>CM062084.1:3362898-3962898 GCA_031163375.1 Conogethes punctiferalis | reverse complement strand
AGAAGGCATAGGTCACTAGCAAATGAGCCATCGAGCCAGTCACCAGAATAGGCTCGATATAAGACTACTGATGTAAGGGAGCGGCCTATCATCTTTTCGCTCCAAGCCAACCTCACCTGCCCGTGGTGCATCCTGCCGAATAACAAACGAGGCGCTGGCAACCGACTGGTGGCGGTATAACTGTCGCAGTCATCTGGTTGAATCTCCTATTCAATTGAATCGCTAGCGCGTTCATTGAATGACGACATTCAATTGAATGACTAGACCGAACGTTGACTAAACACGCGTCACTTAACGTCCAACTAGGTAGCGGATTGAAACATAGCCCTTTGAAAAGAGCGGACGTAAAAGCAGTCAAGTGATTGTAATTTAGTTCATTTTTTTCCCGCGCGGCGTTAGTAGTCACTAAAACAAATATGGCGTCGAACAAGATCAGCTGAGTGTTGATATTTTTTTGATTAGATTTACTTTAAACTGACTTATACGTAATAAAATAGTGTGACAGCATGGATTTACCTATTAATACGCCGCCTTCGGATACTTTTAAAGAAAAATTAAAAACTAAACATTAAACAGTCGGCTTTTTCCCATTCAACGACTATGCTAAAATGACGTTCAGTCAAGACGTTGAACGTTTCATTAAATAACTTGACGAGTTGTCCTTTAGGCATTCAATTAAATGTCGTCATTCAATGAACGCGCTAGTCATTCAATTGAATAGCAGATTCAACCAGATGACTGCGACATAACCATTACAATTGAAGGCGTAGCTAAATACTAAAGACCGGTGACGGGCAGCAGCGTCACCGGAGCAAGAAGCTATGCCCTGCGATCGCCAACCCGCCTGCCCAGCGTGGCGATTATGGGTATATCCACCAGATGTTTGCTCTAAGTGGCGAACAACTGGAGAGGCCTTTGTCCAGCAGTGGACTGTGATAGGCTAATGATGATGATGATGATGATGAAGACTACTGAATCTTACCTCAAGCCTGTCGGCGGCCATTTAGGTCATGTTATTATAACTAGTATGTAGTTTATGATATTCCCTTAAAGCACCCACTTCAACCGTGACCGTTTCTCCGTTCCAGGATCGAGGATGAGGTGTCAGTGATCTTGGCTGGCGTGCCGTGACGTCACCGCCATGACGTCGGAGCGGGCCATCCCGCACCTCCGGGACATCTTCGGCCTCAACCAGCAGTACGAGACCAAGTCCTTCGATGACAATGAAGATAAAGGTACGGTCATCACCCTTTTTTTTTATAAAAAGAGCGTTCAGGATTAATGTATGTGTCGCAGTCATCTGGTTGAATCTCCTATTCAATTGAATGTCCAGCGCGTTCATTGAATGACGACATTCAATTGAATGACTAGACCGAACGTTGACTAAACACGCGTCACTTAACGTCCAACTAGCTAGCGGATTGAAACATATCTCTTTGAAAAGAGCGGTCTGGTTGAATCTCCTATTCAATTGAATCGCTAGAATGAATAGGAGATTCAACCAGATGACTGCGACATATGTATTGTTATGTGTAGGTATATTATGTATGTATATCCCATGTTAAATGATAGTACATTATGTATTAATTATGTATGTATTATTATTTATGTATTTATATTTATTAGCTAGCGTCAATTCCGATTCAGTTGATAGCTCACCTCGCCCTTTATTTTTCAACTATCCTCTACCCTAAGGTTGTCTGGAAGAGATCGCTTATAACGATAAGGCCGCCTAAATTGTGCAACAAGTGTCTGTTATACTTAGTTTTAAGTCAATTGTATGGTGCGCAATAAAGAATATCTATCTATCTATCTCACTCAACCTGATGGTAAGCAGTCGTGAGGTCCAAATGTAAGGTCGACAGGCATAATAGGACAAACCCACCGCGCCAGTCGCCATAATAACCATGTGAGGATGCGTTTCGAAACAAGTGAAGCTGCAAGAAGCTCGAAGGCTAACGAAAATCGGCCTTCGGGCTTGTGGAGCGCTCGGGGTTGGGGCTCTCTTGCGCTCCGAGCGACCCCGAGGAAGACGACGACACGTGTCTTCGGACACACGTGGTCAGTGACGTCGTACCGGGAGGGCACACTACGTCTTCCCGAGGTGTGCCGCCAGTCTCTCAGGCGGCGCAGCGCTACTGAGCTGAGGAGGGGTTGAGGCGAATCCCGACCGGCATTACGACCCTCCTCAGATGAGCGCTCGTAGCCGACCACCGTCAGGTTAAGTGGGTATTTATTCTCCATTTTAGGAGTGTTCCACATAACCCAGATGTCCCGTACCTAGGGCCTTGCGTAAAGGCATTCCTGACGTAAAAAAAGGCTAACGAAAATTTACCAATAATATTGCTCAAATCACACAACACAATGTAATTTTTTTCTTTATAATGGCTCGACATATTGACTTCCTTAGGCCTGATGGAAAGTGAAAGAGAAGCCCAAGTCACTGTGACAACGGGCAAGTAACTGGTCAGTTACCTGTCAGTTGCCACCGCCATGCCGGCCCAACCCTAACCCCCCACTAGCTCCGGAAACCCTACTCACCGGCAGAAACACGACCCAGAGGTCATTTGACTGCGGTATTCTATAGGGGGGAGGTCCTTCCCCGGACGGGCGGCTCAATTCGAGCGAAGATTCGCTATGCCCTACCTCTCTTAAATCATCTTCCCATTTCAATGGGCTAGAACCTTTTGGTCATGTGGTTTACACTACCTACAAACGTATAATGAGTTATACTGCTAGCACTTACAAATATCGAAATGAACAACCATTTTCTAAATTCCAGTTGGCAAATTTAATGTCCATTTGCTTTTACACTTCCCATTAACTAAAATAACATCTATGATCAGATTTATTGCGCTAAGCCGAATAAATCGTGACTGACACATTTAGTATGTGCTTACGCTCATGATAAACGTCACTGAACTAGGTCAAGCCGGTCACCCATCCAACACGCGAACATGTCATGATTTGCCATTCTGAATGTTAAATTGCTATCATTAGATTACACATTAACATACACACTTGAATAATTAAAAGTCATCCAAATTATCTTTTTGTTAGAGCCACGCCACGCACATTGTTTATACACTTACCGGTATTTATTTAATCGAACCTAGTAGTAATCTAGTCTAGTAATCTTCGAGCAAACTGCTAGACCGTTATCAAAGTAGCGGGGACTTTTTTTATAGTAGCTCGACATAATGGCTTCCCTACGCGTGATGGAAAGAGAAGCCTAGTAGATGAATGCTTCTATCGTATATGTGTATCTTGAAACGTAATCAGATCGTCTGACCATTAATATGGTTGCTTTTCTCTATTTTCCAGGCAAAAAGAGCAAGAAGAAGAAGGACGACTACCGCTCGTACGCAAATGGGGACGTGAAAACTCTAGAACGACACCTCAGTATGAAGAAGACGATCCGGAAGAAGATTATGCGGGACCTCCAGCAGGCTTTCGTTGAAGACCCTAACGAGTTTAAGGTCGAGAACACGAGCCCGGAGAAGCTGAAAGCGGAACTGAGCGCGGAAGCTGTTAAGATAGAGAAGAATGTGAAGAAGAATGATCCAACGTTCCTGGACATGCTCCGAGGGGAGACTAGAGGCGAGGAAGCGAGAGAGGAACAGCCTCCAGCTGAGAAGACGAGCTTCTGGCGGCGGCTAACGATGAAGAACAAGAATAAGAGATAAATGTTGCAGGATAGCCGTGTCGACGTTACTCCTTATCATGAACCAATGAGGGGCAACTGCTTACGGATTTTGAGGATACATGTTCATTTTTTTTTCTCTCTCTTGTTGGGATTGGTGCCTGAGGCCCGTCGGACAGGGACTGAATAGACCAGCTCAGTCTGGCTGGCTTCCCTCGAGACTGGCTGACCCCTATTCATAATATGATGATTGGACCAATGGCTGATTTAATAATGATTATATCTTTTGAGATGCTTGAATCATGTATGTTTCTGTTCCAAATATTTATACGAATGGCTCGGTGGCTCAATTAGTAGTGACTCCTGCCTTCTAAACCAAGGGTCGTGGGTTCGATTCCCACCCGGGACAAAAATTCGTGTGATGTAGGTACACTTGTTTTTGTTCCGTGTCTGGGTGCTTGTATTTAAGTATATATTTGTGATACCTTCGTTGTTCTGATGCCCATAACACAAGTGCTTAAGCTACTTACTTTGGGGTCAATGTACTCGTACCTATGTGATGTCGTCTGATATTTGTCTGATATCACGACTAGTGGTTTGTTCAGAATATGGTTTGACATGTGATGATTGTCTCTCTCTTCAATCGGTCCCTCATTAATGAGGATCATGGTCCCTGGAACCCTTTGAACGGACCATCTGTCTCCATCGTTTCCGGTCCGACGTAGCCATCATCGCTTGTTAAAATTTGGACGAGGAGGTGGCTGCTATCACTTGGTCAGACCAGCGTGTTGGCGATCGGCCTCGTGTTCTCTTGCCTTCTCTGGCTACCGTCCCCTCTCCGCAAAGTAAGCTAGAAGTCTACTTACTCTGAATTTGTTATCTGACAAGATATTAAAGTACCTATGTCAAAAACTTTAATATTTTCCGTTCCTCACAGTCTTTAGACAACTTTTTACTTAGTTGTTGCTCACAATACCTACGCTGGAAATTGTATAAGACTTCTCTTGCGTTCTTATAGAACCATTTCATAACGTAAGGCCTTGTTTGATGAACATGTATCTCAAAATATCCGTAAAGCAATAAGTTGTATGTTAAGATATCCGGTTTATTAGACTCTAAAATATTCATATTTTTACAACACTACCCGACAAGGCAAACAAAGCCTTTGGAGTATGTTATTCTTATATCTAGGCATGAGTTTTTTTTTCTATTTACACTGGGAAAAGACGTGAGAAGTATGTACCTCTACTATCTTTACCCACCCTGAATGGAAAGAGCAGTCTAGTGAAGTACAATAACAGTGAAGTATTCCTATGTAAAAAAATATCTAATAAACTGGATTCCCCTTATCGTTGGATTTACGTGTTCTATGTCAATTTTATATGAATTATATTTAAAATGTCTATTTGTACTGATACAATTTTGAATACCTACAGTTTATAGTGAGCTACACTTTGACTGATTGTAATGTAGCTATAGTGTACAATCCTGCGCATAATAATTGCTTCGTAAAGTGTTTCCACATGAATTCTACAAGGATTTAATGTTCATTAAATATGTAGTTAAATTCAGTGGGTTACAATTTTTTTTCTTAAATTTGATAGTAACACCCATTGAAGGGATGATATTAAAATTAAATTTGTGATAGTGTGGTACCTGTAACTAATATCAACAGCGATATTAATTGACAAATAATAAACTTATGATTGAACTATTTTGCGGAATATACGGAACAAATATTTGATTCCCGTACAATAATATAGGAAATCAAATGGTTTACGTATTATTCCAAAAAAATTGATTATTACGTAGGTTCTGTTATTATGATGATAATAAGATTATCTAACAACACCCACGCTACCAGTATCTTTTAATGTTAACCAGGTAGATAGGTACTACTTATTAATTGACTTCGTTCATTGAAAAGAAACCAGTATTACGGTAAACGTTATCCTGCGTAGCTCAAGATAATTACTACTTAACTATACCTGTACTAATACCTACTCAATCTTTTAAGGTGAAAAGTATAATTTGAAAAGACTGTGACGTAGTCGTAATTACTTAATATACCTAAGTACGAATAAAGTAGGTTTCATCTTTTCAGCTATACTTAAGTTCTGGTTTTACAATTTATTATTTATAATAGTTATTATAAAAGTATAAGGAACAGCGAAGGTTAAATCTTATAGTATAATTAACATAATACATGTACAAACGGTCACACATCAACTTACTCAAATCTGTCAAAATAATTATCTCGTTGCCGAAAATTGTTTAGGGAAACTTGACATATACCTGTATGGGTCAATTGATATGTGGCCATCTGTACCTACATACTCGTACATACAACTTTTGTTGCTTATTCTTAAGCTTTTCCTAATGAACATTGTAGTCCTATTATTCATGTGGCAGCCACTTTATTCACTGCGAGCTAAAATAATCTATAATAATAATTAAATAATAAAATAAGATGGTTAGCTAGTGATTGAATTCTTGCTATTGAAATTTTATTGACTATGTTTTAGTGGATAAGCCCGATGGTTAGGAGTAACGTGCTAAATTAACCTCGGCCGTTGTTACTTAGATATAGAAATGTTTGGCTAACAAACGTAGAGACGGAACGCAAATTAAACCAATTCTTCAGAAAATTAAGGCTGTTCAATACATACTCATATTTACATGTCTAAGGTGGGCCACATACATTCGGAATTCCGACGCGGAATTCCGAATTGAAATTCACGTTCGCAACAAAAATGCTCTACTTGCATACAAAGCGCTCCAGCATTTTCTAAGTAAGTAGAGCATTATTTCTGCAAATATGAATTTCCGAACGGAATTCCGAATGTATGTGACCGCCCTAATGCTAGGTTTACACGCGTGGCACGCAGCCCGGCAAGCAGCCTGGCAAGCAGCTCGGCGAGCAGCCCTGCCCTACACACTGCGCACGCACGTGCACATTCAAACAGTCGAACAGCCCGTTCACATGCTTGTGCTTGTGTTTGTGCCCGTTGAATGTCGTATTAAACGCGAGCGTGTAAATGCGACATAAGACTTACCTTAGAATGTACATTATAGGCACAGTAAATGTTGAAAAAGGCATGTTTTTTATTATTACTGAACAGTAACATCGGACGTGCAAGCGGCCTGTCCGATGTTAAACAGTAACCGCCGCCCATGGACATCAGCAATGCCAGGGACATAGCCCTAATAGACATGTTACATAATTACGCCAACTTTTAACATAGAACAGCTTACATCTGATCTGTTAAAAGTTGGTTTAATACTCCTTAAACCAAGTTTTAACAGCTGTTAGTACCTAGTAAAAGCCCGAAAAAAAATCACATTTTCATGAATCCTTTTACCAACTTATGTCGGTAATCTGCACATACATATCTTAACATAAGTTGGAGCTTTTACAGTAACATTAGCATAATAATATTGATACCATGTACTGGCATAAATAGTATTCAATAAAACTAATTCATTTAAGATGTGCATAGTTTGAGATCAGATATCTGGTAGTAATAATGTGATTTAAAAAAAAATAAGTCTCTATATTCGTTAGCCAAACCATAAAGGATATCTCGTTCTAAATGTGATGTAACGTTAAGTTAACTAAGTTAGTGAGTAAGTTAGGAGTTTAAACTAAGCAAGCGGCAACTCTGTAAGGTAGGCTCGTGGCAATCCTTGTTGTGACAATTTATTACAATTCAATATACCTACATAATTTTACACATTTAATGCATCTTTTTATTTCGTTTCCCATAAACCTGTGCAGAGGCCAAAAAAATACATTTATTCTAAACTGGTTTGCGCTTGACTGCGATTCGCCTGATGGTAAGCGATATCGTACCTATAGTTCATTCGCGTTAAGAAAATAGTGACTGACAGGTCACTAGCCAATCAAAACGCTAGAATTATAATTTCTAGCGTTTTAATTGGCTAGTGGCCTGTCAGTGACCTGTTAGTCACTATTTTCTTAACGCGAATGAACTATAGTCTACGATGGAACGCGCTCACCCAGCAAAAACCGGACCACTCTCGTCTTGAACATCGGAAGATTATATCTCTCGGGGAACAAGAGGCCCGGCAAAGAGTTCCATATTTAAGCCGTTCGCACTATAAAAGTAGGTAGAGGCGAAACGCGTTATGCGAAATCGCCTCCCCGTCAAGAATAGAATAGAAAATACCTTCATTAGTATAGACTTAGCGAGTGAATAGCTTTATATAAGAACCTAAGCTTTATCAAAACTAGTGACCCACCTTCGCTTCGCTTCGGTAGGTAGGTTAGGCACTATACATATAAACCTTTATCTTGAAACACTATATACTTCTCTATTAAGAAAAACCGCATCAAAATCTGTTGCGCAGTTTTAAAGATATAAGCACACATCGGGACATATAAGAAAAGCGAGTTTGTTTTATTTATACGAGTACTAGGAAATAAAAAAATAAAACAAACACTTTAAACAAATTATCAAGAACAAATAAAATGATTCTTCCGCCATCTCTTCTCATGGATATCGTACACGACATCTAAGGAACTTCTTAAGATTTCAACTTCAAAGCCGGTGGTAGGGATTGCCTACTTACCTGGCAGTGATTACTGTACTCGTTGAAATACCCGTAAAGTACCTAACTTTAGTTGCATTTTTTGTTTTTTTTTATTCAAAATGAGTTTTCGCTTGACTGCGATTCGCCTGATGGTAAGCGATATCATAGTCTAAAAAATATAAAATACCTATACATTATAAGTACATCAAAAAACCATAACACCACGAATTAAGATGCACAGAGACATCTTACACATTTAAATTAAAACACATATACATTTGAACTTGTACAAAGTATTCCATTAAACATATAGATGGCGCTGATTGCACACTTTTGCTTTTGGAACTCTGATCAAAGAACCTATAGATGAATGAGCCTAATGTTAGACAGAAAATAATAAATGTATCTATCATAAAAATCTAAAGATGCACATACTAGTATTTTTTTCTCTAAGGACTCTATCACGCGTATATGTTGACGCCAATGTCAAGTGTTTAGAGAGACACGTCAAAACTCAGTTGGCCGGTAAACTGGGGCTATACTTTCCTGCCTTGATACTAGTATTTTTGTCCATAAATGTAGACAAAATAAAGTTAAACGTTTTAGGTTGACTGGACCTCTCTTAGGACACCCAGACCTAAGGCAGTTTTAAAAAGCGTCGTGAAAATCGGACGTATATTTAGTAAGTAGTAATTTTAACTAATTAACCGCCATATTATGTTAACAATAGTTGTAGACTTTAACTGATGGCCCCACTATTCTCACTGGTGCATATGATCTGTGTTTTAGTTAAGCAAAAATTGTAGTTACCACTAAAAGTAGCGTCAGAAAATAAAATAAAAACTATCTATTTCGAGCTTTTTGATCTAATCGAAAAGCATACATAAGCCAAACCCCACTAGAATACCTTCAATATTGGGCCAAACAAATCTGACGTTATTAGGATTGGAATCCACGGCCTTAGAACATAGGACCCATCGGCCATAGCATAGCATTAAGTAGGCCGACTCTGAAATATACATATATGCTAACTACTGAACTTGCCGTCAAGAATCTATTCAGGCAACTAAGTACCTACTCGAGTTTTAAAACCTATCAGGCTTAGTATCGGATCATACGCAGACAAAGTTCCACACCAAAGTGTTGTTGCCTGACTAAGTGCATCATTACATAGTATAGAAGAAAGTCGCTTTTGTGTTCTGTATGTCCATATGTATTATATCTTTAAAACTACGCAACGGATTTTGATGCGGTTTTATTAATAGATAGAAGGATTCAAGGAAAAGGTTTATATGTATACGAGTAATATATATATGCATATAATACTGCACCCGTGCGATTTCGAGGCGGGTCGCTAGCTAGTTACAAAGTGTTGATATTACCCGGAAACTTCGGTAAGGAACTTTACCCGTCTGGATTTTGAAGATTTCTATATAAAATTCATACTTACTCTTTCAATACTTGCCTTTACCCTGAAGTTCTAGCCTCGTTCTCTCAGCGTCTCGATAGTTGAGTGTGTGTGTTGTATGTGAAGAGTAGTATTATTATTGCCATAATCATCATCATCAGCCTATTGCAGTCCACTGCTGGACATAGGCCTCTCCAGATGTTCACCACTTAGGGCAAACATCTGGAGGACATACCCATAATCGCCACGCTGGGCAGGCAGGTTGGCGATCGCAGGGCGTAGCTTCTCGCTCCGGTGACGCTGCTGCTCGTCATCGGTCTGTGGTATTTTGCTACTCCTTCAATTGTGATGGCTATACCGCCACCAGTCGGTTGTGAGCGCCTTGTTTGTTACTCGGCAGGATGCACCACGGGCAGGTGAGGTTGGCTTGGAGCGAAAAGATGATAGGTCGCTCCCTTACATCCCTTATCCTATCCTTATCCTTGATTGCCATAATCGTCCCGAAAATATTTAGATAAGTACCTAATAACCGTCTCGATCTTGGGACAGATATATGTAACTATGGCTAGATATTAATGACAAGAATGACTATGTGTGTGTGTCCGTCCTTTAGAGTACCCAGCAATCAGTTTCTAACATTAGGTTCCTAATTACCTATACTTAATATCTGGAGACTTATATTAGAACCTTCCGTATATTAAGCGAAAACTCGCTATTAATATGTAAGGGATGTAAGGGAGCGGCCTATCTTTTCCCTCCAAGCCAATCTTACCTGCCCGTGGTGCATCATGCCGACAAACGACTTTGATTGTTGTGGTACAAATTCATAAAAAATTGGTACTTTATGGTACTTTTAAAAAATGTACTAAGGGTACAGTTATAATTTAGCTATATTATGTACAGTGTGATGTGGTCCTGCCAGGAACCTCTCTGACAGTGTGTTTGTGTAAAACCATGACAGGTTTTATAGTAAGAATCAAGCCTCATTTACACTTTAGAAACAAATTAGGAAAACATAAATCACCTCTGATTTTAATAATGATTTATTAGATTTTTTTCTAATAAATCATATTTGTAAAGTGTAAACGATTCTTTTATGAAACATTTTTCAATTTGTTGGGTTATTTGAAATAACTGAAGAATTAAAAGAATTCTTCTAGAAATCTAAATAAGTACAAACATCATCACTACAAATCTTGTGTGTTATTAGAAATAACCCATCATAGGTAGGATATTGAGGCAATAAAACGTCAACATGAGGTTTAAAGAAATGTTTATTTTTCAGTTTTGGTTTGACTTTGTTTAACAACAAATCTTAAATTATCACATTATATTACCGAGAAAGTAGAGAAGGTTTTTCACTGGGGAACCTAGGTAGTTATTTGATCATTATGGTAAAGTAGTAGTACATTTAATTTTAACTGTGAATTAATTAGGAACAATTGCAATCTCAAGGCATATTGTTATAAATGTCTATGAATATTAAAACATGATTGCATAACAACACATATATGAATGCATAAGTACTTAGCAAGTTTTGAATATGAGGGCAATTAAGAAGCTCAGACCGAATAAGTTGTTTCGAGGGATTTTCACAGTCATCAAAGGACTATTATACTGCAAGAATGTTAGTAAAAGACAAAGGTAAAATTAATTTATATTGACTTTTTAAAAAATACGAGCAAAAATGTAAGACAGATTAGAGACTTTAGACATATAAAATAAAAAGTGTGTTTAATGTGAAGAAATTAATTGACAATACAAAACAAATACAATAAAAACTAATTTATTTAGGACTACTAGTTCAATGGTAAATGTATTAAAAATAAATTCAAACTTATTACACTATGTTACGAACATTAACAATCAAATGCAATCGATTTATAGAATTATTATGTATTTGTAAGTTATACAATGCTTATCCATTATATTCTACTAATTAGGATGTTCCCCAGTGTATTCTTAAGTTATATATTATGCTAAATAAATCATTTTTGCAATAATATTTTAATTGATTATTATTTTCTACCACCGGTTCGGAACCTACGCACTACTGAGAAGAACCGGCAAGAAACTCAGTAGAAGTATTGTTGATCGTTGGGGTTGTAACGAACATGACAATTTATTATTTTAGCTTGTAAGATAATTCTCAGAAATTCTTATTTAATTGTTATGCATAAAATACATACACTTACATAAATATATTAATTAAAACAAAAAATAACATAAAAAATATAATATTTGGTTTAGACTTCTGTACTGGAACTTTAGGTTCGTTACAACCACTATGGTCAATACTATGAGTGATTATATAAATATAAATCTCGCATAGCATTGTGATTCATGATTTTGGTGAAATATATTTTAATATTACGCAATGTAATATTACAAGATATTTCTAAAAGTTATATTTCAGGCTATTCAAAATGGGTGTTCAACTTTTGCAATGCTTTTTAATTAAATGAACAAGCCAAAGTATTTCTTTTTAGTTATGCAACAAAGAATGTTACATTTGCTGAAAATATTATAGTCCATTTTTATTATTTTCAAATATGTAGGTAAATTTGTTTTAAATAAATTCCTTAAAATCTTAGTCTCGATTAATTATAACAGTAAATCATTTAACCATATATCTAATCAATTACAACTATAATGTAGTTTTTAAGTCATTAGTAGACAATATGTCGCCATTTTATCATATCAAGCATACTGTATTAAATTATTCTGATAATTAAGAATATTCTTTAGACTCAGATTAAAATAATTGGCCTGTGTTATGTAAATTGTATAATTGAGTACCTATATAGCTTTAGCAATGCAATATCAATAATTCAATTTAATGCTATGTATATTTTATGTTGTAGGTCATAAGTTTAATGAAACATAAAAAAATCTAAATTAAAATTTGATTTAATCACTGATCATATCGTTACAATTATTTGCCATAAAATGAAATAGAAGTACAATATCCAATCCGGAAATTAATATATTCTTTTATATAAAATAAAATAAGTGTTGCTTTTAATAATGCTATATAATATTTACCGATAAGATTTGTAATTTAACAAATAAAAAGAAAAATCTATATAATAATTAGTTCAGAGACACCTATACCTACTTTAGTATATGGTAAAAAAGAGTTAAAAGATTTCTAAGCCGATGCAATGACTTTAGTAATACCTAATTTTTACTGAAATATCATGTCTATCATACTGCAATATTGTGTAGTTATTATACCTATTAACTAAAGGTAATTATTGATAATAATAAATCGAGCGTAACCCTTACAGTTCAAGTTAATTTCGGGGGAGTGTAATTACAATATCATTATAATTATTAGCGAATACTATTAGAATTTGATTAAAAATGCTAAGAAAATACGTTATTTTTAGTTTAAATGTCTAAATTTAGTAATATGACTTATCCTATTAACATAGCTAAGTATAACTATGTTTGGAGATACCTTTTTCTCAGCCATTCTAATCATAAACCTTAGTATGATATTAAATGTATATAATAATCTAACTTTATTGTAACTTAATCCATATCCTGAACGACTATTATATATTTATGTCATATAAGTATATTAATTATTGTTTTAAAGTCAAATATTTAACATAAACTTTCAACTACTTATCACTGGTACCTTTTCTAATCTATGACAAGTTATTTTTAATGTATCCTAAACGTCATCGCCCATTTTGTATAGGTATTACATATTTTAAAAAACCTATTGCAATATTTCATACTTGAAAATATATAATACATACTGATGCGTTCGGAACTAATTCTCAAGTATTTAACACAATATTATTTTGATATATATAAATAATAGATAAATAGACCTAAACTAATACATAATTATTATTGTCATGAAATGGTAACAAAATATTTTATATTGGCAATTTATGCAAGATACAATTCCATTGAAAATTCTTTAACTACTATTACAAAAAATTAGGTTGTATGTTAAAAATAAGAATTATTTAATCTATTTTCACCGTTTAACTGCAAGTGACTCGACTATGCTGATTTATATCCGTTTTTGCAAGACAAACGACCTCCCTAATGTACTCTGGTGTTGCAAAATATCGTGATGACGCCAACATATAAATAAAGATCTGAAATTAAATATCAAATACCATTAAGTGTTTTGCGCCTTATTTACTAATGAGTCTAGGAATATGCCGTTTTCTAGTTGCAAATTCTGTTATTTGCGTTAAATAAATTGTAATAAATTCCCACAATTCCCAAAACACAATAATAAATGTATACGAATCGAAGCGCATTATAGTCCGAAATTAACAGTTTTAATTTTATATTTTATTGTAGAAAGTATCATCATCATAATTAAAACCACGCTAAATATTTGCAGGAATTAAAAATTTCAATAAAATAGTAAGAACACATAAGCTATTATACCTTGATTATTATGGGCCCGTAAAATTCAAGATTTTACTACTGCACTCAAGTTCCATCGCCGATATCTTTACATTGAAGTAGTGAAATTCTCATGGTAAGTTAACGAAGATCTATTCTGTACTATGGCCTATAAGTCTTTAGGGCCTGTCTATGTGTTTTTCTTTCAATGCAGCTATACGTGGGCCTGATCTAAGATATAATCGATGGGCCTTATTTCTAACGAACGGGCGCGCCTTAATTGTTGTCATATGGTGATATCCGCGTCTGCAATATTTTCGCAATGAAATTATGACATAAAAGTAAACAGGTGCTGAAAATAATTAGTTTATATAATTAGCCTTGGTTGCAAAACGTGCATTTCAGCGATGAGGAGGCATACAGTTTGCACGTGCTTTTTGATTTGAAGCCAAATATGTTATGTATTGTCTGGACCATTTCGTTTGGTATAGTCAGACAAATTTATTTTTTAAATTTAACAATTTATTGAAATAATGTATTAATTTGAACTTATTCGTGCCAAAAAATACTGTCCTCAACTTTCACACTAAATCAACATTTAGCATTTTAGCTTACTAAAAGAGTCCATTGAAATAATTTTATTTATGCCGAAAATTTTGACTTCATGTAACTTTAACAAAAAACTGACTTTCTCAAACTGACTGAAGCTCAAACAACAATTTACAAATATCTCAATCTCAACACAAGTTTTTTAATGTGTAGATTTATAAAAAACTACAGATAAAAAAAAATTTGGAACGTGTTAATACTGCTCTAAAATCCTAAAATGATTAAAACTTAATGAACATGTTGCCTGAACTCATTTTAAAATGGTTAGTAACTAAATTGTACTAGTTAATGAATTGAAAATATATTAGTGCAAAACCAATAATCATGAATTAAAAACTGTACTCTTAATTTTTATACCTTCGTTATATTAATTGGGGATATTTCTTATAGATTTCTGTGTACAAGATGGTCTGCTGAATCCGCGGGTTATCGTCATATCATCTTAAATGTAGCATCATAAGTTTGGTCTCCTAAGTGTTTGGTCTCAATGGCATTCTGCCCGCTAAGTTTGTGTGTGTGTGCTACTCTAACGACCAGAAGCGACATGACGATGGTTTAGAAGCAGAACGAGTACAACACTAAAATCCTGATCCTGAAAAATAATGAAATTATCTCATAAACAATGTGCTGTAAGTAAACTACCTCTATTCTTATCACTGATTTATATGTTGATCATTAAGTTATTACTATTATGTATCTAATTATTGAATAATATAAATATATATAGGTACGTGTATAAATATAAGTTCATAATTATTGTTTCGTCACGCTAACGTTAGCTAAATTGCTAGTGAAGAGGAAAAGTCTCTTTTACTGCATCGTTTAGGTACTTTCCATAGCATCATACGTTTTTTATTTAGTTCTAAGAAACCATAATCACACCTGATGTTAAGTGATGATATGGTCTAGGATGGAGCATGCCTACTTAGATAAAGCCTGTTCACTCTAGCCTTAAAAACCTCCAAGTTGTAATACTCAGGAAAGACGTCAGCTAGCAGAGAATTCCATATTTTAGCCGTTCGCATTAGATATCAGACTAAGCCTAACCTACATACAACATTTACACTGATGATTTGATGTTCAGAGTTAGGTTTGTGAATGTGAGTATTTATAGGTAAGTAAGTATTCGTTTGATAAAATATTTTGTTAAAAGTATAAAACTCTTCAACGTAAGAGAAATATAAACCGTTTTATATATCAGCCGTATAAATGTCACTTAAATATATCGTACCCTTGGTAATATAACGCCACATCTGCAAAAAGTCAACTTTACAGGAGAGAGGTTTAAAGTTTGGGGCAGTGTATTTTTGAGCATAACTTTGTAGCGTTTAATGGAAACTTCATACAATTTCTCATGTATATGGAAGTGAATAAAACTAATTAAATGTGGTGTATTGCTTCTTATTTAATACATTATTTTTGAAAATAGTATGTCGGATGTGCACATGCGGCATTGTTTCACCAAGACCTAGCTAACGTATGTGCATATGTATCATTATTTCACGAAGTACCCCATGGTACATGTAACTATATGTCATTTTTCTACAGAAAAAAAGTCAACAGTATTAGGTCGTATGTCCATTAATCAGTAAATTTCTTAGTTCATTTACACATCTCTGGTCTAATAACTTTCAAGACTAACATTATAACTTAATCCTGCCTAACAAAGCACGTCTGGGTTCACAATAACCTAAGTTAATCTAAAAAAAAGACGAAGGACTTGTAAGTTTGTATGTCTGGAACTTTATGGATAGTAGGTAATTGTAAATTTAAAAAATACAATATCTGAGAATATAACATTTTCTGTATTATAATCTTCCTAATTTATATACCTGCATGTGTAAAAACCAATAAATACAATTTTTTATCTTGCTCATACATTGAAATCTTCATTAAGTACAATATAATGCTATCACAGATGCAGATAACAGCCCTTGAAGCACAGCACTTTTGAACTAAATCACAATTTCATTATGTACTCTCTTTTCAATATAAAATTACATCCCAGCTTTGAAAACGCACCATCGACGTCAATTCTTAACATTTTTCAAGACGAAGTTAATGTACCCAAGCACACTCTGAGCATTTCAGTTGTGGAGATTTTTGTAATGGCTAACTTTGTGCTAAACATGATCAGCATATGAGTTTTAAAACACAACATCTCTGTCTCAAAAACGTATTGCCTCTAATAAAACATAAAACGAAACTACGTTAGTAAAACATTACGAGGATATTTGCTCAGGCCCATCAACATTTAATTCCGCTACCAGATACACCTTCAGCAGCTACATCTGTTACGCCAATTCCTTCAAAAGGCAACGAAAATAACACTCCTATGCTTCCCTCGGGTGGTAAAAATGATCAAGACGTGGTCTGTTCATGCTGTTATGAATGATAGCGACCAACCCGCCTATGAAAATAGCACTACCGACGGTACAAACGAAACAAGCCTGAGAGGAGAAATAGGGCCGTGAAAGGCATTGGAGTAACAAATGTAGCTGCTATATCTGGCGGAATTATGATGATGATGATCTCCACAACGTATCTGTCGACGGCGAACCTTGTAATTCAATAGAATTCCATTGAAAATCGTAATATAGACTCTTGCAAGGTTCATCTGCGCTTAAATTTATTTCAAGTTTACAAACAGTTGCTATGATGAAAGCCCACTCTCTCCTCTCAAGCCATCAGGATTCGGTAGACCAGTTTCCTGATACGACTGGTGGTAACTTGGAGATGCAGTGACAGTGTAATTACATAGATCCTGACTAGCGCCCTACAGGTTAATCACATTACCCTGTTATATCGCATGCAGTATCGACATAGGTTGTTACGGGAATTCGCCTGGGAAAATTATAATGAGATGTTAGTTGCCTGAGACTTGTCCGTTTATCAGCAGAGTCACCACTTGCAGGTAAGGTTAGCTTGGGGGATTGGATGTTAAAGACTCCCCCTCAGACTCCAAATTATTCTGGCGGCGTTTTACATATATTTTATTGTAATTAATTTAATCAAAGGCAATTTTATTAAAGGCAGCACATTTGTGACAAAGTGGTTTCGTGTGAAAACTCTTATGCTGATCATTTTAGTACAAAATTCGTCATTACAGCTTCCATATGTTTGATGAAAGTGGCGAACAAATGGAGAGGCCTATGTCCAGCAGTAGACTGCGAAAGGCTGATGATGATGACTCGACTAGGGGTACGCGGTATATTCTTCAAATTGACTTTATGAAAGATTTCCTCATGAGGCCACATGCCCCTAACCTCCAGAACTGTTTTCCAAACTGAAAATGGCATATTAAATAGCCTTCGTTACGTACACAATATATTTTTTTTACTCAAAATTCGCACTGTGTAAAAAGGAAAAGTTACACAAATTAGGTTCAAAATTTGTTAATAAAATTGCTTAGGTATGCTATAAAATAAATAACTAAAGATCTGTAATATTTGTCCAATAAACATGTCTTTTTTAGGCAGTTAAAGTTTTTTATAACGACGCATCTTAGACTATGACCTAATATAACGCTTCAAGTGCACATGCGATTCCAAAAGATGCATGATATAACGCAACATCTTCACAAGCGGCTATGAAGAGTTCAGACAACAATAACGCAAGTAAACATGAGACCAACCCTAAAAAACATGAGAATTAATTATAATTTATAGCATATCATATGCTTAATTAGTTTTTATAAACATTTTCATTGAAATACCAAAAGTCAATAAAAAATATCGCATATGATCATGCAACAGGTTATTTTATGGCAGTAAGTGCACATACAATTATTTTATACAAACATGTCCTAATAATGTTTAAAATTACTCAGCTTTGGGGTTTTTATTTCCCGCACTTATATTTGTCAATTTTAATCCAATATACAACACACACTCATTATCCGGTAACACTGACGCGACTAACATTACGGCGCCGCGTGCGCAGCCCCGCGCCCGGACCAGCGTCGTACAACAACGAAGCATGTGCATTTGTAACATTATTTTACGATCACGAATGACTTACGTCATTTTCCGACTAAATTATTTCCAAAACTAAAAAAGATAAAAATAAAATTCTTTTCGTATAATATAAAAAGCATCTTTTTAAGACTATTTACGTAATAAAAGTACTTTTGACGTATGGGTACATGTTGCATTATATTACCATGGGTGCGATATCATATATTTTCAATTTATATTCCAAAAAAACTTAATAACAAAATATGCCGTAATAAATATACGTTATTGTATTTACAAGCGCTATTATCATCGCAGAGTTTGCGATCATTGTATTTCGTTTATAAATTGTGCCGTACAATGAGTATGATACAGTTTTACCTATTTGACCCTGAATAAAATATTAATTAATACTTTTGTATACTTCCCTACTACATCTATTTCACAGTCGGTTTCAAAATTCATCTCCTTATTATTATATACCAATAAATATGTTTTTCTGTTAATTCAATTTATTCCTTGGCGTATTTAAATCTTGCATAATATTCTCTCCTATAAAACCCATTACCTAAATCAATACCACGCAATTTAAAAACAGGCTGGTCTTAGACGAAAATAGCGTCTATTTTAAGTAAAAAGAAATTGTTGTGATTTCACTTCGGAGGTTTCATTTTATTATAATTATTTATAGAATCCTAATGGCATTTCCCTATGATCCGTAGTATATATGCCGTTTTGCTAATTTTGATGTTCGGGGGTTTTCGATATGTCATTCTTACCTACAGGACTTACAATACAAATAAGTATTTAATTATGTCCTACCTCAGAGTCATCGCATCGCACATAAAAGAACCTACCTATTTGACCTTGACCTTTACCTTTATACCTGTTATTATTAATAATAAAATATTATATATATATAATGTCAACTCTTTGACCGCCTTTTTCCAATCTTCTTAAAAATAAACGCTGCATTGTATTACGCTCATGTGAAATGTTGCATTGTTCACCTATATTTACGATAAATCCTGTTATGTTACCTCTCATTACATTTCCGTTGCTATTAAAATCTCAATTCTCATTGATATTATGATACTCTTTTTATGAGTTTCCCTTTTTTATTTTGTTAAGTGTAGCTTTTGCTATATAAAAAAATACATACACCTTACAGCTTTTTCACCTTTCGTTGTTTGTTCGTATGTTAACTTTTCATTTACAATGCCGTTGTAGTCAATGTTTATCCTTACTATCCTTATTTTATTTCTGTTAGCATCCGCGTTATCATTACAGGCCTGTTTGTCAACCATTTACGAGTAGAAGACATGTTTCGTATTAGGACGTAACTACATATTAGAAATAGTCGCTTATATCGTATGTTTAATTTTTGACTTATAATGTTGTAGTCTTGTGGTAGCTTCGACGATTTGTAAGTGTTTTCATAAAAACCTATACAAATAAAGATTATTTTGACTTTGACTCCTCTTTATTCTTTGTTACCTATCCTTTTTTTACCTTGGCCTCATTACCATTAAAAGCATTTTGTGGACCAGCTAGAAGAAACTTGTCGTAATTGGTCATAACCATTAAGAATAGTCTCTGTGATATACTGTACTCCTGGTCTATTAAGTACTCCATATTATTGTCGTCGTATATGTGCACCTACTCTGAACTCCACTTATTTAATACGTTGGTTAATCTACTATCCTTTCAATGTTAATCTTTTAATTATATGCATATGCTATACACGCTACATAAGCAAGCATTTTCGAGTGCACTAACGCCACGTTAACGACTAGGAGTCGAGATTAGTCGAAGATCAGTATCAGTACAATTGGGATGATGACTAAAAAATAATTTAATGTCCATCAGATAGATTAATGAAAAATATTGGAAACGTATTTTTTATTTTGCCTCTTGTTCAAAAACTTACGAAGATACATTGATTTTAAATGTCACATGACGTCACGTTAGAGTACAAAATATACTCTAATGTGACGTAGTTAGCCCCCACTCCGTAACTTTAATGCGCTATATCTAAGTATTTTCTTGTTATTTCGACAAAACAAAAAATACGGGTCTTATATTTTTTTATTATCTAAGAGACTGACTAATTATTTTCTTCATTTCATACCTTGTCATCATCCGTATTATGTATGGTTTTTAAATTAAGCACCGTTTTATAAGTAATATATATTGGACAAGCCAACTAATATTTGATTGCGCATCACATAATAACCTTAAATTACTTTAGTTTCTTAAACACTCTTATCCTTAATTGAATTTTTCAAGTTTTCGTTTCTTACATTACTAACATTTAATGTATTAACTAAGTCTCATATCATAATACTTTTTTACACCCGCGACTAACTTTTTATATACATAGGTAGTATCCTTAACGGGTTAACGTAATCCTGAAAAATGTATTAGGAATCCTATAAGCGAACAAATTAATAGGTAACCGTCGCTTCTATCGTGAACCATCCGAACCAACCTTTGACTGACGTAAAATAAATATAGGTATACCAAAAGCTTTCAAGTACCGTAGCATAAAAACATATTTACAGGAGTGATTTATAGGAATAAAAGGAAAATCTAGAAATGTTTAAAACCTTCATGCATTTACCTTCTAGTCACATAACAAGTACTATATGCACGTAAAAATATACACATTTGTTATATATGTATGCGCAGTAGTGAATTGTTACATTTGTTTACTGTGGCCCTTGGATTAATGTGATAAAATAATGATTGTAGTAAGCAAACACCGACTGAAGTAGGAACAAAGATAGACGATCAAGCTCGACGCAAACACTAAAGCAATAAAAGTAGCCTAAGATAATAATGATAATAGCCTATCTGCAAAGTCTTAATTCAAATACTATCCTATTGAACGAACCCAGTTATTTTACACTTTGATTTGATGTAAATAATGATCGTTAGAAAAACCATATTTGAAAATATCTCATCATAATTGAAAAGAATTTATTAATTACACAATCTAATATCAAACAGACAATTATTAGAGAGAGACATCAGGGCTCGATTTTGTTATTAGGTATTAAATGATACCTAATATATAAAAGATTATTTTGAGACGCAGAACTTGTAAATAACGCTAAAGGCCTATCTTAATTAAATAAATATTCACGACCTATTTCGATCTGACCATATTTTCCTTATGTCGATACCTATTGAGAGTATTAATAAAATTTATATCGTATATTATTATTTAATTGCCTTGAATACATAATTAAGAATGACCCAGGTCATATGTTATACTTTTTGTAACGAATTAAGTCTGTGCTTATTTTTAAGCAGCTAAATGCTTAAACCTATCTGCTATTTCACATATTTTCTCACTAATGTAACCTGCACCTACTTTTAAGCTAGAGTACCTACCTATAGTCGTAGATGATAACCTATCTGCGATTTGACATAACTATTTTGTTACTAAGTAACCTGCTCCTACTTTTATCCTAGAAGAGTGTAGTCGTATATGATTATATTCGGCTATTTGACATAACTTTTTTGTTACTAATGGGACCTGCATCTACTCTTAAGCTAGAGTACCTATAGTCGTAGATGATCAAGAATATATAATTTTATTTGACATAACTATTTTGTTATTAAGGTAACCTGCGCCTACTCTTAAGAAAGAGTATAGCCGTAGATAATAAAGACCCTATCTTCTATTTAACATAACTATGTTGTTACTAATATAACCTGCACCTACATTTCAGCAAGAGTATAGTCGTAGATGATAAAAAACCTATCTTTTATTTGACATAACTATTTTGTTATTAATGTAACCTGCGCCTACTCTTAAGAAAGAGTACTCGTATAGCCGTACGTTATAAAGACCCTATCTTCTATTTAACATAACTATTTTGTTACTAATGTAACCTGCGCCTACTTTTAAGAGTATAGTCGTAGATGATAAATGTCGTAGAATAAAGAACCCATCTGCTATTTGACATAACTATTTTGCCGCCCTACTTTTAAGGTAAAATATAGTCGTAGATGATCTCTTGATCATCTATATAATCTAATAGCAGATATGTTCTTACATATCTGCTATTTGACATACCTAACTATTTTGTCACTAATGTAATGTGCATCTACTCTTAAGCAAGAGTGTTGTCGTACATGGTCAGGAACCTAATTGCTATTTGACAAAATAACTTCTAACTCTAGAAGAGCCTAATCATGTATGATTATATTCGGCTATTTGACATCATTCGTAACGTATACAACCATGATCAAGAACCTTTCGCAATTTGAAATAATGTATCTAAAGTCTTAGACGAACAAGGACCTATCTACTATTCGATATAAATATTTTGTCACTAATGTAAACTGCACTACACTTAAGCAAGATTACTTATAGCCGTGGATGATCAAGAGCGACAAGAAGCTACCGGCTATTTGACATAACTATTTTGTCACGAATGTAACCTAGAAATACTACTTTCAGGCTCAAGTAAAGTCGTATACCACTCATTAAAAATTACTATTTGACATCATTCTTTACCTTTCGAATTCGTAAGATTTTAATTAAATTATGAAGTCAAGACAGTGTTGACGTAATACGTACGCAACTTTAAATGTTCTAGAACCTACCTTCTAGTTTATAGGTTTTGTAACTAATGAAATTTGCACCTATTATTAAAGCTGCAACTCCTGCTACATTCGGGTTCAATGTTGGAAACTCAAGGACCTTTTATTCTTTGACACCTTAAATAACTACGAGTACCTAATATGTACTACGAGTATCAATTAAGAATGTTCACCGGTTCGCTATTTGTTGCTTGTTTAACAATAGTACCTACGTATATCAATAGTCTTTATTAAAACCTAAATTCTAAAAATCACAACCAAAATACCTGCGACATTTTATATTCAGTAAAATTTCAGTAACATCGTATACGGTAAGTACTTAAATTAAACTAATGCGACAATGCTTAGCAGAAAGGGCACTTAAGGATTGAGATTTTGAATAAAAAAAAACAATAAGCACTTTATCGCCTCCAAATTCAAACCAGACATTCAAATGACCCAATCTCTATCACACAAGGGTAAACCACAGCTAACATAAAAACACGAGCATTAATGATCAAATCGAGGTAAAAGCAAAATTCTATACACCTGCAATGCAAACCAACATGCAAAAACCCTCTAATCACAGTTAAAACGACTGCACAGAAGAGAAATTCTTACACCTCTTATAAACAGCACTAATCAAATAGGGTACAAATTGCATATAAAGTGAATTATGTTATACCAACGACTGTGATAAAAGCACGTGTTCAATATTCAAGTAGTAAATTAGATGGGGGGAAAAAACGACGTAATTGCGACAAGCATACGTGTTATAAAATAAAGACTACCTCAAAACCAACGCACAGTCTTCTAAAAACTTCTTTTATAATAAATGGCGGTTTGTTTCTATGAAAATCGAGGGGGGAAAGCATTCAGCAGCCAAAGAAAGCTTCCGTAACAAGGGATGACACACATAAGCAAACCATTTTCTACAAAAGTTAACTTACGAGTATTATATACCGATTTTTGTACTTTGCGACAATAATCTTAATCAATATACTATTTCGAGTCATCGAGTTCATCGATATCTTTACGTCGGTTACCAACTATAGGTATAAAACTATTATGTGTTATCTGAGCCTCTACTTAACTGCTTTAGAATACAAAAACTGGGTGATGATCACTGGTGACCCACATTTTAAAGTGTACCACGGTTAAAGTGTTAATTAGGAGATTCAATCACCAAATTATTCGTTGTATTAAAAATTAATCACCACCTAATCTGTGAGGTAGGTTGAATCCAAACATGTCTTCATTAGGTTAAGATTTTAAGCCTATATTAAAATTTAACACTTGTATATGTTTGTCCAAATAGTACATCTTAAATTAGGTAGTGTAATGCAAAATCCATAATTAGAAATGCTTTGAAAAATCCAACACCTTAGCAATAATTCACAAATTGCGGGAATAAAACAAACAGCTACTAAAATATGTGAAAGTGTAGTGCAGTCTATATTCAGAAATAACGCGTCATAATAATATGATATTCTAATGAACCTATGTAATTAAATCCACAAACATAAATGTTAGCTCAGTGCAAAGATAATTTTTAAAGTGTTATTCAGTTTAGTGTGTAGAAAACTTTGTAGAACTCTATACACCACACGATGCCTCATATGAGATTAAAACAAAAGACACAACATTCAAATGGTTCAAACTATAGCACAATAAAAATATTGTGAGTAATCACCAAATCATGTTCAAACTACTATGCAATAAACAAACTAATATTACAAACCTCTTCTTACAAAATAAACGATAGGATTGAAGATAAAATGTAAGTGGAAAGAATGATATTTTTGGTAAAGAATTATCTATACCTTATAACATTTTTAAGTTCAAACCTGTCTGGTAAATATGCTGCTTATACCTAAATCTAAAAAGCACCTACAATAATGAAATATTCAATGTGTTATCCGAAAATTATTAATGGAACCCTTCGACTCCATACAAATGGTATGAATAAAGCATTGTCTTTTGTCAAAAATACAGTTATTTACCCACTCCCTTTTTCAGAACGCTTGTATATTACCAAAATAGATGATACCAAAAGATATGTCGTTTTATTCAGTCGGCGCAATATGTTTTCTTCTCCCATTTTTCCCTATCATGCGACACTTTGTAGCCAAAAGATAGAGATTTTAAAACCCTGACCCTACTCAATACCACTCAGTTACCACCAATTCAATTCAATATCACCATTGCAACCACTAACGTTGAAATACTTAGCAAACATCTATCAAAAGACACAACAAAATGTTAATAACAAAATATTTACAGTGATAAAATTGTTAAGCGAATTCTAAAAACTTTAAAACCCGCATGCATTTTAACCACTAGCAGTAATTCACATCAAATGCATCTTGTAGTGCGAAGACTCTTACACAAACTATAGTATATAATTATGAGTATAATTATTGTGGAACTTACCAATGCTTGTATGAACGTAAAGGCAAAACTTAACAATGTGACTTGCAATGGAGTTTAGCATGGATCGAATCGAAATCGTAAATCGATATTAGCACAAACAAACTAAAATACTGATCGGTTAGTCAATACACCACTTTGTGACCTTGACCTTTTACTTGAATTTAGTTTAGCCTACGGTTTACGTAATGCATACCTTTTTAAGCCTGTCATAAAACCAGACGCAATAGAAAAAGTATTGTTTGTCAGACACCGGTGGCCCATTAATTGCCATAATTACCGTGTTAAAATCATAAGTAAATTATACGTACATACCTATTTATTTAAAGTCGTCGTAACCTAAGCCTTCATATCTTACTTTTCAATTAATAAACATTTCCTCTATATTTTTCATTCATTTGTTCTTATGGATATTAAATATTATTTTCATCTCTATCCATCCATCCGTCTTCGGTTAATATTATTCAGTAGTTGTAAGTTCTTATATCGAGAAATGGTTCAATTTGCTTTAAGCACATAAAATGTATAATTAATTATACACATGTATAACAATAATAAGTTCTCCGTTAAACTTTTGGGCCCACATTATAACCTTAGTTCATGTCCTTAGCAGGTATTTTTCGTTTAAGTACATGTAAATAGTCAATGACCGATACCTATTTTATTATTGTTTATTTTAAAATGAAACCTTCCTTAATTTTAGAACACTTAAAAATACAATTCGTTGAGATTAAGATTGCGATGCCCTTCAATCGTCAACATTCAATACATGATTCATATTAAATCTATGCCAACGTACATCTCCGTAGCAACAATGTGTTATTACTGTTCATATTCTAAATAAATCGTTGTAATCCATGTGATTTTGTGTGTATTATACATAGATACAATACATGTCATACTATCTGTGTACAAACAATACGAATTTATTGAAGGTATAGAGCTTTTTAAAAAAACTTGTTCGAGTCACCAATGATGCGTTGATGTCTTTTGTATGAAACATTATTCCGGGTCCAATATTTCAACAAAATAACCAAAATTCACGAGTCAAACCTATGTTTATCTGTTATATAACAGTTTTTCTTAGGTGCAGTTTTAATTTCAACAAAATAACATAACTCACGATGAGTGATTACAATATATGTAATGCCATAAGGCATTAAGGCCGTCATTTGTACTCTTTTGTGAAATAAACATTTAAATAATTAGATATTATTACGAAAATGTCTCTTAAATTTTCGATATTTATATATTCTGTTTGCATAGTATATTTCAATACGTTGTTGTTCTACTAACGACGCTCTTATAATCTAATACTTATGTAATAAACGATACCGTAGGTGCTATATGCAGTTATTGGTTATAAATATTATGTGTTGATTGAATCACAATCAGATTATCTTAATCTTAAATTCACCCTGTTTCCTCATTAATTATGTCTGTTTTCACTTTGCGCATCTTTATAATAGTTTTTGCATTTGCATTACGACTTAACGACATAGCGTATAATTGTGTAATGTTATAAAAAATTGGCCTGTCCTTCTTCAAATATGATATAAACAGTATTCTTTCCTCGAATTCCACAGTAACTGTTTAACGTCAGACGAGCTGTACTTTAACTAAATGTATAGAAATACGAGTAAGTATGTATATGTAATCGGGTGCATGTATAAAATATTCTTATGTATATTAGAACGTCTCTCTCTCTCGTTCTCTTTGAACACTCACCGCACATAAATCTGCTCTCTGCATGTCCTAATGGTTAACTGGTAGAGAATGTTCCTAGCATTAAGTTCGCCTTTTGTACCATTTTGTGCAATGAAATTAAAAGAAATAAATAAAATAAACGTCTAGTTCCTATCCTTTCTTCATATAATAAGTACTTATTTTAGCATACTATCTAAAGTAGGCACACTAATTATTATAGACTTGGCTCTCTGACTATGTCAGATTAAAATAAATTATTATAAATCATCACAGATACGTTCCTTCTTATTAGTTACAATCGTTTGTCCATCATTGCTTTCTTAGTATTTTAATTGTCATTGTAACTAATCACGATATCTTAAATATCATTATTGTTGCCTTTTGCTTATCTAGTAATATGTAATACTTTATTTGGATATTTAATATCTTTGCAACCCTTTCTTTTTCAATAAAATATTATCTTCTCTACCTAAACTGGTTTGACTGAAAGTGCTCTCTATTTTGTATTACTTTAATTAGGATAGGATAATAGGATTTACTTCTATAAATGTTATGTGACGTAAATGTTCTGTATGCAGGTATATCTATTTCCAAATCAAACTTCACAGCCGTTATATTAAAAGGGGCAATTTTCATGCCTGATAAAAATCTTTGTTAACTTCGTTTAAATGTTTGTCAAATATAAATTCTTTATACATAAAAACTCTTCCTTCCACTTCACTCGTAGTATAACAAAACTCGTAGTATGTTAACTTATAAACTATTTACCTCGGTACAATATGTCCTACCAACTCGTTAATTGTCAGTTATTAAAAACTATATTATTATTAAGGCCGTTAATTAAAGGTCTTTGTAAAAAGGACATTGGTTCGAAAAGGTCCTATTGTTTTACTGTTGACGTTTCTTCAAAATACCAATTAAGAGAAGCTTTATTTGCGAAATAGGTAAAATGACAAAACACTTTTACTATTAAACAAAATAAGCACTGACACAACACAAGTATTTCACGAAACCATTTCCGTCACACCACTTTAACTCTCGAATTTAAAAACTTAAATAATTTTTATGGTTTGTTTATGTTAAAAAAGGATTATTACTGTTTTTCTTTAAATTTTTATGTTTTAAACTTTCACTCTTTTATAACGTTTGTCAAACTTTTTGTTTTTTTTTTCACAATAATCACAAAAAAATATATCTTTCAAAAGGAGACTTTTGTATTTCTTATTTTTATTTTTAGTTCTTTAGGATTAAACTTCTAATCTTTGATAACGTTCTCCAAGCTTAATCAATAATAATTTAACATTCTAACTGTAAAAATCTACGTCACTTTTCAGATTTAAGCTTAAACTTTTAAACCAGGACTTGACTTACAAACTTTAAAAAAAAACACTTGTTAAAGACACTTCAAATTTACTTTAACTTTCAACTTATCCTTTATTTAACACTAACTTAACTTTTGCACAAATTAAAACATATTACAACTCATGTCTTGCTGTACTACGTGAATGATCATTAATTCATCACTAAACCAAACTTCCTGCGAAGTTAATATTTTAACTTTTTGGCAACTGTGAAATAAAACCTTACACAACAAGGCTCTATTAAAAGTTTTACTAAAGTCAAAATACCAAAAAAGCGGCTGAAAAAATCAAGTCGCAGCCCGCTCTTTATGTCCAACGGCGGACTATATGATATATGTTTTTTAAATCGACAAAAACGTGTAGTCGATAGATTGAGACAAATTTTAATAGAATACTGGGTATTATTCGATTCCACCATTACCAAGATTTTTTATCCGACCTTAAAACAAAAACATGATTTACCCAATTTAATGACAAATCTAGACACTATGAAATATACTTAAATACTAATCATAGAGACTGATACTTGATTACTAGCTTAATTTTAATCAATATGAAAATTCCTGTGTTTGCATAAAAATAAATAAATGATAAGATATGTTAGAATTACTTCCAAAACTACGAGCAGCGATTTGTTAAAATTTGAATTAATTAGCAAACATTAATATACAAGACTCTCTGATCAATATCGACTTATTATACTCGTAACCCATCCGCCTGCCCTGTTCCCATTATCTGGGGTCGGCGCAATATGTTTTCTTTTTCCATTCACCCCTATCAGCCGTCATGGTCCCATTCACTCCTTTCTCAGCCATATCAATAAAACAATCATATAAAGAGAGGTAGGGCATAGCGAATCTTCGCTCGTATTGAGCTGCCCGTCCGGGGAAGGACCTCCACCCTATAGAATACCGCAGCCAAATGACCTCCGGGTCGTGTTTTTGCTAAGAGAGGTAGGGCATAGCGAATCTTCGCTCGTATTGAGCTGCCCGTCCGGGGAAGGACCTCCACCCTATAGAATACCGCAGCCAAATGACCTCCGGGTCGTGTTTTTGCTGGTGAGTAGGGTCTTCGGAGCTCGTGGGGGGTTAGGGTTGGGCCGGCATGGCAGGGGCAACTGACAGGTAACTGACCAGTTACTTGCCAGTTGTCACAGCGACTAGGGCTTCTCTTTTGCTTAACATCAGGCGAAGGGAAGCCATTATGTCGAGCTACTATAAAAAAAAAAAAAAAAAAAAAAAAAAAAAAAAATCATCATTTACACAGTCCATCCATCTTTTCTTCGGGCGGCCTCGCCCCCTCCATCCGGTCACACTCATATTCATTACGGTCTTGGTCACATGCTTCTCATATCTTCTCATTACATTATTATACTCATAACACTTAGGTTTAAGTCTCATATTAAGTCATGTCTTATGAAAAAAGGATATTATAAAATACAAGACTTCCTAGACGATAATATTACATGGACATAATGAGCTGCTCGCCTGCACTTAACAAATATTGTATTATTGTATGACATCAACAGTATGATGATTATGTATATTTTAAAAAAAAAGCCAAAATTGATGAGTTTCTTGCGGCACTTCTTCTCATCAGGCCTCATCCTTATCACGTCGAAGTGCTAGTAGGGAAAAAAAAGTTTGACGTGCAAAAGAATTTACTTGTAAATCTATTTGCAGAAATAAATTATTTTATTTTTTATTTTATTTATTTTATTTCACTAGCTCAAAATATAACAATATTCTAATGAAAGTGCAAAAAGGTCTAACAAGTTTGTCAAATGTTTTCAAAGCCAACAAGCTAAACTAAAAATACCTACTACCTATATGCGCTTTGGAAATTTAATCTTGTGGCTCCTAATTTCCCATAATTTAATCGGACTGATGTCTCTAAATTACACTTAGAACTTATTATGACATTTGCGAAACTCATTGTTCAGCACCAGGCTTCAGAGGTCTTGGCGGTATATTTCGCTAACACTGCTCAAGGTAGGAGCCATGCCAAGGGAACCCTAAGCGCCATCCCATCCCTTGCAGGTCGCGAATGTTTGACATCCACTTGACGCCTTTGGATTGCTTCCACAAACCTTTAGGCATGCAAGCGGTGGTCGAGTAATCTTGCGTAGTCAGCAGGCGTCAGGAGCCACCCTCGTATCGCTCTGTTAACTGAGCCTTCTACAAGTAGGCATCGAGAGCCGCGCTAGTATTGCTCAGCTGGATTGTATTGTAACTGTTCGCATACGTCGTTCGAAGTAAAAGTCCAGTCGAAAGGCTTACGCCATGTGCAGCTAGGTCTTAATACCTTGAGATTGAAAGTCATCGAAACCTCTCGCAAACTTAACCCGAAAACGCAGTCAAACTTCCATTGCTAGCAAAAGTTGGTCAAAAAGTCGAATAGCGAAAACTGTTGCTCTACTATAGCCGGACATATCCTGCTTTCGTAGCTTGGATGGTTCTGGTCCCCGTCTGCCGCTAGGCGTGTGCAGCCCTTGGCGCTCAGATAGTAGTCTAAGCCTGGTGGAATGATGTACCATCTCGCCTCACGAACTCTACTGGTAGTTTTAGAAATAACTTTTCACTGCAGTATTAAATCCGATTGCTAGTTGAAGAACCCTCTCCATCGTAAGAAAACATGCGTTAATTATATTTAAATTATGGCATAGTACCTATTTTAGGCTAATCTTTTTTTTTAAAATATTTTCTTTTTGTCTACCCTCTACCCTAAGGTCGATTGGAAGAAATCGCTTATAGCGAAACGGCCGCCTATATTGTACAACAAAAGTCTATTAAACCTAGTTTTAAGTCAATTGTGTGGTGTGTCATAAGGAATATTCTGTATTATCTTTATCACCAAAATAAAAGACAGGTTTTTAAAGCTATTAATAACACTATTTTTTTAAGTTTATAAATAACTTCATTATTATGACTATGAAATTTTACTCGCCTTTTCTTTTGCGTCATCACAATTATGTGATTATTACAATATATATGTTCATATGACCGTTGATTCATATCATTTCTTAACCTTATACAGATTCCTCACTGCTATATTATCGTAATAACTTTGCACCTTTTTCAGTACTCAAATAAATCAATGGTTAATAGTCTAATCCTTATAAATCGTATTAACTGTTCTTATAACATATTACCTACACTTTAAGTTTTTATATCAAACCTACACATTATATAACGCAGCAAAATTTGACATATAAATATGATATATATAAACTTTATGTTAAGAAAATGATAACTTTGTAAAAAATTTCGAATAGTACTGCTATTTCAATACCTATCTCTCAAACAATTTTATTCTCAATAATACCCAGGAAGTCTAAGTTCCTATTTTAACTCTATTATTATTATCTTTTTAGTGCATGCTGATGCTTCAAAATAATCGTATAAATAATTCTTTGCAATCCCTTAATTAATAGTTACGTATTAAAAATGTCGGCCTAGTAACCTAGAACGTGCTTTAACTTATTACGAACATAATAACTGTAGTTTAGTAGAGCTAGGTTTTCATTGTTTTCTGCTAACCTATATCAAAGTAAGTACATTTATTCTATCAAAATTGCGTATTCCTTGCCGATTACCTCTTTTATATTTTAAATAAACATAACAACACTGATCCACAAGTACCATTATAACCCGCCAATACTAAACAGTAAAATAGAAGGTAAAGTGGGGGCTGCAATTACTGTCAGAAAAGAAAACATCGAAACAAAATCCATCAAAATCAAGTTAGATGACCATTGCTCTGTGTATCAGGCAGAATTAACGGCAATTAAAAGAGCATCAATAGAAATATTACGAAGTAAAGAGAAAGAATTCGGCATATATAGCGATTCCCGCTCAGCATTAGAGTCTATAAAAAATCCCGAGTCCGTCCATCCCATAGCAGAAGAGGTGCGCCAAAATCTCAAAGAATGCCAAAACCAAGGCAAAGAAGTTCATCTCTTTTATATCAAGGCGCATGCAGGGCTGGAAGGCAATGAGCGAGCAGATGAACTAGCCAAAGATGCTGCACTGCATAAGAAGACCAAACCGGAGTACGACCAATGTCCCATCTCATTTGTCAAGCGGCAAATCCGTTTGGAGTCGCTTGACAAATGGAATGAAAGGTACAAATCTGGCGAAACGGCGGGAACGACCAAGATTTTCTTTCCAGATGCCATTAAAGCATATAAAACAGTCAGGAAAATAGAGCTGAACGGTATCATAACCCAAATACTGACTGGGCATGGCGGGTTTGCCGAATACTTACACCGATTTAAGTGTAAAGGAGACCCGTCATGCATTTGCGAACCAGATAAATCGGAAACAGTGCAGCATCTTCTAGTGGAATGCCCAACAACTGCCATCGATAGATTTAATTTAGAACAAGACTTAAATATAACTATAACAGCCGGAAATTTACACGAAATAATGGAAGAAGAAAATAAACGACACAAATTTTTAACATATTGTACAAAAATAGCAGAAAAAAGTATACAAAGAAATAAATTGAAGACAACTTAAGTGCAATGAGGGTGATTCAACATTAAATATCCGATAGATGTCGTTATGTAGGCCTGCAGTCCAGATATCATTTGATTGGTCAGTTGCTATGTAAATGTCAGTGCCATGTCAAAATGAATCAATCACGTTACAGTTAGTTGGACCTGCTGCCTATGTGGTGGCATCTGGTGGATTTCTTTTTTCAGAAAACCCTCATTCCTTCTAGGGAATCCTAAATTTTAATGTCAAACTAACAATGTTCAATGGTTCCTGTAGTTTAGTTTGTTTCATTCTTCTTTCTTTTTAATTATGATCGTTATATTTTTTAGAACAATTGAATAAATGAACATTTCATTTTCAAATTCAAATGCCGAAATTAATAGAAAAACCTAATTTAATTCACTTCGCAATAATATCCCATATCTGCAATTTATTATACTGAACTAGCTGGCCCGGCAGACTTAGTACCACCCATTATTTACCTTTTAAGCCTACCCTGGACTACGACAAACATTTTAAAACCAAAATCAGCTCAATCGGCCCAGCCGTTCTCGAGTTTTAATCAGACTAACGAACATCAATTCATTTTTATTTATATAGATAAATCATTTGGACCTTAATACGTCAAACACAGTATTGAAAGTCATTTTTGATAATAAAAATAATTAAACGGATTTTGCCCACTTTCACATCACTCCTATATTTGCAACTTGCTCTTATAATATTCTTTTCAATAAAACAGGTTTCCGAAAAATCCGCCAGAATTACTTCTTCAGTATTTTGCTTAACAACTAACCTCACCTCAACGAATCGATATAATTTCCTCAGTAAAATCAGTTTTTCGTATCTTCGACCAAACATATAATTGTATAGTAATTTGTTCTCGTATGCAATGTTTATTTTTATTTAGACTCACATATAGGTATCCGTCACAAAAACATAACAAAACTGATCCGTAATAAGAAAACAGTACCTGGTCTACATATTTACCATTCACAAATGATACCTAAATCTCATGAAGTTCAGTTTTCTTATAGGTATTCTACATAAATCGAGAATCCTCTTAAGCCTTACATACAATGATAGTATACCCCACTCGTATTTTATTTACGTCTTGTATAATTTTATTTATGTAGCAGTTCTTTTTACGGTAAATTAATTAAATGCTGTGTAAAGTCCTTGTGGAATGTTAGAAATACGCTATGATCATGTATGACTATGACCTGTACTTATGTGTCTCTGTAATAAATAAATAAATTCTTTCATTTCTCCATTGCTTGTATTTTGGATTAAACGTAAGTCAACTCGTACGAACCCCAAAATTAAACAATAAAACGATGAATATCTATCTTTATAGATAGACCCAATTTGGAGGACAGAAAAGGATGGGACAATCAACAAGATGATTTCTGTAATGACGTGATCATTACCTGTAATGATCACGGCATCCTGACAACGAAACTCCTTTCTGCCGACAAACAAGACTTTCTGTAGATACAGATTAAAAAAAATAATCCTACGTTTTTAAAATCCAATCACATACCTAATATAAAAGCGACACATAAAACGACGACATTCAAATTTGATCGATGCTTACTAAAAAAAGCTTTTCAATCTCGACATATCTTTTTATTAAAAACTGTTCAAAACATAAAATAAACATATTTTTTATATGAGCTGGTATTTGGCAATCGTTTTCAAAAAACTTCATCTCTGTTGAACGTTTTACCTACTATCACTCTAATATTTTAAATAATCCTATTCACGCAACTTAAAACACTGCATGTGATTTGTTAAGAAATGTATAAAATATCAAAATCAACCATACCAAAATAATTGTTGTAATTAAGTTCGATTCCTCAAAAACAATTAAGTAAAATGTACTTTTGTAACATCTGGTATTCTTATTTGTTGCTCTCATAACACCTTATTGCCGAAATTAAATTTAACAAGCCTATTGGCTACTACCGTTTTTCAACCAAAGCCGCAGCAATTTTCAGTATAATCTTAATAAAAACCAAAAAATGGCATCAAATATATTTCCTATTTGATTAAAGACAGTTTTCGTAGACATTTATGTATTGAAATCACATTTATTAGCTCTTATCTAGGCAATTTAGACATGATTACTAAACTTGTAATACGGTTTTTGCTGATTTTAATTTTCAAAATCATATCATAATAAATGTCAATCAAATTTACTCGCATTACTCATTATTGAGGCAATTATACTTATAAAATATAACGTTATCTACGTATCGCTTCTTCAATCTTACAAAAATGACACGTTTCATCAAACAAAACACACAAGCATAAATAATAATACAGCACAACCACTTTCTTTAATCTGCCAGAACAATGGCAAAATTGTCTTAAAATTGCAATTTTTATTGTTTTATTTTTATACCACTTTGTCCGTAACATAAACCTGTAAAAACTATACCACAGACCTACTATATTACTTTTTCAAAAATGTAATAGTGAATTATACACTTATTAGTGTTTTGGCAAAGTTCTCTTAAAATTGCGTGTATTTTAATATATATATTTTTTGTAGTTTAATACCTTTTTATTCGCTTCATACACCTGAAAAGACACATACCGCACCACAACCTACTTTTTTATTGAGATTTTCATAAACATAAAAGTATACACTTATATTAGCCAGTAGGTACTTTGGCAAATTTCTCTTACAATTGCTTGATAATAATGTGTTATAGTTCTTGTATCACTTTTTCCGTTACATAAATCTGAAAGGACTCTATCTACACGTACTCAATATATAAAAATATACAAATGATAAATTTTTTGTATTCTGGGAAGTCATGTTTAGTCTTTTGCTATTTTAGCATATAGCTATCGTAATATTACGTTGGCCGAAATTAATTTAGACGTTATCTAAACGTAACTATTTTTATACTCTATTTCCGATCCTTCAACTTAACAAGGCCCTTAAGTACCTTACTTAAGAAATAAAATTTTTATGTTTTACTAAAATGTCTCCTATAGTCTGATATAGACACATAACTATAATATTGAAAAAGCCATGAATAATATACCCATAAACTTAAAATAGGTTGTAAAGACATAACTGAGCCACAGGTGCCTCATAGAAAACATAAACAACATCTATTACCTGTTATTAAAATCAGTAAACTTTCAGTGTTTATTTCTGCATATACCTTGCTATCACAATCATTTCATCATTTACGTATAAACCCGAGTGATCGACAAGTGCCTACCTAATAATTAGGATTACTTATAGCGTGATATCTCTGCATCAACATAATTTTTCTCATACCGTAGCCTATAAAATTTCAAGAAATATTTTCTCCTATATCACCTAATGTTGTGTTATTTACTTTTAAAATGCATATCAGAAGTTGTTTATGAACGACATTACGACCGATAGCCCTAAGTCCAAAAAAAATACTTTGATGATATTTCGTTCTGATATTTCCCTACTATCTTTATTCATAACACAAATAATAAGATTTCCTTGTGCCCACACATTGCTCTTATAAAAAAACCAGTTTTTTAAAAACGTAAGCTATCGTGCAATTTGTTCTTTTAAAATTACGTATCTTTCGCAAACTTTTTATATCTTTACTTCAGACAAAATATTCATAAAAAACTAAGCCGGACGTAAGTACCTATGTACTTAATTAATATATACCTAAAAATAAACACATATTTTTAATTATTGTCAAAAAAAGGTTTGAAAACCCCTGGTTTTGCTGAGAAACTTGTAAAAAAAATTACTCTTGTTTATTATACTTTATTATATTCTATTTGCAAGGTTTTATTCAGAATTTAATTTAACCTCATTACGTGTTTATTATTAGCGGTAAAAAGAAAACGTAATGTAATACGAGTATAATCAACACACCGCACCAATTATTATCTATTCAGATTCAGTTTTCTAAAAATTATTAACTTTCAAGAAAGGTCACTAAAAATATTACTTTATTAAGACCTGAAATCCTTCTCTCGGTTTGACGAACTTATTATAATTTTTTAAAAATATCAAATCCAACTACGAAACACAGCATAATCATCACCTTTTTAATTACTTACGTACTCCTGTATTAATTGGTATTTTTTTGCTTATAAAGCTTATCTATTATTTCACCAATTTTTTGACGAAAAATAATTGTTATACCATAACCATACAGATCCACATAGCCTAACTAGACTGATCCTTGATCTGCATACTTGACATGCCATAATATGGAGAAAATTTATAATCGCAACAACATAATCATTATTGTTTTAATTATTAAATACAAAAATTCAAATCTATATAATTTAGATATTGTATACCCTGATGGATATATAAATTATTACGTTTCATTAGCGAAATTTATTTCGAATCATCATTATACGAGTTTTTTCATTACCAATTTTACCTAGTGACCTATTAATAACCGCTTTTTACCTAATAAGAGTTTCTAATCTAGTTACACGCTGATATAATAATAACAACACACCTTCACAGCTTGTCATTTAGCAAGTTAAGTTCTCCTATTTAATAACATTTGTTATAATGAGTTATATTTCTGATATATTCCTTGTAACCTGGTATTTTGCCAATATCCTCTCGTGATTATCACCTGTATTTTACTGAGATAATTTATTTGAATATTCTTGTAATCTTATATCTCTTTAAAACCTAACGAACGCCAGTCCTAGTGTGCTTAAGTAAAATATATCTATCACACCGTACTCGTAATTAACATACTCGTATTGTAAATTTTACCTATTCTCTGACTACATATCTCATATTTTGGTATCTTTTTTGGTTTACCTTAGTTAGCAGAAAAATAAGAAAAAACATAATGGTAACAGTTACACGAATAATTTCTGAAACCCATTCATTTTAACGTATTGTCGCTGAAAAGTGAATACGTACCTATTTTTATATCGTAGCGTCGTCTGATATTTTGGAAATATAATGTCGAAATTTATCGTACAGAATCCAATGTTTCAACTTTATAAGTTTTATTATCATTCTCTAATTAAAGTCAAAGACGTCTAAAACTTTGTTGATAACTGAAAGTACGCACTTGCACATTACTTTTTATTTAAGAATATTAATTCAAATTATTATCGATATTATAACACCAAACTTTCTTTATAATAAATAAAATATATTTTACTCTTTCTGTTTTTTAGGTAATTTGGTAATAAGCTCTCGTATCACGCTTGTCGAAGAGACAAAAAACAATTAACCACACCTTTTTTCACCATTTAATGACTGATCCGCTCGTCACTTATCAAAAAGAAAACGTTTATATTAACAATTTACATAAAAAATAAATAAAATGTCACCAATATATTTCTTCCTTGTGCTCTGAAAATTTGCTCTTTAATTAATTTAACCGTCTTTAGTAGGTACCATCTTTTGAACCAAGAAGACTTCGCATGTAGGTACCTAAGTAAATTTAGTCATTATGCCCAGATCACAACTATTACTCGTATTAAGTCAGAAATTATTTAAAGAATGTATCTAGTCCATTTACCCTGACAAAACCACAAATAACCTATTAAAGAAAAAACATAATAAAATAGAAAACGACATCGTACAACAGAACACACAAAGCCATTATTATTTTTCCATTATTCATTTTCTCATTATCTGTTATTGTTAAATAATAGTATTTTATCAATTTCGTCTCATAATAGATATAGGTAACGCCCTAGTAAGCAAATACAGCAAATTCTTCCGTTATTTATTATAACCACACTGACCTAAAACTGATGTGTCTTGACGTAAACCTTACATACGTAGAGTATACATAGAATAGAATTAATAGTTTTCTTATGACATTTCTTGAAACCTTAGCTCTGCCAATCCACCGATAGCTTTCTAAAATATTTTTTCACTTATAATGTCTGATTTTTAGGGTTCCGTAGCCAAAATGGCAAAAACGGGACCCTTATAGATTCGTCATGTCTGTCTGTCTGTCTGTCTGTCTGTCCGTCCGTATGTCACAGCCAGTTTATTCCGAAACTATAAGTGGTACGTAGATGTATTCTGTGAACCGCATTAAGATTTTAAAATAAAATCAGAAAGAAATCCAAAATTTTTGGGGTTCCCCATACATAGAACTGAAACTGAAAATTTTTTTTTTCATCGAACCTATACGTGTGGGGTATCTATGGATAGGTATTTGAAAATGATGTTGAGGTTACTAACATCATTTCTTTCTAAACTGAATAGTTTGCGCGAGAGACTCTTCCAAAGTGGTAAAATGAGTGTCCGTCCCCCCCCCCCCCCCCGTAACTTCTAAAATATGGGCATGATACAACTGAAAAAAATATATCATGTGTATGTATCACTATGAAAACTACTAACGAAATTTGGTTTGAATGAAATCTAGCCAGTAGTTTTTTTTTAAACGTCATAAATCAAATTACCTAATTTTTTCATTTAATTAACTCCAATATAATAAAACGTAAAGAAAAACATTTATTTAGCTGTATGGTGGTACGGAACCCTACGTGCGAGAGTCCGACTCGCACTTGGCCGGTTTTTGCTATATTATTTGTAGTTTCTATTTTTATATCAAACGAGGCAAACTGTTTCATTGTTAAAAGTTATCATAATTGGGCTGCGAATATTAAACATTTTTTTTTTAAAAAGCATATAGTAGCTGACTTCATAAAAGATATACATAGTACGATAGTAATTAGTACAAAGAGCCTTCTTAATCAAGGATTTAATCGCATGTATTGTCTTGCTAGTAGACGTAATATTAATATAATATTTTGTTTGTAATTTATACATTCATATATCTCGTGTCGAAAGCTAAGATCCATTCGGGTCGCTAAGCCAGCGCAGTACCTAATTGTATTCATTCATAATTTTGTATAATTATTTTATTTTCATAGGAGTACCTACACCAATTTTACTTTTAAATATCACGTACTTGGCAATAAGCACTTTTAAAATAAGATTTCTTGTTAGGTAATATGCTTGAAAGCTAGTTTATAAATCCTCGATATTTCCATTTAAAAAGACTGAGCCACTTGCGCCTTGACAGATATTTATAGCGGCAGAATCACATCCTATTTACTATCCATTTAGTCTCCTAAATATATTTTAAATGTCATCTGCATAATACTTAGTAGATAATGCTCCAAGCATTACGTTTACATAAAACAATTTGTATCCTATATATTGTAATAACGGTAATTTTTTGTATTGCGTGTTTATCCCCTATGATCCCTTATATTTTGTATTTACATCCGTAAATCTAATATAGAGTATAGAATATAATGAATAGTTTTCTTATAACGAAGCAATCATCACCAATAGCTTTCTAAAATTTTTTTTCTTTTATAACCCGCTGTAATTTTCGCAATTCGTTATGATTTTTGCAATATTAGTAATCTTTCTTTTTATGTCAAACGAGGCAAACAGCTGTTTCACTGTTAAATACATGACATAGCATTTAGTTTTGTAAAAAATCGTCGCAGTGTCAAAGAGTCGCAGACTTCACAGTAGATAAGTATAGCACGATAGGTTGTCTTGCTAAAAGACAATTGACATCGTTTATTTGTATTCATTCATAATATTGTTGAAGTATTTCTATTTCATTGGAGTACACCAATTTAACTTTTAAATATGCACTTGGCAATTACCACTCTAAAAATAAAATTTCTTGTTAAGCATATTGTTTAAAAGCTAGTTTATAAGTCCTAAATATTTCTATTAAAAAGATTGTGCCACTTGCGCCTTGACAGATATTTATAAAAATCACATTTATTTGGTTTCCTAAATATATTTTAAATGTCAGCTGCATAATAGATAGTAGTAGATAATGCTCCGAGCTTTAAGTTCACTTAAGCCAATTTGTGTATAGTGAAATATACATTATTATGTACAGTTTTTTAGCTTTTTTGTATTGCGTATTAAGCGCTTAAAATGATATTATCCTTTTATTTTGTATTTAGGTATATCCGTAAACCTTACACGAGAGTATAATTTTCTTGACATTGCTTGAATTTTTGCAATCCATCCTGATATTTTCAATAAAAATTCGAATAATCTCTCTTCAAACGAGATAAATCATAATTGGGCTGCTTTATGCCATACCTATTGTATTATCATTTAGTTTTGTAAAAATAGAGTCGCATTAAACAGGGTGCTGAAAGGCTAGGAAGTTTATAAATCCTACATTTTTCCATTCCAAAAGATTGAGCCACTTGCGCCTCGACAGATATTTATAGTGACAGAACCACATCCTATTTTCTATTCATTTGGTCTCCGTAATATATTTTTAATGGTATCTGCATAATACTTAGTACCAATTTGTGTATAGTGTAATGACGTTAAGTAAAGAAACGAATAGGTGTATTTTTTGTATAGTTTTCTAACATTTTTGTGTTACAGATAAACACTCTTAAAATGACTAGTCAATCATCAATTGTAAAATAAAATATGAGCGTTACTATTACTAGGAACTAATTATTCCAATAATTACTTCCAGTACCAAAGTACAGAGTTGTGATTGCATTAAGATTGACAAAATGTAATCATTTTCATAATATTTAGTTCTTTATGTACCATTGCATTAAATAAATATCATCCACAATAGCATAATGTACAAACCACGTAATTTATTGCAGATTATAATAAAATAGTCCCTACCTAGTGCAGTGCATTATATTACTTTATGATGGAGTAGGTATGTACCTAATATAGAATTAGGTATATCCGAAATCAGTATCACCTAATAGACTGGTCAAAGATGTACCAGATAATTGACATTGTCATTTATTCTATCGCCGTTTTATCTAACTGGGGCTCCATGGCGGCTAACCTCTTTCGTTTACTTTCCTATATTTTTCAATTTTGTCTTTTGATATTCAATTCTGTTAGTTCCCTTTTTTAACGGTTTTTCTTTATTTTTTATCATATTTAATTTACTTTGAGCTTTTCGTCTTTTCCTCTTTCTCAGTTTTATACAACCGTTTATCAGGTAATTCAAACTAAAAATACGAAGCCACTCGTGAATTAATAGAACTTATGCCTACGTACAAACAAATGCGCGTGCATCGCTAGTGAGCGAGAGATAAATAAAAAAACACCCTACATTTAGGAAATTATGTGAGTTAGTACTATATTAAAGTACGTTGCGTTAAGAACACGCTGCGTAATAGATAAGTGCACGCTGCGTACTGGATAGAGCACGCTGCGTACTGGATATAGCACGCTGCGTACTGGATAGAAGCACGCTGCGTACTGGATAGAAGCACGCAGCGTACTGGATAGAAGCACGCTGCGTACTGGATAGAAGCACGCTGCGTAGGTACTGGATAAAAGCACGCTGCGTACTGGATAGAAGCACGCTGCGTACTGGATAGAAGCACGCAGCGTTCTGGATAGAAGCACGCTGCGTACTGGATAGAAGCACGCTGTGTACTGGATAGAAGCACGCTGCGTACTGGATATAGCACGCTGCGTACAGGATAGAAGCACGCTGCGTACTGGATAGAAGCACGCTGCGTACTGGATAGAAGCACGCAGCGTACTGGATAGAAGCACGCTGCGTACTGGATAGAAGCACGCTGCGTACTGGATAGAAGCACGCTGCGTACTGGATAAAAGCACGCTGCGTACTGGATAGAAGCACGCTGCGTACTGGATAGAAGCACGCAGCGTTCTGGATAGAAGCACGCTGCGTACTGGATAGAAGCACGCTGCGTACTGGATAGAAGCACGCTGCGTACTGGATATAGCACGCTGCGTACTCTAGCAGACTGTTTTCTAAAACACGCTGCATACCAGATAAGTATACGCAACGTACTGAAAAAAGTACCCTGCGTACGAAATAAAAGTACGCTGCGTATGAGTTAAAATAGAGAAAAATACACCGCGTAATAAAGGAAAGTAAACTGTGTACTAGAAAAACGTAGTGATTATGAATGAACATACTGCGCAGTTAAGAAACCATACATATATAACACTTTTTATTGTATTTTGTCCAGACACATTTCCAGAAATCTCGGTAATGAGTTTACAGGTTTCTCGGTAGAGTCTTTATGGGGTTAAAGCACTTTGCGTAGTACAGTAAAGCACGACACGTAATGAGAACACGCTGCGATCTAGAGAACTGACACAATTCGACATAGGTAATAAAACCTTTTACCTACGTTATTATTATAAATCTTGATATTTGAAATTAATAGAAAAGTCGATTAATTTCTGCAAAAGAACCCTAAAATTCTTCTTTTACTTTTTAAAACTCTACCCGTAGATTTGGTCTAAACGAGGTCCCTTACAACCACGCTTACAACCATAAGACAGTCTAACTAAATTGTACTACAACATGTCTGTTGTGCCTAGTTTTAACTTTAAGTCGATTGATTGGAGTTCTAAAAATAATATGAAAATTTCTTTTTCTAAATTAGGTTTTTTTAATCCAGTTTTTTTTCTCAATACCTAGTTTATATTTTAAATGTGTAATCTATTATGTAATATAGTATATTATGTATCATTCCAGATTAATATTAAAGTGGTGGGTCCTTAAAAATTTATACTAAAAACTACTTTATATGTAATAATATAAACACTTTCTTTCGACTCGTTCCTATCAAAAGTTTTATTTAAAATTTTAATCGAATTTGATTGGGAGCGATTGGTAATATATTTGTACCTAGATTAAGCGCGTACCTACATAATAGACATATTTTTTATTTGTTGAAATTAAGAGCCGATATTTTTTATTAAAAAAAAAGATATGGTGATGTAACATTAAATAAAGTAAAAATATCTCAATGAACATTATGTACTACTAAGATATATTTGTGCGACTATGCTTTTTATGATGACTTGGTGATATAAGTAATATTTAATAGAAACATATTAACATTAAGATTAAGGTTGTCCGGAAGATATTGCTTATAGTGTCAAGACCGGCCCACTTGTACGTAGGTACATAATTATTTGTCTGTAGTTCCAAGTTAAATATGATGATGATGAATAATGATTTGAGGCGCATAAAGAGTACCTAGATACTATCATCAATTATTATTATTCTTGAGCCCCTTTTAAAATTATAAGTACATAATTTAAAATTTTCGTTTTCTAAAAATATAGGTTTTCTCCAAGTATAACTAACGAATTTCTCTGATATTTGGACCTTCCAACACTAACTACAGAAGCAGTTTGTTATAAGGTACCTAGGTACTGAATGTTGTTTGTAATTTTAATGCATCTTTAAGAATAAAACTTCAGATTTTTTTCAATGGATCTATTGCGTTGTCGATTTCCTTTATTCCCAGTTGTCCCCTTTCCCCACTGATTAAATCTCTTCAACATCTCCCGAAACACATTCAGATCCGAACCATTACCTACATAGAAAAACATTTAATACTTTGTCCGTCCGGGAATCGAACCCGACCAGATCATCCTATGGAGATCGTACCTATATAAGAAATTGAGAAATAATAGGTAAGATAAATTAAGTATGTCCCTATATATGTACATAATGTAGCACTTTCTTTTTCTAATCTCGTCTTATATGTTTATTTTATACATAGGTAACTGAGGTATATATCCTCCTATCCTATACCTAGGTACCTACATTTAGTATAAGTAATTGATTAAAACTCATGTAGGTATGTATCACGGTATGTATGTAGGTACCTAATATTAAAAGATTAGCACATGCTATTGCTGTACATATGTATTTTTATTTAATTATTTTATTGTTGTAATTACCCTTAGGCTACGTTCACACGGCGACTATTCGATTCGATATTTTCTCGCTTACGGGAGTACCGTATACGGGACGGCTGTTCACACGGTGCGAGGCCCACGGTTTTTTCTCGTATACGGTCTTCCCGTACACGTGACAGCCGCCGCGGCGCGCGACGTCTATTCGATGCAACCTGCCACCAGTCGTTGAGTGCACACCGACATGGTGTTCCAATTCTTTTATATTGGTATTTGAGGAGGAGGTTTCGGCGCCCTAGAAAATACTGGGTCCATCCTTTATTAAAAACGGGATTACACCGAGAAAGAAGATTTGCAAGATTTGCGTGCGTCTCGTGTACGAGAAACCAGTTTGTCCGTGTGAACTTCTCAACGTAAACGCAAGCGCCAATGAGTATCGCATTCGTTAAAATCGTTTCGATAATCTCGCATTCCCGGTGGTAAGACCCTACGGTATACGGTAAAAAATATGTCTCGAATACGCGATTTTCTCGTATAGACGCCGTGTGAACGATTTTAAAAATTGCTATACAAATTTGGCTGTCACTACGATATTCGATAAAATCTCGTATACGATATACGTGAAAAATGACTCCGTGTGAACGTAGCCTTATCGGTTCCAGATCCCCAGTAAATATTTTAGAAAGTTCGTCTCGTAAACTTAATTTCTCGGTCGGGATTCGAACCCTGAACCTTCCAATCTTTCACGCTTTAGGTTTTAGTCTTTCAATAGAAACTAACATACCTACACTTTTAAAATGGTATGTATATATTTCCTCTTTTTTTATTTAAAATATAAACAGTTTTTTTTACTGCACGACGTTGCCCCTCTCTTCAGAAAATTATTATTTTCCTTAGGTTATCTGCAAAAGATCGCTTATGTAGGTACCTACTACATAACAAAACCGCTTAGTTTGTTATGTACCACAAATATTTTTGTTACCTACATATTGTTCCTTTCGCTGTAATTTTTTGTGCATTAAAAAAATAGCTGCCTTCTCTATGTATTTTGAAACTTGTACATATTTGTTACTTTTATGTAGGTACATATGGGTATCGACATTTTGAAAACCTATTTGCAATTCTGGTTAGGGTTAACTCATATGTAGTTGCATCACAATAAGTCATCATCACATACCTACATACATGTTACAAAATGTTGTGAAATGGCCGACAATATACTAGACTATGCGTCATTTAACTTCTTTATACTTCCATATAGGTATAATCTAGGTAGATTGGTACCTATAAGAAATAACAATAGAAAATGACATCATTCCTAGATGATGTGGCTACGAACCTACCTACTTACAAAATGTTGTGAAATGGCCGCCATCTATAATTTGATGACGCCATCTTTTTAAACAGGCACTTTACTTCCTAGGTACTTATATTCTGGTACCTACCAAATAACTACATACCATAATATGATATCATCACAGGATATAAGTATTGGTTACCTACGAAAAGTTTGGAAATGGCCATCGCCATTTTATATTAACTCCATTCTAACCTGTTAGATTTTTTTAGACAGTATGTATGTACCTACGTATGTACATATTTACTGTAGTATTTGTTATTTCTTAGACTTATGTTATTATTCAGCTGAATCCAACATATTATTATGGTTTAATTTTTTGATAGGTAGATATAGATAGAAGGTACCTATGTAGTTCGATTTCACAAGTATATTGTTCCATCTGATCTGAAAAACTTAATTTCTTGACGCTATATCCGTTTATTCTCAACGAGTCACACTCAAACGTGTCACCCTGTGACTGGTTTCTTAGGAATGTAGGTATAACTAACGAATTTCTGCCTGAAAGACATAATGGTCTTAGTTTATTTCTCTCTTTTCCTTAACTTTATAGATTCGGGTATGTACTGTACTTCAGGTAATACCTACGATCTATTTACGACCAATAACTTACTTCAAATTAATCGCGATGATTCCGAAAACGAACGACAATACTTCCTTTGACCTTCAAAGACGACCTCCGACGGCATTCTGCTATGGGAAATTATCGAGAAACCTCAGGGGATTGAGGACGTTCTTGTTTCAAGAACTGTTGATCAACTGGATCGAATTACAGAGAAATACCAACATCATTTTGCAGGTAAATCGCTGGAGCAGGGCCACCAGAATCCTCCCGAGTCCGACCGCCCGTCGATGGAATTGCATCTTAGATGAGACCGCGCCACCACAGCTCCGAAATTCAGCAAAGAGTTTTATATTGGGGTGCTCTTAAAATTCCAATCAGTGTGAGTATTTGGGACTTCTTTCCAATAAAATTGATTATGACCCTTCGGTAAAGACACTTCGGTAAATATAGACAAAGTAATAACTCCGACAAATGTTTCGGAAAGAATGTATGATTCCAGAACCTTAGTGTTAACATGTTTGTTTTTAAATATAAATATTGCATTATAAAACTAGTTTTATATCGGAGCTAGATTGTGATTGTGCATAGATAAATATAATTATAGAGTTTTGAAGTGTTAACATAATTACATTAAGTAGGGTTGATATTTTTACGATTAGAATGTTATCTTTAAAAAATCAACGTTGTAAGTAACTTGAACGAAATATGCATAGTGATGTAAATGGAAAAAGCCTCAGGAGACAAACTCAACACAAGGATATAAATAAGTGTAAGCCTGCAATTCCGCACATCTGTAATTGGTCGTTTGGGATGCCTCGGGAGAAAACCTTATTTAATATTTATTTTTGTAAACCAAGGACTTAATCGTGTAAATCGTACATTTTTACAACAACCTTTGTTAACATTAGGATTACAATCCTGACAAAATATTATGAAATAATCATTTAAAGTAAAACCGTCTGTTCCGCCTCACAAAAGCTACCTTGTCTCAAAAACGTTAGGAGTTACTACCAGCATGTCTGGGAATGTCTGAAAATAAGAAAAAACATACAACGGTAAAACAACTCATAAAATCGAGATGAAGGTGCCTCAAATCTTCTGTCTGACTTATTTCTTAATTCGTTTGATTTATATCGACAATTTTTGTTGGTTCAATACCATAGTATTTACTCTTTATTCTAATATGTCCTTGTTCGCTTATTAGTTCATCTTTGATAATGCCTACTTCTTAATAACCAGGCACATATAAAAATCTGTCATACGCGTGGCTCAATCTTTTTAATTATGGAATTTGTTGTCAACCATATTGATGGTGATCATTCTTTTATTTCTTATCTTTATTATTCCCTAGTTCTTAAACCCAGGCATGTATAAATTTGGCTGATTCGTTTCATATTGGTATTATACCAGTACTAAATATTGTTGCTTTTATCTCTTGTAGATTTAATGTATCGTCAACAAATTATTTTCTCGGTTTGATGTATGCGCCTATGTCATATAGGTAGGTAGAGTTTTGGTCACGTAGGTATGTTACGTTGCTCCTCACACGTCGCTATAATCGGTTAGATTAGGTGGCTACCTAAAACTGCTTAGAACAGTGCTGAAATTATAATATTTCATTATAAAAACCCAACTAGACCTACTGCGTCATCACCTTGTGAAAAATCAATATCGACGCCATCTTGTTAAGTTCGTGGCACAAAGAGCAGCCACGTCAAATCCATAGGATTTGTAGAATTATTAGTTATTTTATCTTAAACTTATTCAATTTTCAATAGCTCATTATGAGCTTCGTCTTAAAAAATAACACTTAACATTTATAAAAAGTTGTAGTCAACAAAATGGCCGCCTATAGGTAAGGTCAAGGTCAAAGTACTACGCAATTCGAAACTCTACACTCGACAAAACACACTCGTTACGAAAATAACGAAATAAAACAAAAGAAAAATAATGCGTACCCACCTCGTTTTCCTTAAACACCTCTTCAGCTGTTTTTTCGATCTTTACTCATCTCTGGAACGATATTTGCTCAACCGGGCGATGACTCTGCCATTGTGTAATTTATTCTGGACTTAAACACCTCTTAATATTATTTAGTGCTCTACATTTCGACGCCTATATTAGCCCTTACAGATTTTACATTTTAAAGTAATTCCTCCCTTAACACTAAAGAAACTCTACATAATGATTACAGAACCTCACCACTAGACTAATGGAAAAGGTATCTCGCCGAACAAGGGAACTTGGCGCTTTTATACCCCCTTGCACAATCTATAATACCGCCAGTTCAAAAAGTCTACATACAAAACGCAATAAGGCTGGTTGAAGTGATATTCAGCTTGGTCGCATAACCGTTCTAGAATGTTCCACGTTGTCACTTGAAACAACAGTATGCGTGCGAAAGAGAGAGATGAAACAGATAAATTTGATTCTGGAAAGATCCATAACGACTCTGTAGGTGATGAAAAGGACAGAAAGATACAGGCTCATTCACCGTAGAAAGAGCTAGAAATAGAATGTTCTAGAATCAATTATTTTGGTGATACCAATTTATTTAATGGAATCTGCCCACTACAACCGCAATGCGTCATTCTGCAGCATTTTGTTATTGATGTAGAGTTAGTCCGTCCCATTTTGAATAATAAACAATAATACAATTCCCATTAATTTGTCTAGATAAGCTGATTCCTTTAAAAACACTAATCTCTGTGCATGGTTGACTGGTAGAGTAGAGAATATTAATCCTAGCTAATTAAAAGTTAATTAATAAATGTAAGTAGTAGTGTTTAAAGTAAATAAATATTAGTAAAATTTTTATTCTAAGAACATGCCTACACAAAACGTTCATCATCAGCCTTTAACATCTTAGGCCTCTCCAATTGTTAGCACGTACACATATTGAGGTTAAACCATATTATCATAAAATTAAAAGAACATGTCTATCAAAAACAGTCAACAACGACCAAACCAATGAATTCTTATTACTTACGCCCGTTAAATATTTGCTTAGAAGTAAAATATTTATCTAAAGTTTAAAAAAAAAATTGAGTTTCAGTTCTATGTATAGGGAACCCCAAAAATTTTGTATTTTTTCTGATTTTTTATAATATAATCTTAATGCGGTTTACAGAATACATCTACCTACAATTTCAATAATTTAGCTCTTTTATGTTCGGAATAAACTCGCTGTGACATACGGACGGACAGACAGACAGGAATGACGAATCTATAAGGGTCCCGTTTTTGCCATTTTGACTATGGAACCCTAAAAACCAAACCGTTGCGTACTTTAAAAGATTTAAGCATAATATAGGGACAGACAGAAAAAAAAGCGACTTTGTTTATACTATGAAGGTACTTAGTGAAAATAATTTAGATACCTATTGTGTGCGGCAATAATAAGATTTTTATTTATATGTTTTGTCTCTACAATACTCTGTCTTGTTTTTGTCTTTTAATATTTGTTACGATACAGCAGATTAACAGATAGTTATTAACTACAAATAAAAGTTGATTTACCTTCAAAGTGTACAATGAAATTTCCCTTCAATAATGGAAAATTTATAACCCAGCAGCCCACAATCGTTTGTGACGTATGTATGCAGCTCTATCTCTGTCTAAATACATGTTTCTGTCCTTATCGTACCCTCTCATTGGTCGATAATAATAACGTTTCTAGAGACTTCCACCCCAAAAACGTACTGATTGGCGTAGAGCGCGTAGGTTCTAGATTTTTCTCGATGCTCATTGGCCGAGGGTCTCGGGGTATAAATAGCCGGCGAAAGCGCGGCAAAGCATTCAGTATTGAAAATACTAAGCAAGCGAAAACAAGAGAAGCGGTGGAAACACCAAGGAAACTTACGAAAACATCTAGCAAAGTGCGAACTTACAAGAGATTCAACAAGTTTTGTGAATACAAGTGAGAATAATTGTATTGAAGACAAAATGCCAGCTGTGGGAATTGATCTTGGAACAACCTACTCCTGTGTGGGAGTTTGGCAACATGGGAACGTGGAGATCATCGCAAACGACCAAGGCAACAGAACAACACCATCCTACGTCGCGTTCACGGACACCGAGCGGTTGATCGGAGATGCAGCCAAGAACCAAGTCGCCCTCAACCCCAGCAACACGGTCTTCGACGCGAAACGACTCATCGGCCGCAAGTTCGACGACCCGAAGATCCAGCAGGACATGAAACACTGGCCCTTCAAAGTCATCAACGACTGTAGCAAACCCAAAATCCAGGTGGAGTTTAAAGGCGAAACGAAGAGATTCGCACCGGAGGAAATCAGCAGCATGGTACTGACAAAGATGAAGGAAACCGCTGAAGCTTACCTCGGAACCACGGTGCGGGACGCTGTCATCACAGTCCCAGCCTACTTCAACGATTCACAAAGACAGGCGACAAAGGACGCTGGAGCGATCGCAGGACTCAACGTACTTCGAATCATCAACGAGCCAACTGCTGCCGCCTTAGCTTATGGATTAGACAAAAACCTCAAAGGCGAACGCAATGTGCTAATCTTCGATCTGGGCGGCGGTACTTTTGACGTATCCATACTGACCATCGATGAAGGTTCCCTATTCGAAGTCCGAGCGACCGCCGGCGACACACATCTCGGTGGAGAAGACTTCGATAACAGACTCGTCAACCACCTAGTACAAGAATTCAAACGCAAGTACCATAAGGACATGAGCACTAACCCTCGCGCCCTACGTCGCCTGCGCACAGCTGCCGAAAGGGCAAAACGAACCTTGTCATCAAGTACAGAAGCCAGCATTGAAATCGACGCCCTATATGAAGGCATCGACTTCTACACACGAGTATCTCGCGCCCGCTTTGAAGAGTTGAACGCCGACCTCTTCCGAGGAACATTGGAGCCAGTGGAGAAAGCTTTGAAAGACGCTAAACTGGACAAGAGCTCTATTCACGACGTGGTATTAGTGGGCGGGTCCACTCGCATTCCGAAGATTCAGAGCATGTTGCAGAACTTCTTCTGTGGCAAACAACTAAACCTTTCCATCAATCCTGACGAAGCGGTGGCGTATGGAGCTGCGGTGCAGGCGGCCATTCTGAGCGGCGAACAACACAGCAAGATTCAAGACGTACTCCTGGTAGACGTGGCACCTCTGTCCCTCGGCATTGAAACTGCTGGAGGTGTTATGACTAAGATCATAGAGAGGAATGCAAAGATCCCATGCAAACAGTCTCAAACCTTTACTACTTATTCGGATAACCAGCCAGCTGTGACCATTCAAGTGTACGAGGGCGAGCGCGCCATGACGAAAGACAACAACTTGCTTGGCCGCTTCGACTTAACTGGGATTCCACCTGCGCCTCGAGGAGTTCCGAAGATCGACGTCACCTTCGACTTGGACGCCAACGGCATCCTGAACGTGTCAGCTAAGGAAAACAGCACCGGAAGGAGTAAGAACATCGTTATCAAGAACGACAAAGGACGGTTGTCGCAAGCCGAGATCGACCGTATGGTTTCGGAGGCGGAGAAATACAAGGAAGAGGATGAACGCCAACGGGACCGAGTGTCTGCTAGGAACCAGCTCGAGGCTTACGTGTTTAATGTAAAGCAAGCTTTGGATGACGCGGGCGATAAACTGAGTGAGCAAGACAAAGAGACAGCCAGAACGGAATGCGAGGAGGCGTTGAAATGGATAGATAACAACACACTTGCGGAAAAGGAGGAATATGAGCACAAATTGAAGGAGATCCAGCGAGTGTGCAGTCCAGTGATGAGCAAGATGCATGGAGGCGGTGTGGGCGCGGACGCAGGACAGCAACAGTACGCTCAGCCTAATCGGTCTGGCCCAACAGTTGAAGAAGTAGACTAATTAATTACCAAAGTAAACAGTGGCCATTGATCTCACCACTACACTCCACCTGATTAGTTTTAAATAATTTTAAGTAGCCAAAATCAAATAATGTAGTACAAAATGTTTGTATTGTAAATAATTTATGTTGAAATGTAAATAATGTTGATAAAATAATTTATTTTAATTTTAAGTAGGAAACCAAACAGATGATCATATGTGGCAAATAAATAAAAACATATTTTTAAGTTAAATGCAGTCTTTTGTTTTGCACCCACCCAATAATAAAAAGTTAGATTAAAAACTTGATAGGTAGGTTTAAAATTAGAACATTATTGACTTCATAATCATCAGATTATGGCAGTTACATACACACATTAGGAGAGGCCTATGTCCAGCTGTGGACTGACACGGGCTGATGATGATGATACACACATACAGTGATATATCACTCTCTAGTTCTTTACCACTTTGGTCAAACATCGAGGCTATAACCATAATCGCCTCGCTGGGCAGGCAGGTTGGCGATCACAGGGCTTATATAACTCCTCGCTCCGGTGTTGCTGTTGCAGCAGAAGTGCTGCCCGTCATCGGCTAGTGGTATTTAGTTACGCCTTCAATTGTGATGGTTATACCACCAGGGACTCGTTTGTTTTTCAGCAGGTTGCACCACGGGCACGTGAGGGTCGCTTGAGCGAAAAAATGATGTTTCGCTCCCTTGCATCCTATGGATCGCTCTCATTGTACATATTGGTCTGGTCTTAGGTCGCTCCCTCACATCCCCTATAAGAGTATATTACTAACTTAACAGCTAAATGCTGTCTTTCTTGAATTACAACTTGGAATTTTGTTGTGAATAGGTTTTTATCTTAGTACCTAAGCATGCTCAATCTTTGACCACACATCATAACATAACATCAGATGTTATGGTGGTCAAATGAAGTCTTTCTTTTGGTCTTTCTTAGAATGAAATTAACGTATTTGAGATATCAATTAAGACATGAAACTCGGCTACATAAATAGGGTTGTAACATTTTAAGCTTTATTTATGCGTTATGTTACAATAAAACATTGTTGGGCGTCTGCGTGCCATAACATACCTCGTGTTATATTTGTCGGTCTATAAATTAACCAACTTATTTGAATTCAACCGACATTAAACTAGCCTGCGAACGTCCAATGCTGGATATAGGCCTCTCCCAATGACAATTGCCATTTGGTGGGATTTTCCATAATCACCACACATGTCAGGTGAGTTGGTGACCGCAGTAGGATTTATTTGAACCCTTATTCATCTTCTACGACACCCACAGGGTGAGATGGGGATGGGGCGATCCTATTTGACATCCGGGAACCATACGGGAATACCACAGATTCAACTGTCATTGTGTTTATTACTGAAATTGTGTATAGTTGCGCTGTATAGCATGGGCGTGGGCAACTGGCAACTGGGCCAGCAGTAGATTCTCACAGGCTGATGATGATAGGTGTTGCAGATTTTTAGTTGTCTTATTGACAAATTGCCTGTGGCAATGCAAACGCCGCAAACTCATTGTCTCTGAGGAGAGAAGAATATTTGCGGCGCTTGAGCCGATAAGCTTGGCACTATCGTTGCGCTATCAGGTCTCTTGCCATCTTTTAATATTGAAAAGATTACAGATGTCAAACATGCTCAAATCCCTGGAAGCCCAGAACTTTTTTTTTATTGGACTTTGACGTGAAAATAAAACTTTGATTTGCTGTCAATACGTGTCCGCACGACGTTAAAATAATCAAATGTCAAAATGTCAGTGTCGAACATCTGACTGACCGATCCTGACGTAAATCTCTTTGTATTTTACGTGTTGCGATAGAGCTCGCTAGCTTGTTTCGTTCATTATAAAATGAATTAGTGAAGTGTTTAGTTCCCTTCAACAAATGTATTGTGTTGTTTTAATTATTTGAAAGATTGTTTTACATCATGGCACCGAACTTCAGTAGATTAACATCAAGGACTGATGTTAAGATAGCTTTAGCCGCCTCCGCTGCCCTGGGCACTTGGATAATCAGAAACTCGCTCCGATCCAAGTAATTATTAGCTACTTTCTCTGTGTACTAGATAATACAAGTTTTCAGTAGTTCATGTATGCCAATTAATATTAATCTGGTGTGAAGATGCGAGAATACATGATAGATTATAACCATAATAATGTCCAGTGTTTAGCTATTGGAACATTACGGTGTAATTTATCATGAGTAAATGGACCAATGAGTGTTATACTGATGGTCTCCTTGTGACAGTTATCTTCTCAGTCTTGCATTTTTTAAGACACTTAAAATACTCATTAATAGATATATAATATCATTTTTATTACATACATTAAAACTTTCCATAACTATACGTTAAAAATTCCTTGTGTTAAATGTAAGTTTAATTAATAAAAATATTTCATTTAATTTTTTTTTATAATTTATATTATATTGTAAATATTGTATATTGTGTAGTGTAAATAAAGTTACAATAGAAATTTGGTTATCTCAAACCTACAATTTATTGCTTATCATAAAAGTTATAACAGTCAAGATTAATTTCAATGCCATAACTGTTACCATAAGTGTTTATTGCATAAACAGCTTCTGTACTTTTCAATTCTTCATAGAAGCTCATTGGCAAAATGAACTTGTTTGACCTCACAAGTAAATTGCCTTGTTTGAGAAGTTAACTGTACATGAAATAAATAAATAACCCTAGACATGCCACACATTTTGATTTTGATGAACTTACTTAGATTCATTTTTTTTTGTTGTAAAAAATACACATTATACATAGAAAACACCCAGACCAATACAAAAATGTTTTTTGATTTCACAGTAACAAAAATGTCAAGAGAGCAACCAAACTGTCACCGGAGGAACAGATCCAATACATGATAAAGGAGAAGGGTAAAAAGAGTCCAAAGGCTCAAATAGATGCTCGCTTCTTTGCTGAACTGAAGGCGCTATGGGGCATCATGTTCCCCGGGATATGGTCAAAAGAGAGTGGCCTCATGGTGCTTGTGGCTCTATCTCTTATATCCCGGTCTATGTGCGATCTCTGGCTCATACAACACTCTACACTTGTAGAGGGGTAAGCTTTGTTTCTATTTACTATATATTTTCTATTCTTAGCTGTGTCATTTACATTTTACAAATTCACTAAGCTTGTTATCATCATCATCAGCCCATATCAGTCCACTGCTGGACATAGGCCCAATGCTCCGAAGCTTGTTATAAGCACACCAATATACAAATAACCCAAGACATGCCATGTTAGTCCAAAAGCAAGCCAAAGCTTGTACAATTGGTACTAGATATCTACTTATGTAGGTACTTTTTTAAAAATAAATACACATTATATGTAGCAAGCACCCAGACTAGTACAAACAGATATGTTCATGCATCCAAATGTTTGTGCTGTGGACCGAACAAATCAAATCAAACATCTCTTTATTCACATAAACTTACGCACAAGCACTTATGAACCGTCAATATTGAATATAGTGAATTAAAAAGAATTAAACTCCCACCCAATTTGGAATGCAGCTTCTATTGAGAAGAAACGGCATGAAACTCCACCAATCAAACCAAACCAAAGATCATCATCATCATGGTCATCAAATCTGGACATTAATATCATCCAAATTCCATCATCAGCCTTTCGCAGTCCACTGTTGGACGTAGGCCTCTCTAGTTGTTTGCCACTTAGAGCAAACATCTGAAAGATATACCCATAATCGCCGCGGCGGTAGGCGGGTCGGCGATCGCAGGGCGTAGCTCCGGTGACGCTGCTGCCCGTCACCGGTCTGTGGTATTTAGCTACGCCTTCAATTGTGATGGTTATACCGCCACCAGTCGGTTGCCAGCGCCTCATTTGTTATTCGGCAGGATGCGATACAGGCCGTGAGGTTGGCTTGGAGTGAAAAGTTGATAGGCCACTCCCTTACATCCCCTTACCTATACCTCTTCAATCAAGAGAAAAAGTATCAAGTACATTAGCAATTTCTAAAAATCTTTTTCTAAATCCTCACATTCATACATAACATATTACATCCTTAAGTATATACTTTCAAATTACTTTATTGTATGCAAAGTGTACATCCAGTAAGTAGTTTGCTTTGTCATGTCTTAACTGTTTGAATATTTATACACACTGACGAAGAATAGTTAAAACATCTTTGTTTAATGGGTTCACAGTCCACAAAACATAAATTAAAAACATAATCATTACATTTAGGATACATTTGCATGATACTTTTAAGAGTTTTTAATAACTGTCATGAAGTATTTTCTTTGAACTACATATATCTAACTAACTTTTGTCCGCGTATTCGTACCTGTACTTAGAATTAGTAATTTGCTCATTTTTAGAATATAATAGTATTAATTTATGATCTTTCATAATAAATTCTCCAATCAGCTGCTTTAGCTTTAAAGCTCTGATAAAAATACATAATATCCCTTATTTCACATTATATCTACAATTGACTTAAAACTAGGTAACTATGCTGTACAAAAAGTAACTAAAAAATACTAATACCTACTATTACTATGGTACATCCTACAATTGAATTAACTCTGTATACCTAAATAGTTGAAATTTTTTGTACATCTATACTAGATAAGATGCATCCCTCCCCAATGCAAATGCTGGAGTTATACAAGCTCCAAATAGTGTTATAATTAATTTATTGTTTCAGCTCTATTATACAAATGAACCTTCCCGATTTCAAGAAACTACTCCTACAATTCTTCACGGCAATGCCATTGGTAAGCTTTGATCAAAACTCATGACTAGATAACCAATGATACAGACTTATAGAATTGAAATTGAATTCATATATGTAGTTCATTCATTCATAAATGGTTAAGATTGACCTTGAACTATGAGCGTAGGACTAGTATTACCGTCTCGCTTCCATATTTGACGTCACATCTTACGATCGTTCATCTGTTTTGTGCAACTAATAAGTCGCTAGCAGGTATTTAAGTAATTGGTTTTTTTAATGAATTCATGTGGGTAGTAAATCGGTCATTAATTTCTTTCCAAATGTTACGATGATATCCACAGCCGCTTTTTTAAGGATTTAACGTTGTGTGGGCGTAATTTGCCGAACTGAGGCAGTCCAGCTATTGTAGAAATCGGTATATCTAAGTTACTCTGTTTAACTTAACCTTGATTACGAACACGCGTACTCGCCGATAAACCGAGCGTTTTTTTATTCATTGTTTACCGCAAACACACACCATACACCGCAGTCTATCGATTCAGAACGAATTATTCCTCATTTGCCGACCAATTTGGCTTAATATCGCATACATTGATCCGAGCCGAAAGTTGCTTGAGCACTTTTGCTATGGGTACCAGAACAACGAAGGTACCACAAATATTATTTGTGGTACCTTCTCCTGTTTATACATCCTGTATATACATATACCTAAATGCAAATACCCAGACACGGAACAAAAACAAAGGTTTGTTACGCGAATTTCTAACCGGGGTGGGAATCGTACCTATGAAGATTGGTTCAAATGGCAGTGGTCACTGTTGAGTCATGCCTTAATGCCAACAATATGATATATACCAAGTGCCTATATAGGTATATGCTATGCAACTGGTAGATTTGGGGGTGCAACAGATGTGGAACACCCATAGACCCCTAGATGTCCCCTAGAGACTCCTAGACGAAGATGAGGCGAAGATATATCGCCAACCCGCCTGCCCAGCGTGGCGATTATGGGTAAAGCCTAGATGTCTGACCAAAGTGGCGAATAACTGGAGAGGCTATGTGGCCTGCGATAGGCTGATGATGATAAAGCTATATCGCCCGATATATCTCACTGTGGACGGATCATCGGCAGCATTCCCCTCTTCCACTATGGGCACGTGCCCAGGGCCCCGCGATCGAATGGGGCCCTCTAGTTCCTGTCAGATTACCAAATGATAACGGATATTTAGGTCATAGGGGCCTCATGATCCTAACGTGCCCAGGGCCTCAAATAGTTTAAAGACGGCCCTGATCGGAAATAATAATGTCTAGGTATATAATAGTAGGAATTATCTATCTCAATTATGGTCTAGATGCATTTGTTATCGCGACTTAGTACCTACTCGTAGGTAAGTAGTTACGTTTTACTCGCCTAAGGTCTTAATCCGATTCCAAAGTTCATTTTAGCGCTGGTATAAATAGATCTGATAAGCAAAATTTGATTCGGTTAAGTTGCCAAAGAGTTCTGAACCGATGCCCAATCTCTTAGAGTTCGATAACAATGCTTTGTCATTGTCAAATCAATCTATATCTACTGACCTTTCAATCATCACTGCTGGACATGATGCCTCTCCAGTTGTACACTAATAAATAAATAATAAATACCACACAACATCACATACATTGCTCCGATCCCAAAGTAAGTAGCTTAAGGATTTGTGTTATGGGTATCAGAACAAAGAAGGCACCACAAATATATACTTAAATACAGCTCTATAAAAACACCCAGACACAACTTTAACAATCAGATACACTACTTTGGTCAAAAATCTAGAGGCTTTACCCATAATCGCCACCCTGGGCAGGCGGGTTGGCGATATAGCTTTACCTCACCTTCGTCTAGGGGTCCAATTCTAAATCATCAATGTTCAAATAAACATTTTCTTTTCAGATATCATTAGTAAATAATGTTCTTAAATGGAGCATAGGAGAAGTGAAATTGAGGATAAGGACCAATCTATCGCTTCACTTATACCAACAATACTTGAAGTAAGTCCATTTATAAGTTATACTTACCTATACTGGTGTAAGGGATTGATTGCAGACTATGATTTTAATCTTTGGTATCGGAAATTCCTCTCAGAAATTTTTCATTGTAACTTTCCCTTGCACTTAGAATCAATACCTTAACATCATCAGCCTATTGCAGTCCACTGCTGGACATAGGCCTATCCAGTTGTTCGCCACTTAGGGAAAACGTCTGGAGGATATACCCATAATCGCCACGCTGGGCATGCGGGTTGGCGATCGCAGGGCGTAGCTTCTCGCTCCAGTGACGCTGCTGCCCGTCATCGGTCTGTGGCATATAGCTACGCCTTCAATTGTGATGGTTATACCGCCACCAGTAGGTTGCCAGCGCCTCGTTTGTTATTCGGCAAGATGCACCACGGGCAGGTGAGGTTGGCTTGGAGCAAAATGGTGATATGCCGCTTCCTTACATCCCAACACTTACAATACCTTCACGGAGGGCCTTTAATTCCCTGTCACTGCACCATCTTGAGACCGCCCTTCCATTTCTCAAGGACTGCGTGAGTCCCACATACCCCGCCGTTTCCAATGAAGCATTTCCTACACAACATATCGCTTACGTGTATTGTTATATCTCCTTTTATCTTTACTTTTTATTTAACTATTGAAATGACGACCACAATCCGAGATTACAGTTGGCTTTACCTTATTCATATTCTACTTTAGATAACAATTTTTATCGTAGAAATCGTTCGTTAAAGTATCATTGAAAATTTGAATTACATTTATAATATCATGATTCCGTTTTCGTATCCAATTCAAAAAAAAATTGTCATTATAATATGTCAAGATTCCTGATTTATACAATTTTAACCCTCAAACGGCCACTCCGTTTGGAAATGGAACAAACGGAGTGGTATCCGAGTTGGGTAGGTATAGGCAGTAAAGGTGTTGGTAGCACTTAGCCACCATTAAGTAGGGCCTGAATGTGACATGACGTCATCGAACACATCGTATCTCTCTGTCTGTCTAATCCATAACTTTTAAAGCTTTAAAAGTCTTATAATGGAAGAGATATTTTTAAAATTCTTCCATATTTGTATATCTAAGTGAAAAGAAAATTCAATAAATCCATTCTAGTTATACCACATTATAGTTTTCTGGCTCGCCCAATAGTTGGCTGGTACACGTCATTTCCGCCATTTGTACTTTCTTGTGCAATAAAGATTAAATAAAAAGGAATGTAATAACCCAAGACATGCCACACTGGTACTGGGCCACACAGCGCCATCTAGCCCCAAACTAAGCCGCTGCTTGTACTATGGGTACCTACTAGACAACTGATAAACTTACTTAGATAACTTACTAGAAACAGACATGTACATGAACACAAATGTTTGTACTGTGGGATCGAACCCACGACGCTTGGCTCAGAAAGTCAGAAGGCAGGTCACTACCAAAATAACTATCGAGCCAGTCTCTATATGTATGTGTTGTAATGAACTGTTTCCTTCCAGAGGGTTCACATATTACCAAGTCACCAACCTCGACAATCGGATATCAAACGCCGACCAAGTGTTGACCACAGACGTGGACAAGTTCTGCGACACAGTCATCGATCTGTACAGCAATATCAGCAAGCCGATACTGGATATCGGCATATATCTATACAGACTGACCACGAATCTGGGACCTTCTGTAAGTATTTTCATTTGTATAATAATACCAATCTGTACTTATAATACATCTGTAGAGAGGTCAATTCTGTACATTGAATATATTTTCATAATACCTACCAGGGAATGATTAGTAATCGATACTGATGCCAAAAATGCAATCAGTAAAATTTTTGTCTGTCTGTCTGTCCGTCTGTCTGTCTGTATGTTCGTTATAGAAACAAAAACTACTGGACGGATTTTAACGTAACTTGGTACATTTATTCTTCATACTCCTGGGCAGGTTATAGTATAGTTTTCATCACGCTACGATCACTAAGAGCAAAGCAGTGAAGTGATATGTTGAAAAAACGCGAGAATTTTTAGTCTGTATGTTTGATCGCGCATCACGCAAAAACTACGGCATGGAATTGAATGCGGTTTTCACGAATGTATTGCTAGAGGTGTAACTTAAAATTTAAGCACCATTTTATGGAAGTCCGTTATTTTTGAAACCCGATATCCTCGCGTGCGACGCCGCCAGCACAGTTAGTAGGTAATATGCCTCAAAATATTTTCCTCGTCATCATCACCAGCCTATCGCAGTCGCAGTCCACTGCTGGATGTAGTCCCTCCAGATATTCGCCACTTTCATCAAACATCTGGAGGCGAAAGAGAATCATGGAAAGTGATAGAGAAGCCCGAGTCGCCGTGACAACTGGCAAGTAACTGGTCAGTTACCTGTCAGTTGCCACCGCCATGCCGGCCCAACCCTAACCCCCCCACGAGCCCCGGAAACCCTACTCACCGGCAGAAACATGTCCCGGAGGTCAATTGGCTGCGGTATTCTATAGTCCTTTCCCGGACGGTCAGCTCAATTCAAGCGAAGATTCGATATGCCCTACCTCTCTCGGATTGGCGATCGCAGGACGTAACTTCTCGCTGCTTTCTTTTCTAAATGACTACGATGATGGCCAGGCCGGCATTTATGATGACAACATCATCACCGGACTGTTGGGGGAGCGGAAGGCTCTCACCCCTAACTTCTCGCTGCAATGACGCTGCCGCTTTAAACGGGTAGATTTTATGCAATTCTATTGGCTGATTTCACTTCGCTCACCACTCCGCGACCTCCCTCGGCTTAAAAGAAAAGAAGGAAATACCAGTTTAGTCTTTCTTTAGAGTTAGAGTTTAGGTTTAGTCTTGCCTCAGTAAGTGACTAACTATGCTATGCTCTAAGATTCTCACGCCCAACTGTCGGTTTATATGCCGATTTTCACAATTTCCGTTTCTTAGGATTGACATTTTCATGAATATAACGTGATCTTAGTAGTCTATGGATTAGATCAGTATCAAACCAAGGCATTGAAACTTTACCAAATCACACAATACTTAATATTCACGTTAGCACGCGTTTGTGACAATTTTGTATAAACAAATTAAATTACCTGCTGTTGATAAACACAATATGTAATGAAATTGAAAAGATTAAACATAAGTAGGTACGATAAATTACAAAAGGTTATCTTAAGTTTGGAAAATGTCGTACAAAGATTATTATGTGTATGTATTTAAATGTATTTCGTTTCAAGTTCGAGTTTTGTGTGTTAAATAGATTAATATATCGTAAAGGTTTACATAACGGCTGAACACCTCTAAAATATTTCGGAATCAATCGGTATATAGCCATTATTTCGTCTGAAGTGTCAATTAAGTACACCGGTGTATTTTTCACTAATTGAAAGAACCAGGAGTGCATAAACACATAGCCGGATCCGTCATAGACCGGAAGTATAATTAAATTATTCAAATGAAATTTAAGGAGCTGTTTCATTATGTTTGTAACACCTAAAATGTCAACATTAAAAAAATACATAGGTAGGCCCGGACATAAAAATAACATAGAGCGAGTGCGGCCTTAACAATTTTTCAAGAGGGACAACTTGCCCGCAGGCGAGATTTTAAGAGGGCGACATGTACCCTAAGAGCCATTACGCACTGTCGACTAGTCGCTGGCGACTCCAGTCTCTCGGCGACCAAAACACTACGCGGCGACCAAAACACTACGCGGCGACTGACGACTAAGTGCGCAAGGCCCTATTTAAACTCTAGTAAGTCACAGTCGACAAGTCGACAGTGCGTAACGGCTCTAAGACGGTAGAGCAGCGCCGCGCCGCCCAGCGTGAACGGCACACCTCGGGAGGACGGTGTGGTGTCCTCCCTGCATCTTGCGATGCACGACGACCCTTCGCCTCCTACGACAGGCAGAGATACCTCAATAGTATTCTACGCCCCATACCTCAGTTAGGGCGCAAATCGGTATTATAGTAGACACTAATCCACATATGAAATAACCATGAACAATAACATAATGAACGATGTGTTTAGTTTATATATCGGCTCGCTATCCTCACACGAACACGTCTTTACTCGGCGGCGGTGGGACGCAGACTGACTGCCCTCCCACCGCACCTTGCGTGGAGTGTAGGAACGAGACGACAGATGTCACTGTCAGATGTTTGACAATGTCTGTAGTTGTGTGTGTCTGTTTGTATGTTCGTGTATGCTACAGGTATATAACCAGTTATCTTACACCAGCGTGTCGATGGCAACTGACTGGGCTTCCCTTTCGCTTTCCACCAGGCGATGGAATGCCGATATGTCGCCTAGTCAGCTATAGTTTACAGACGCTTACACCCTTCTGTTTGTCCTCAAACAATTCACAATCAAGAGTCCAAAGCGTAATGTCCATGATTATCTACTCGTATCAATATATTTTGCCAGATTTTGAATGCCTTAATTACAACAAGAAATAACATTTGCTTCTTATTCTTAACATGTAATAGACAAAATGCTTTGCTGATTATTATCCTTGACCTCTAGGCACTTAAACTAACTCTAGACACTAAAATTAAGCACAATTAAAACAGTTTTTCATTGCCATTAATGCGGTGAGCGTTATTGCAACGATAATCTTAATCTTAACTAATATTATAAAGCTGAAGAGTTTGTTTGTTTGAACGCGCTAATCTCAGGAACTACTGGTCCGAATTGAAAAATTCTTTTTGTGTTAAATAGACCATTTATCGAGGAAGGCTTTAGGCTATAAAACATCACGCTGCAACTATTAGGAGCGAAGAAATAATGGAAAATGTAAAAAAAAAAAACGGGGAAAAAAATAACTATTCCACGCGAACGAAGTCGCGAGCACAGCTAGTATATGATAAGCATATTTCATCACGATGAAAGAGTTTAAATCCATAAAAAAATATTCTCCATTCCTGTGACTATACTTTTAAAACGAAGATGTTAAGCGTAAAACGAAAAGCTATCATACAAATGAGGTATACAAATTCAAATTCAACCATTTGTTGGTTGTATTCAAGCCAGTCATGCCTGTCCGATGTATAGTGCTAAAGTCCAGTAATTTCAAATATTGTCTCGAACCATTCTTGGGTGCTCATTATGACATTACATAATATGCGCTGATATAATTTATCTATACTATTATAAGAAGAAAAGATTTATTTGTCTGTATGTATTGAATAGGCTGAAATACTTGACCGATTTTCATAATTATTCTTCATTAATTAACTTAAGGTAGGTTATGTTATATTGCAGTTTTTATAGGGTCTAAAAACAAGCTTTTTGATAGGTATTATTGACCTTTGTTGTACAATTTATAAGCGATCTTATAATATTGTTATTAGATAAAAACCTAGTCCGGAATAGGAATAGGTACCATATGAGTCATTTTAATAAATAAGCTACAATGAATGATTTTTGCAGTAAAAGCTTAAAATCATTCATTGTACGTGCGGTCGAATCCACGGGTAAAAGCCAGTCTATAGATAATAAGGAAATGACCTTTAGACTCAGAGGTGTCCGAGGCGACTCATATCATGTCATAAGTATGCGGGTTTATTGTGCATCAATATACATGATAAGACCACATACTGCCTAAAGAACTGAATATTCCAATACTTGATTCTTACTATATGGCGTCTTCGTTTACCATTCCTCCGGCTTTCCCCGGATTTGTCCTACTTTAGAAGGCTTCCCGCGGGGTTCTAAAAGAGTGGGCCGCTATATTTGAAATTACTACATACATACTTGTTTTTGCAAAATGACAACGCTCGACAAACTTACAAAGTTGAGAAATGGGAAAATAACCAAAGTACATACATTGTAGCACTATATAAGCCTTTAGCGTTTTCAAACTTATTGTTATCCTGATTGACGGACCGATTTTTGAGATGGCGACCCTAAATTAATAATAGCAATCACATAGTATTAACCCGCGGCCACACATTGGAGATATTTGCACCGATGTAACATTTTGCGATCAATGCACCAATGTGTGTATCGGTACTTTGACACAATGAAGACATTGAGCGCGTAGTATTGGGCATCGGACAGTGATTGGACGCAAAGTTGAATCCAATGTGTGCCCGCGGCATAAAACAAAGTCCTTGCTTTTGTTTTCTGCCTGCCTATGTATGCTTATATCTTTAAAACTACGCAACGGATTTTGATGCAGGGTTTTGTAATAGATATAGGGATTCAAGATAAAACCTCCAGGTGTTTGCCCAAAGTGGCGAGCAACTGGAGAGGCCTTTGTCCAGCAGTGGACTGTCATGAGTGAGATGTGTGAGGCTGATACACGTGTGCACTACACGGGTATAACCTTTGTAACCTTATCTTAATAAGGCGCTAATAGGAAATCGAAGTATAAATAGAGTCGCTTACTTATTTTGTCAAATATGTATTTGAATACCTTTATGTTCAAGGTGAACATTGCGACACGTATATTTATGTTTTATTTTTTTGCAAATTTATCGCAGTTTCTTGACTCCACCTTTTTAGATTTTATATTTCTATTTCTTGAACTTTACTTACTTCCACAAAAAAATATGTAGTAATAGAAGTAGGTACATATAATAATTATTTTTAAGAAACGCCAAGCTGTTTCTTTATTGGCGTCCCACCTAATATTATGTACACACATGTATTGGCTGGGTTCTCAGTTGAGAAGCAGGTTAAATAATTTGTATGTATACTTTATATGCTTTTATTTGTTTGTCCGTCACATGTGGTCACTGTCTAACTTGTGTATGTTTAGGTGCTATGTACTGTAAAATACCAAGTGTTTAAATAAATAAATAAACAAACATTTAAAAAATGTATTAGCGGCCACGAGTTTACTTCAGTGGGCGGTGGCAGTCTACACTGCGTCTAATCAGTAATCGTGGGTTCGATCCCTGCACAAAACTTTACATTTATGCTGCAACACCTGTGTGCATGTTCATGTCTCTTTATCTTGGTCTGGATGTTTCATCATCATCATCAGCCCACATCAGTCCACTGCTGGACATAGGCCTCTCCCAATGCTCGCCACTTCGATCGGTCCCGGGCCTCTCGCATCGTCCTGCGCAAATCGTCACTCTACCTGGCCTGGCCTGTTTACTATATTTTTTTTTAATCTAAGTAAGTTTGTCAGTTATTCATTAATTACCCATAGCGCACAAGCTTATATGCTTAGTTTGGGACTAGATAGCGCTGTGTTTCCCAGAGTGGAATGCCTTGGGTTATTATTTATTATTTATTTATCGTCATCTCATCGTAAAATCATAATTTATTCAATAGAACCAGTGTTAGTTTACTTACAATGAGCTATACAACTACATAATAATTATTTTCTCGTGATTTAACTTCTATAGAGAATTTACGCCGCAAAGTATACGATTTTTTCTAGCATGTTAATCGCTATTAGAATGATATAAAACTGACCTGTTATTTAGCATTGATTAGATAGAGCTGTAATCAGTGTTTTGTGGAGCAATTTCTAAATAGATAATAAGTTATTAAGCTTAGCAACAAAGCTTGATTTACCAACACAAGGCCACCAGGACTAATAAAAATACTATTTAGTGTATTTGATGCATCATCAGCTCATAGCAGTCCTGATATATATTTACTGGGAGAGCAAATAATAATGCAGGTTACTTATTAGTCGGCCATTTATTTTCTGACACTTGACATAAGGCACTCCGTTGACATCTTACGTTTTTTCGGACAGGCAAAGGAATCCACAGATAATCATACCAATTCTCCCCCTTTAATTCGAAATCCTGACAACAAACAGAAAATAACATTCAGAATACATTGTTTATTATAACAGTTACATTAACGAAATTGTGTAAAATCCATACGTTTAGTTCTAGGCCTGAGTCTACTAATTATAGATGAGGGAGATTGTATTTTGGTATCCTTATTACAAACATTAGCTAGCGAACATGGAGCAGTGTTATCTACAGGCAATATACCTGAATACTTAATTAATTGATCTACATGTCGTCTACATTTCACATCATAATCATTTACATAAACTTCATACATTCTACTTCCGATTTTATTAAGTATCTTCCCTTGAACCCATTTCTCCTTCCTAGCAATAAACCATTTTAACCTAACTAAGTCTCCTATACCAAAATTCCTACTTCCTTCCAAGTGGTCATTCATCAATTGATTGTCTCCCTCCACACGTATTTCTGGTAAAACTAAGTCTAAGCGAGATCGTAAATTACGACCCAACATCAGCCTTGCAGGTGTTTCACCCGTCACACAATGAATAGTGTTTCTATATTCAAACAAAAAACCTAGAAGTTGTTCTTGGATGCAATCAATTGAGGAATTTTCCATTAAGATACATTTAAGCATTTTTTTGCATGTTTTTACAGAATTTTCAGCCTGTCCATTACTGGCAGGGTGATATATAGGAGAAGTTACATGGCGTATGCCGTTACTTGCACAAAAGGTGTCGAATTCCACTGAACTAATCTTAACATCATTATCTGATACTAATGTTTTTGGTATGCCAAATATACAAAACAGTTGTTTCAATTTAACTATTAGTTCACGAGTGGAGGTGCCGCGGTTCATATAGATGCATTCCAACCATTTACTAAACGCGTCTATTACGATTAGGTATTCTCGTTGACCGATGGTCATATAGTCAATGTGAATTCGCTGCCACGCCGCAGCGGGGCGCGGCCACGGGGCGGGCGGGGCGCGCGGCGGCGCTCGGCGCAGCGCAGCGCACGATGCGCACGATTCGACAAACCGCTCGATGTCGCTGTCGATTCCCGGCCACCACATCCTACTGCGAGCCGCACTCTTAGTTTTCACAATGCCGAAATGAGCTGAATGCAACTCTTTTAAGAGTTGATTGCGATATACTGAAGGAATAACTATTCGGTGTCCTCGGAACAAACATCCACCTTGCACTTCTAAATCTACTTTGCATTGGAAATATGGTAATATTTGAGAACATGTAATCTTCCGAGGCCACCCATGGGACATGTACTTCATAACCGTTTGAAGCACATTATCATTACTAGATGCATTCTTAATATCGTTAAATGACACAGGAAATGTTTTCGTGTCTAAAAAATTTATGTACAATAATTCACTTTCTTCTTCTCTACCACTGAATGTATCGGGTAATGGAGAGCGAGAGAAATAGTCTGCAACTATATTTTTAGAGCTAGGTACATAATTTACCACATAGTTATAAGCTGACAATATAATTGCGTATCTTTGCAAACGTGAAGCTGTCATTACCGAAATGCCATTCCTTTTACCAAATATAGTAATGAGTGGGCGATGATCTGTTTTTAATATAAACGGATCACAGCGGCCGTAAAGGTACTGGTGGAACCTTTTAACTCCAAATATTATAGCCGTCGCTTCCTTTTGGATTTGACTATAATTCCTCTCACTGGCCGATAGGGACCTGGAAGCAAAAGCTATAGGTCGTTCGAGTCCATTCAGATCCACCTGCGCCAGCACCGCACCCAGCCCCGCCGGGCCTGCGTCCACCGACAGAACCAGCTGCGCCTGTGGCTCGAAGTGAGCCAGCACTCGGTCAGATGCTAATTCCTGTTTGATAGACAAGAATGCTTGTTGCTGCCTATTGCCCCATATCCATTTTGCATCTCCGCGTAATAATTCATGCAATGGGTTCAGTATCATAGAAGCGTTAGGTACAAAATTACGGTAGTAATTCACTACACCTAGAAACCTTTTTACCTCTGTAACATTGGTCGGACTGGGAGCTTTTAATATTGCTTCTACTTTTTCTTTAGACGTTCGTAACCCCTCTTTACTAATTACATACCCTAAATAGGTTACATTATCCTTAAAAAATGAACATTTATCCTTCTGTAACTTTAGGCCTGCCTCGGCTAATCTACTTAGGACCTCTCGTAGCCTACTTAGGTGCAGACTTCGTGTTGGGGCCGTTATACAAATATCGTCGAGCCAACAGCTAACTCCCTCTATACCAGAGAGTAAGGACTCCATTGCCCTTTGGAATATGGCTGGAGCATTCGCTAGACCGTACACGAGACGTGTATATTTAAATAAACCTTTAGGTGTATTGATTGTAGTAAGCTCCTGTGATGACTCTGACAAGGAAAATTGGTTATATGCGTTGCTAAGGTCTATTTTTGTATAATGTTCCCCCCCACCTAACTTAGCGAACACCTCGTCAATATGCGGCAATGGGTATTTATCTATGTTCAAATCCCTATTCAAGGTCACTGAAAAATCGCCAGCAATTTTAACTTTGCCGTTATCCTTTAACACAGGAACGATGGGCGTTGCATATTTCGAACATTTAACGGGAACGAGAATACCTAACCGAACCAATCTATCAAGTTCTTCATCAACCTTGTTTTTCAATGCAAACGGAATAGGGCGCGCTTTAAAGAATTTCGGTTGACAGTTTTCTTTTAATTGTAATTCTACCTCATATTTATTAAATTTTCCTAACTCTTCCGAGAAAAGATTAGAATGATCTTGGAGTAATCGCTGCACCTCACTCCTACATTCAGACAATTGTAGATTATTTACAGATGTAAAACAGAATTCAAATTTGGTCATAAAATCTCGCCCTAATAAAGGCGGTCCACCATTTTTTATAACATAAATTTTGAGGTTATGACGTATGTTGCAATATAAAACTTCGGCCATAAAATACCCTAGGGGCGAAATTTTATGCCCATCATATAAGCACATTTTGAGAGCCTCCTGTGTAAGTTTATTCTTTGAAAAACAGTCTCTATACAATTTTTCGTTAATAACCGTCAATCCCGAACCAGAATCTAATTCCATCTGTACTTTAACTCTATTTACCACTACATCTAACATGAGGGGAGAACGATTAACATACCTTAAGTTAAAAAGATCACACTCCTTACAGTCTTGACCCTCTTCCTCGTCCGTAACCGGTGGTTCCATCGCGACGTTATGCACACGTGCGGTGGAATATTTCTTTACACTGCACACTTTCTTTAAATGGCCTTTCACACCACATCCACGACAACGATAGTCTTTATAACGGCAATTCGCCGCTTCATGGTTCCGAAGCCCGCATACCGTGCAACGCCGATCGCCGTCGCGGCCGTACGCGCCGCCAGCGCCACCGCGCGCGCCGCCGCCGCCGGCGCCTCGGCCGCCGCCGAAGCGGTACACCGGTTCTTGTTTGATGTGTAGCGCGGACGAGCTCGCCGCCGCGTTGGCGCGCGCCGCGGCCGCACTCTCGACCTGCTGCGCCGCCTCCAGCGCCTTGCTCAGCGTCAACGTGGTCGCGTCCATCTCGAACAGCCTGTTGCGCTCGTTTCCCGCGTTCAATCCCAGCACGAATCTATCTCGCAATTGGTCTTCGAGTGCGCTGCCAAACTCGCAATATATAGCGAGACCCCTTATGCGGGCAGCCCACCCCTCGAGGCTTTCACCTGGAGCTCTTGTCGCCTCATAAAACTTTGCTCGGTCGGCGAAGGTACATCGCCGCGGTTTAAAATGGCCGTTGAGTGCGACAATCAGGTCCTCGTAATCCACTTTATCTAATTCACGGGGATGCACAAGATTCCTTGCCAATCTATATGTACCGTCCGACAAATGTGTTAATAGCATAGCGCATTTGCTCTCCTGCTTAATATTATTTAATTTGAGGAACAATTGCAGGCGTCCGTAAAATATTTCCCATTCTTGGGTCTCGTGATCGAAAACACTAATATTGCCCAAAATTTTACTTGAACTCATTTTCACTTATTTTACGCGTGTTTATTCTTTAATTCGTCGCCAGTTGATATATATTTACTGGGAGAGCAAATAATAATGCAGGTTACTTATTAGTCGGCCATTTATTTTCTGACACTTGACATAAGGCACTCCGTTGACATCTTACGTTTTTTCGGACAGGCAAAGGAATCCACAGATAATCATACCAAGTCCACTGCTGTACTATATTATAGGCATCTTCAATTGTTCGTCACTTTGGTGGTCGATCTATCTTGGGCTTCTTAAAAAGAGTCTACTCGACATTTAACATATACATATTTTATAATACTGCATGTGATAATTTGCATAATGTTACAAGAGAGGTAGAGCATAGCGGATCTTCGCTCGAATTGAGCTGCCCGTCCGGTGCAGGACGTCCACCCTATAGAATACCGCAGCCAAATGACCTCCGAGTCGTGTTTCTGTCGGTGAGTAGGGTTCCCGGAGCTCGGATTAGGGTTGGGCCAGCATGGCGGTGGCAACTGTTAGGTAACTGGCCAGTTACTAGCCCGTTGTCACAGCGACTTGGGCTTCTTTTCCGCTTTGCATCAGGCAAGTCGAGCTACTATAAAAAAAAGAATACAAAATGTTAAAAATAGCAATAATGCTATTTCTGAATCATTGAAATTATAATACTTTCCTGTCGCATGAAATTTTATTTATCTTAACTAATATTATAAAGCTGAAGAGTTTGTTTGTTTGTTTGTTTGTTTGAACGCGCTAATCTCAGGAACTACTGGTCCGAATTGAATAATTCTTTTGGTGTTGAATAGACCATTTATCGAGGAAGGCTTTAGGCTATATAACATCACGCTGCAACTATTAAGAGCGAAGAAATAATGGAAAATGTAAAAAAAAAACGGGGAAAAAATAACTATTCCACGCGGACGAAGTCGCGAGCACAGCTAGTCTTCTCTATGATAAAACCATGGACGTAGAAAATAAACGGACGGAGCATTGGTTAAATAAGAAGTGAAGCACAACAATGGCGGCGACGTACGGTTGTGTGAGTTGACGGAGAGTTGCCATACGCGGAAAATTACCCAATAATTACAAAAATGTATATCAATTACTAAGTGTATTTTTTTTGCATATTTTGGCATTTTGTCTGTTGCATCAATTCGTATATAATGTAATTTTACACTTTTTTATCAAACTAACTAAAAGGAAAAATAAAACGATCAGTAATTTTAATCATTTATTCGAATAATATTACAAATATTCGTAACTGTTTTATACAGAGGCTCATTATCATTCTCTTATAAATTACAGCTAGTATCGTCTTCATACAATGATTTCCTTTTCCACCTAGATGCCCACCACACCATTATGCTAAATGTGGCCTTTGGGTCGTAAGATCCTAGGCTCTGTCTACCCCGTCATAGATAGAATAAAAGACGTGATAGTATAAATTAAAAAAAATATCTTCATTATTAATTTAAAGACACGATGAGATAAAAAATATAGCACAACAAATGTACAAAGATACAGAACATACAGAAATCTCCCACGTTTTAGGGTAATTTTTATATTCTATAAATGGCAACACCGGTATTCATAGAAATGTCAGCTAATTTTCTTACCTACAAATTATGTATTTTTTGTTTAATTATTAAAGATGAAGTAATTGACTGACTTACCTATGATAGGTTATCCCCTAATTTTTTTTAGTTAAACCACTATTGTTTCGACAGCATTTAACAACACAGGATGGCATTATAATTTTTCTACAAAATACGTATGACCGTGTGTCAACTTCAACTCGCGCCGAGACAATGGCGGCCGCTCGTCTTACTTTGCTGTGAGTGTGTGCGTGCGCTCGTGTCGGTACGATACGCCGTCTTACTTTGATTGCTTCACTATTGATGTTACTGAAGCGGTGTCCGTTTATTTTCTACGTCCATGGATAAAACTAGTTACCTATTTTACAAACGACAAATACTTGTACATTGTAGATCATATAGAAAATCATCAATACACACCTACATAGTTACATAGTTTGTTTAGAACTAGCAGCAAATATTTCAGTCCGACCTGACTTTGACACCCGTCCTTGCCTCGGCAATATAAACTAATTACCTAACTACCTGCTTTTTTTTCAGTTTTACCTGTTGTGATGTACAATTATAAAATGTTTCAAGTTCAAAGACATACATTTTGCATTTTGTAGTTAAATAAAATGAATTAATGGAAATGTGGCTTGTGTCAGCAATGGAAATGTGCCCAGCGTGGCTTGTCTTGGGTTATTTATTTAACTAGCTGCTGTGCTCGCGACTTCGTCCGCGTGGAATAGTTATTTTTTCCCCGTTTTTTTTTTACATTTTCCATTATTTCTTCGCTCTTAATAGTTGCAGCGTGATGTTATATAGCCTAAAGCCTTCCTCGATAAATGGTCTATTCAACACCAAAAGAATTATTCAATTCGGACCAGTAGTTCCTGAGATTAGCGCGTTCAAACAAACAAACAAACAAACAAACAAACAAACTCTTCAGCTTTATAATATTAGTTAAGATTAAAATAGTAACAAAATCCTTGGTTGAGGCCGGTCTGATCAAACCGTAATGTTGTGACGTTGTGACAATAGCTAGATCGGCTATTATTGTACAATGCTACTGTTAATTTATGCTGATTGTATTCAGTTTATTCGTCGCGCCCTTTGCACCGATTCCTGAAGTATTAAAGTTAAAACTAAATTGTGAAGTTATGTAACTATTCAAGTTCATGTATTGTCCATACAGATGGGCTCGATCCGATCCTAAACTTGTGAATGCCTTTAGCCTTTAGACCAGAGGCCCTACTACAGAAAACCAAAACGATCGTTCGTTGAACGGATCGCGTATTTTTGCCCCATAAATCTCTCTCATTTGTCCCTCCCGTGTTCTAATATATCAATTAAATTGTTGAAAATCGACGTTGACAAATTTTAGTTCGTATATTCGAACACGGGAGGGACAAATGAGAGGGCTCTAACGGACAAAAATATACGATCCGTTCAACGAACGATCGTTTTCGTTTTTTGTAGTAGGGCCTCAGGACCAGGGCCGGATCTACCTGAGGGCTTTTTGGGCTGCCCAGGGACCCGAGGTTACTAAGGTCCCCAGATCCTCTGAAGCCTTTTCTACAACTAAAACAGTAACAGTTTTTTTGACATGGCTGTTAGTTGAATACTTAGGTGGGGTAGATATATTATGATTGATTGATGATTTTATTTTCAGACCCCGGGAATCATGATAGCGTATCTATTAGCCTCTGGAGTGTTTTTGACCTTCCTAAGAAAACCAACAGGTAAGAACAAGGTCGTCACAAGCCAAAATTTCTCTTTTCGAGAGATATTTCCAAATCCATTTGTATTTGAATAGGCGCTTGATGTTAATCGTCAGACGCGTTTATTTACTAACTATAACTTATATGTTTTATTTTTCAGCCAAAATGACCGTCCAAGAACAGAAATTAGAAGGTGAATTCAGATACGTGAACGCTAGGCTAATTACAAATTCTGAAGAAATTGCCTTCTATCAGGTAAGTTACTATTTTTTATTATTATCTTCTCTGCAACTTCTAGTACACTAAGAAGCAGCGCAGACGACAGACTATCCGTGACGCACTTTTTTGCAATTATATGCAGTAACGCACACGACGCGCAAAAATTTGTCGCGGATATTTCACAGACTCAACGCACACGACGCACATATTCGAATATTCTGTCGGCAGACCTAGACGCTCTTTTTAAATGTCTCAGACGCAGACTCTATCGCACAAAAAGTGTGCCGTCTGCGCTGCACCTAATTAGTATTCCAATGTTAAAGACCGATAGAGTGAACAGATTTTTGTTGTGTGAGTGATTTGTGGGTAAGTTTCAGGCTGCGTTTCCATAGAATCCATATCCAGATTGTTTCAGTTGTAGCGAATACTGCTTTTGCAACAATGGTCGTGAGTTCCTTCCCCGTACAGTACACACATTCGTGTGCATGACCCTGTCTGAGAGTTAGTCTGTATGAATTTATTTACAAAAAAAGTACCTATCTACATAAATTGTCTAATATCAGTGGCTCAGCGTGGTATGTCTTGAGTCATATATTTAGAACCGGGTTAAAACCTGCGCGGAGGTATTAAAAATTTACTAATGACATCGTTCAAGTCACACATCTCATCTCTGACTCTGCTGCACTTCAATGGGACAATGTCATTTGTAATTTTTTATTAGATCTGCACATCCTCGAATCTGTGGAAACGCACCCTAATGCAATACCTAATGCAAAAATAATTACCTAATTTTACATGACCCACAAAGTTCTCACTATGTACTTAGCGTCTTTCGAAGTAAACAAAAAATCATTGAATCGTCCCTTAGACACGTTTTACTATTTTCGACATGAATGTGGATATCCGCTGCAATGTAAAATCCCTACCTTATCAGTAAACAAACGTCATTCGTATCCTTGTTTATAGGTAGGTACTATTTTAGCATCTTGTTTTTGCGTAATCCTAAGTTAATAAATGCGACAAAAGAGATATACCAACGCTAAGAGGAAGAAGATGGATTCGCAAAAAAATGGAGGCAAAGTCGCAATGGATATGTCGCAGTCATCTGGTTGAATCTCCTATTTAATTGAATCGCTAGCGCGTTCATTGAATGACGACATTCAATTGAATGACTAGACCGAACGTTAACTAAACACGCGTCACTTAACGTCCAACTAGGTAGCGGATTGAAATATAGCCTTTTGAAAAGAGCGGACGTAAAAGCAGTCAGGTGATTGTAATTTAGTTCATGCTTTTTCCACGCGGCGTTAGTAGTCACCAAAACAAATATGGCGTCAAAGATGATTAAAAAGATATGAACAGTATTGATAATTTTTTGATTAGATTTACTATAAACTGACTGATTCGTAATAAAATAGTGTGACAGCATGGATTTACCTATTAAAACGCCGCCGCCGGATACTTTTAAAGAAAAATTATTAAATAAAGTTGGCTTTTACCTATTCAACGACTATGCTAAAATGACGTTCAGTCAAGACGTTGAACGTTTCATTCAAAAACTTGACGAGTTGTCCTTTAGGCATTCAATTAAATGTCGTCATTCAATGAACGCGCTAGTCATTCAATTGAATAGCACATTCAACCAGATGACTGCGACAGATATATAGGGCATATTTGTCCGTGTGAGTGCTTCTTCCCACGTGGTAGAGTAACGAGCTCCTCTTATTCCAGGGTAACCACAGGGAGCAACTGACGCTCCTAGCCAGCTTCTACAAGCTGACGCGGCACTTGCGCAACTTCCTCAACTTCCGCGTCGCCATGGGATTCATCGACAACATCATTGCCAAATGTGAGCATCTAAATATATTAAAATTCAAAGGTGACTGACTGACATAGTGATCTATCAACGCACAACCCAAACCACTGGACGGATCGGGCTGAAATTTGGCATGCTGGTAGATAAATAAATAAATAAATAACCCAAGACATGCCACGCTGGGCCACACAGCGTCATCTAGCCCCAAACTAAGCCGAAACATGTACTATGGGTACTAGACAACTGATAAACTTACTTAGATACATTTTTTTTGTAAATAAATACATATTATACATAGAAAACACCCAGGCAAATCAATACAAACAGACATGTTCATGCACACAAATGTTCGTAATGTGTGGGGATCGAACCCACGACCCTTGGCTCAGAAAGCAAAGGTAAGTTTGACCAATTGAGCCACCGAGCCAGATGTTATGACACTTATGACGTAAGCATCCGCTAAGAAAGGATTTTGATCAATTCTACTCCACCTTGCGCAAACCATCGCTCCAACTGGCCTGAGGGCTTCCTATACTACGTTTTATAACATTGGCATTTTTCATCAAACATGAGAAATACCTTAATCAAACAGATCTACTTTCGCATCACATACGTTTCATAAAGGACTAATTGCCTCGCCATGGGTAAGGTCGCCTCTGGATATGATCTATGGCTTTTGAATTTAAGTCTTTGGAGGTACCAAATATGCCAGGTCTAGTTGGCCAGTGTTGGATAACCTAGCTGGTTGATTAGTAAAAGTTAATAATACAATATGCCTAAAACATTTTATTTCAGATATTGCGATCACTGTTGGCTTCTACGCCGTGTCTCGTCCCTTCTTCGCGGAACATCACAATTTACTCACAACGGGCACCGAAAATGATAGGTTTAAGGTAATTATCTCATATCACATACATTCCTATGGACAGTACAGATACACTACTATAGGTACACTACGTAGGCTATCTATACTGATCACGGGAATAGTGAAAATATATCTATGACTGACTCAACCGAATTTACAGCGAATGGTAAGTATAGAAGTAAGTCAATGACTTCTCTCACAACTCTCCTTATCATTAGTGCTAATACATTTTCTGGGTCTTCTCATCCTTGATGGATTTAGGCTACCTCTTTTTACCATCATAAATTAGCAGACATCTCATAGCCAGCAAAGAATTTTATTATTTTCGCCGGTTGGCAGCAGAGTCGTTTCAAGTGCTTAACGCTTCTAACCGCTACATAGGTACTCGAAAGTTAGATTTTCTTACTCTTCATAAAAACTTTAAAAAGTCGATAATTATTCGGTTATGGTAATGTTAGTTACAACGGCGGTACTGAATACAATGCTAAAAACTAATGATTTCCGGTTGTAAGGTGAAGGTTGAGAATCATTTGGTAATTTTGGTGACTTAAAAATAAAATTGTTTATTACGCATGACTAACACCTCCCATATAGTAAAATAAAAAGGTTTTTTTAAGATAGATCACATGCATTATATGGTTGTTGTATAAATTTAATTTTACTTGTTACTTTATGTTTAGAAAAGCTATTAAATCGGACTTTTTTTTTTTTATAGTGGCTCGACATAATGGCTTCCCTACACCTGATGGAAAGCGAAAGAGAAGCCCAAGTCGCTGTGACAACGGGCAAGTAACTATTTGAGAAAGAGACAGAGTTTTGTTTTGTTAGGTTATTACAAGGGTAGTTAAATAAACAATAAAGACAACTTAAAGAAATCTATAAATAATAATTATTACGAGTAGTAGAATCATTAGAGTAAACTTCCATTAACTAGCTTAGTACTAACATTCCTTTCATCACATTTCATACATGATGTTATAATAGGTTGTATGATATAATAACAAAGTTTATTTCGTCTTACATCGTAAGATACAGTTTTAACTTTTACTAAGCGCGCAAAATCAGCTGTTTGAAGTCAAAGTGTATAAACACACTATGCCGAAAATACGCGACCGAAGTTCGGCATGACTACGCTTGCAATGTATTTTAAATTATTGGTGACACACCATACCGAAATTACGTCGCGTTATAGCGTACAGCCGAACTTCGGTCGGTCGTAAATTCAGCTGCGATTCGGCGGCAATGCTTGACCGAAGTTCGGTTCGATTCATAGTGTGTTTAGACACAAAGGCTCGCCCCGCGGGCGGCGATCGAGTTAAGACCACAACCCGCCAACCCTAGCCTTTTATTTCGGAGGTGCAGCCCGGGTGTGCTTATCTTGAATATCTTGTGATTATTGTAAACTGGATATAGCGCGGGAGTGCTTAATTGGGTTGTAACATGGGCATCGCTGCTTAGGTACATGGAAAATGTTGTATAAATCATATCTTGACAATTGCAAGAAACATATTATTTTCTTTTGATTCTCTGGATTTATTAGTTACAGTGTATAAAGTGCTGGAAAAACGTCCCTTAAACGAGATCTAAACATTCCAGCACTACTACACATACGGTCGCATGTTGCTCAAAATGGCGGAGGGCATCGGCCGGCTGGTCCTCTCGGGCCGCGAGCTCAACAAGCTGGCGGGTCTCACGGCGCGCGTGACGCAGCTGAGAACCGTCCTGGAGGAGGTCTACCAAGGGAAATACAAGAGGACAATGGTGGATAGGAACTCGCAGAACGGGGCGGGATCAGGTGAGCTGTTCCATCCACACATCATTATCAGTTGGCCTCTCCAGTTGTTCACCACATTGGCCAAACATGGGCCACGCTGGGCTTACGGGCTGGGCGATCGCAGGGCGTCTCCGGTGACGCTGCTGTCCGTCATCGGTCTGTGGTATTTAGATACCGCCATTAGTCGGTTGCCACAGTAGATGCACCACGGGAAGGTAAGGGTGGCTACTACATCATCTCATTCTCATTCAACATCTACACATTCGGTAGTATGTTGGTCGTAAGCTGAGGACCTTCCTGGAGGAGGTCTACCAGAGGAACTACAAGAGGACCATGGTGGATAGGAACTCGCAGAACGGGGCGGGATCAGGTGAGCTGTTCCATCCACACATGATCATTATCAGCCATCGCCGTCCACTCATACATAGGCCTCTCCAGTTGTTCGCCACTTTGGGCAAACATCTGTTGGATCTACCCATAATTGTCACACTAGGCAAACGGACTGGGCGATTTCAGGGCGTAGCTCCTCGCTCCGGTGACGCTGCTGCCCGTCATCGGCCTGTGCTATTTAGATATGCCTTCAAGCGTGACGGTTATACCACCACCAGTCGGTTGGCAGAGCCTCGGTTGTTATACAGCCGGATGCACCACCGGCACACCTGCCATACATGTTTGGAAGGTTGGCTTGGAGCGAATAGATGATAGGTCGCTCCCTTACATCCCTTTGATTTGGTGAGTTGTTACAACTACATATACGGTCGTCGTCATCAGCCTACAAAGGTCATTGGAGGAGGCGTATGTCCAGCAGTGGGGACATAGGCCTACCTCAATGAAAGTTGTCATTTGAGGGATGTGCCATAGTCACCACGCTTGGCAGGCAGTTTGTGACTGCAGTACGTTTTATTTGTATCTACTCCCTTAGTGGTCTTATATGATACCCACCGGTTAACATGGGGTGGTCCTATTCTAAATAGGCTATCTTCATTTTTTTTTTTATTTTAATTGCTATCGATACCTCATTAAAGAATCATTGGTGAAAATATTTATTCCGTAACACTAATAGTCTCCGAGTTATCACAATTTCAAAATCACCACTAATTGTCCAAAAATGCTTCATACAAAATGGCTATGTCCGAGTGACGTCACTAGCATGTTATTTCGTATGCCTCGTATAAGAAGTTTGTTTGATAGCTATGTTAAATATTGCTTTTATGTAATTGGTTTCATAACAAAATATGCTGTAATTCATGCCACTTAAGGGATGGTATAATATAAATGAATGAATCTTCACCACTCACTTTGAAAATCGTCTTTTCCTATCAATTTCGCAGGCCTATTGTTGTCCCGTTTTGTAACTAATTTTAGTTGTGATTTCTCAAATAGGTCAAATTTTACGGATTCTATGGATTCTATGTGGTATCAAGTTACATGCAAAATCGAACATACTATTAATACCCTATTCAATAAGGCCGAATAACGATGATGAATGAACCTTTTAAAGAAGACGATGCTAGGGTATATTCTCAAACATGTATGATAAATGTGTTTCTTTCTACAGAACTGCCAGCGTTGTTGGCGCCGGGAGCTGGGCGCATCATCTACCAGGACAAAATCATCAAGTTCGACAAGGTGCCTCTGGTCACCCCCAACGGGGACGTTCTGATCAAGGAGCTCACTTTCGAAGTCAGGTAAGTGAAATTGATCCCAATCCCAATTGAAGAGAATCCCAATCCCAACTCACAATTTTTATTGTTGCACATTTAGAAAAAATCAGGTGAATATTCCAACGGCCTCGAATGGTATAGTTATGCCACTGCTTTCCTCGGTTAAGTATCATTGACTTAAATAAATAAATAACTCAATACATGCCACACAGCGTCATATCTAGTCCCAAAGTAAGACCAAACTTGTACTATAATAGGTACTAGTTAACTTATAAACTTACTTAAATATATATGTAAAAATCCCATGGGATATCAGGGAGTTGCATATCATCTTTTCGCTCCAAACCACCTTCACCTGCCCGCGGTGCAGCCTACTGAAAAATACCTGGTCTCAAAGTAAAGTTTTCACACACACACACCATGATATTATCTTCTGTAATTTTTTTAACCGACTGCAGAAAAGGAGGTGGTTCTTAACTCGACTGTACCGCTATTTTAACACATACCTATCATCGAGAGTTATGAACCGATTTGGAAAATTATTTTTTTGTTCGAAAGGGTGTACCTACTTCCTATTTGCACCATTTTTTTTTTTGCCTAAAATGCTGTTATTAACCTGCAGATCTGGCATGAACGTGTTGGTGTGCGGGCCGAACGGCTGCGGCAAGTCGTCCATGTTCCGGCAGCTCGGCGAGCTGTGGCCGATCTTCGGCGGGACGCTGACCAAGCCGCCGAAGGGCAAGCTGTTCTACGTGCCGCAGAGGCCGTACATGACGTTGGGCACGCTGAGAGACCAGGTACTTGTTACTCTGTGTTAGCCGTCGGTGTTGCTGGGCGAGCTGTGGCCGATCTTCGGCGGGACGCTCACCAAGCCGCCGAAGGGCAAGCTGTTCTACGTGCCGCAGAGGCCGTACATGACGTTGGGCACGCTGAGAGACCAGGTACTTGTTACTCTGTGTTAGCCGTCGGTGTTGCTGGGCGAGCTGTGGCCGATCTTCGGCGGGACGCTCACCAAGCCGCCGAAGGGCAAGCTGTTCTACGTGCCGCAGAGGCCGTACATGACGTTGGGCACGCTGAGAGACCAGGTACTTGTTACTCTGTGTTAGCCGTCGGTGTTGCTGGGCGAGCTGTGGCCGATCTTCGGCGGGACGCTCACCAAGCCGCCGAAGGGCAAGCTGTTCTACGTGCCGCAGAGGCCGTACATGACGTTGGGCACGCTGAGAGACCAGGTACGTCGTATAGGCTTTTAAACTTTCGAGTTCGACTATTAACCCAAGACATGCCATGTTGGGCCACACAGCGCGATCTAGTCTCCTAAAGGCCGGTTGCCATAAATTTAAATAATATAAATCATGTTCATGTGATATTTAAAAATGTAGGGTTAACCGTATAGCTATTGCCCACTGATTTCAATCACATTGACAACGAAAATTAAAAAAAGTATTTTAATTATCAACCAATTATCACTCGTTTCTTATAACCTAAAGCCTGTCGACCTAACTTTTGGACCTCACGCCTTACCATCAGGTGGAGTGAGGGCGTCCTGCATGCTATTCTTTATTTTTTTTTATCTAGCCTTTATTGAAGAGCGAAGGCCTCTCCTAAGTCTCTCGCATGCTATTCTTATATAAAAAAAAAACAAAAAAGTTTATCTACCTTTGTCCGTTGTTCAAAGGTCATCTACCCTCAAACGCGCGAGGAGATGGTTCGGCGCGGGCGCACGGACGCGCAGCTGACGCGCTTCTTAGAGATCGTTCAGCTGGCCTACCTGAGCGCGCGCGACGGCGGCTGGGACGCCGTCGAGGACTGGATGGACGTGCTGTCCGGCGGCGAGAAGCAGCGGATAGCCGTGAGTACTCTGACAATACCTCACATCATCATTTGCCTGCCCTGTTCCCGTTATCTGGGGCGGCGCAATATGATTCGTTCTTCCATTCATCCCTATCAGCCGTCATGGTCCCATTCACTCCTTTCCCAGCCAAATCAACATTATTCACGCAGTCCATCCATATTTTATGTGGGCGGCCTCGCCTTCTCCACCCATTCACATTCATCTTCATCACGGTCTTGGTCACATGTCTCTCATCCCTCCTCATTACATGTCTATACCAAGACTGACGGTTGAGACCGGCACCCCGGCGCCGAATATACTTAAGACGGCCCTGGGTAAAGCCTCCAGATATATGACAACTGGAGAGGACTATGTCCCGACGAGATGGTCCGGCGTGCTGTCCGGGTGCGAGAAGCAGCGGATAGCTGTGAGTACAATGACAATATCTCACATAATGTCTACAAAAATAGACCAAAACAACAAATTTTAGGGATTTCCCATACTTAAAACTCAAATTTTATTTTTATCAAACCCATACGTCTTGAAAAATTATACTAAGGTTTCTAATACCATTTTTATTTTGGAATTGTTTCTCGGTTCCAACCCTTTAATAATTTATTTCTAACATTATTTACAAGCAACTCTTCTTCGACCTTCACAGTAATTTCATGAAATATTAATATAATCTCAGATGGCACGCCTTTTCTACCACGAGCCGCAGTTCGCGATTCTAGACGAGTGCACCAGCGCTGTGTCTGTGGACGTCGAGGGACAGATGTACCAGTACTGCAGAGAGGTTAGTATAACTAACTGTCAAAACATTTGAGATAATTTTATGTAGGTGTCAAAACATTATAGCTTCATATTATCTTGTATTGTTGGTATATCAAGAAACGGGCTGGAATGCTTACCTGGGTACAAATAAAATCTACTGCCTTTGTCGCCACGAGGTTTGTCCGCCCGAGGAAGTACCTTCACCCTATCTATAGAATACCGCAGCTAAATGAATGACTGAGCCTTGCGTTAGGGTGGGCAGCGCGCGTGATACCTAATCGCTTAACATCAGGTTATAGGCTTATTGGAAATAAAAAAGAGAGATTTAAATGAATAGCGACTCGCGGCTTTGCACGGATTCAATACCCGCTAACTCCCGTTCCCGTGGGAATTTAGTATTATAGCACTGGCGAACATCAAGAGAGGCCTATGTCTAGCAGTGAACTGATACAGGCTGATGATGATGATGACGATAGCACTGGCGAACATTAGGAGAGGCCTATGTCCAGCAGTACCCTGAGACAATCGGGAATAAGGCTAGGATGATGATGACTATACCTATGTATGTGTTTCATGTGTACATTTCGTCTCCGCAGATGGGCATCACCCTGTTCACGGTGTCGCATCGCAAGTCGCTATGGCAACACCACGACCACTACCTTCAGATGGACGGTCGCGGAGGGTTCGTCTTCGAACCCATAGACCAGGACACGCTGGAGTTCGGATCGTGATCGCTACGTGTATAGGACTTTTGTACCAATGACTGGGGGAGATAGGGGTTAAACAGGCCTGTTGCCGTATAAAATGTAATTAGTCCGTCTTTTAGATTGTTCAAAAATAAAAGACACGTATTTTTTAATTTGTAAATTAGACCAAAAATTACAAAGATATAGCCCGTTAAAATTACGCGTGACGTCAAAGAGTGGGAGTTTTTTCGCCACTGAGTGACGTCAAAGACCCCCACTCCTACATTTTGATGCCTTGTATCTTTATTATTTTTTGTTGAAAAATACGTGTCCAATATATTATTATAATCTAAAATACGGACGAAATAAAATGTAATTATTTCGAGCCTGGAAACATCCATATTGGGACTCTGGTCGGTAGTGAAAGGGTTACTCAATTCTCAAAAGGCGCCATTTTGCGTGAGATCCAGTAGTGTAACTATACCATTCATCTATCACTACTAGTTAGTTAGTTTGTATGGGCCGATTTTCACTACTTGACGACTGAGCGCCTATTTTGCATGGGGTGGGCTGAATTTATAACCTAACTAGCTGTGCCCGCGACTTCGTCCGTGTGGAATAGATTTTTATCCCATTTGGAGATTGGAGACATTTTGACAAATAGCCACCATGTAGTTACAACACTGACTATGTCGCTGACTTTGGTTCTCTATCAGATTACCACGTATATTCCATATTTATTATATGCTAGCACAGCATAGCGTCCTATAGCATTTGCCGACATGGTGCCCTGTAGTTACGCCACCAGGCTATGTATCATATGTTAGTTTTATTCCCGCCATGCCAACTTATCCAGATAGCCATTCAGATTGCCGAAGTTTGATTACTGAACTGGAACTACCTACCCTTGTTACAATTAACCCCTGTCTCCCCTATTATGGAAGACGTCGAATTATAAGGTTCGAATGAGGAATGATTTTTTTTTTAAAATAGGGTTAGGTCTCGTTTAAGAGCGCCGCGTTGCGCGAAGCGTGCCGAAGCAACGCAGCGTATGTGGAACTAAAATTCTTAAACTTGTACAATTTACGCAATAGCAATTTTTATGAAATACATTTTATTTATCTTGGAGCGTCGCGTGACTTACTTTTGAACAAAAGTAAACTGAAAATATAAATTGTACTTCAAATTTTATTGTATAAAATCTTTTACATATACTGCTTAATTTATTTAAAACAAATGTGACGATTGCTTATATTTCATTTTTGTATAACAATTTGTGTATGAAAATATGAAAAGTTACATTCATATGATCAGACACTCCTGGTGCCACTGTGTCAAGAGTTCGACATTTTGTGTGAACGTTACAAACAAAGATGATGTGGCTGAAATCGGAAGTAAGGCCAGCCCTCATACAAAACGTCACTTTTGACATTTTTGTTTGACAGTAACGCCGTCGTGTAAATGTCACCCATGTGTCAAAAATTCTTGTGGGTCTGTAATTAAAAGGGATGCGAAGTGCAAAGCATTACTGTGAATCCTGCCTAATTACTTCATACTTAATGATGCCACTAAATAATATAGGCCCAAAACACTAGCTCAATATTAAGATTCACCTAGAAAATAGGTAGGCTACTTGACTATTTTTTATTTTTTCGATAGATTTTTACTTTTAAAGAAAATTAGTAAAAAAAGTAGATTGTTATCATTAAAGGTCTCACAGAGTTATCACAATTTAAAATTCACATATAAACGAGTTTATGTAATTGGTTTCATATCAAATGATAAAGAAAAAGAAACCACCAATTAAATGATGGTAAAATGATTTTAATGAATTTCACGCTTTCGTATTTTTCGGATTTCGGATTTCCTGGATTATCTTTGTAATTGTAATTTCTGAATTTTCAGTTGTACCTACCTAGAATTAAAAATAAAGATCGCCAATTTCATAGTTAATATTATAGTAATTTTAAGTTTATTTTTGTATCACAAATAACTTATAGATAGTTTTAATAGTTGAACTCAAGGTCGATAGTATAATTCTGCTGCTTAACTTACAAAATGTAGCATAAAATTACAATATACACAACACTACACTTTTAAAAGGGAAACAATTACTTTGACAGTAAAATAGAGTAACTAAAATTATTTAAATAAGTAGATAATATCGCTAGAATAGAGGACATCCTTATGTGGTTGGTTATAGGTAATAGTAGAGTCACAAGCAACAAGGAAATATAAAAATATTTTAATATTCCTGACTCGCCGAGATAAATGACTATGGATGGCGTTTAATATTTACGTAGATTATCTAAACTGTTACAGTAGTACCACCTATAAAAGTTACACCTATGTATCTGCGCAAAGGTCTAATTTTTGGAACGCAAGAAATAGTTTTAGCCAATCATAACGTTCCGCGTATGAGCGTGAAACGTGCTCGTTTGCTATTGGTTGCTGCGTGCGCGGTGCCTGATGTTCGGTGCCTGTCATCTTGACAGTTGCGTTGCGTTAACTCATTTTCACGAGTGATAGAGTCCATATACAAAAAAAGAGACTCAGTTTTGTTGACTTTAAATCTTAACGTAACTAAATAAGGTCTAATTCTCTTCTTCGCCTTCGTATTAAATCGACTTTTTCTGTGTGGACAAATTAGCTCGATGCTACTTATAAAATTGATTATACCTACTGTACAGTCATTGTAATTGGTACTCTAGCATATAAGTCAGAAGTTATAATATAACATAACACCTTTTTGCTTGTGATTGAATTATTGTTTTTCGTACGAATGTTCTTTATATACCTACCTATAACTTTGATACTCATTCTTTTCCCATGTGATATGTTAGATTTCATATATTGTTTTATTCATTATATTTGGTTAGGCTTTAATGTTAAACGTTAATATGATTTATCTCAGTTTAAAGATGCTTGCAAAATCAATAATATTTATTAAAATTTTATTATGAAATTGTTCCTGCATTAAATGTGTGTGAACCAGAAGATATGAATTGTTTATAAATGGGTTATTATGAACTATTTACCAATATTTTATGACAAGTTTAAAAGAAAGCTTTTCCTGAGATGATTTACTAAAGCAATAAGATTATTATCAAAAAAAATTCAGTCAGGGAAAATTGTTAACACGAGTTCTCAGTTTTTCTCCTATTCATGGTGTATTATGCGTAATAATCTTAATGTATTATGTATAATCATCTGGTACAAATTATATCAGTTACCAGAACATATGCTAGAGTGATTCATGTTGATTTTCTTAAATTAACATCAATTTATTTATGTTTGATGCTTTATTTAAGAAAATCTTCATTGACATGGCGAAGTAATAATTTATTAATTTCATTATTTATTCAAACAAACTAGGTATGTTATAATAGGTTTAACTCCGAATATTAATATCAAACATTGGATATGTCAAGTTTGTCTTGTTTGATGTTAGTACGTCTACTTGCTTGTTATACAATTATATTATTTAGCCATAATTTGATATTCGAAGTTGCTAGTCACTTATATAAAAGTGATTATATAAAATCACTTGATAAACAAATTCGTGTCTTACGGACCTACTTCTAAAGCTCTTATTATATTACCGAAGTGTCTGGATGATGTCAACACTTTTTATCTAAACCTCGAGTAGAATACAACCCCAAAAAAATTGGCCAGACAGGCTGTTTAAAATAAGCAGTAAATTATTTTGCATACGTTCGTAGCGGCTCGAAACTTAGTTATCACATTTCGGAGTAGGCCTACATAGAGACTCTTAATCATATTTCACATTGATATGACTCAATGCCATGGTATGTAGGTACACTAGCAACTTCGAATTGTTATATTAGGTAATATTAAAATCCCGGTGCGGGTTTTAGCATGGAGGCATATAAAATAGCACATTCATCAACTATAATAATACCACGCTCCATTTTAGTCATTTCACTAAATCTGACTTTGAATTCTGGTTTGTTCATTTTGAGGCATGTGGCAACTGACAGGTGACTACCTGCCCTTTGTCGCATCGACTTGGGCAGGTACTCTCTCACTTTTCATAAAGCGTAAAGAAGCCATTAGGCCCAGCTACTATAAAAAAATACCACGTCTCTTTTCGTCGCGTCAGCGAAATTACAGCCAAGAGAATTTTCGAGAGTGTAAAATAACACAGTACTGGCGTACTGTCCTAGCTGGTCGATGATAGCTCACACTGAACTGAAACACTGTTGACTTCTTCAAAGGTACTTTTATTGCACTGTTGAACTACTATATTTACACTGTTGATCTTGAACTGTTCCGTACTGGTTTTGAACTGGATTTTGAACTGCCCATACAATGGGCCGGTGATCTTATATACAGACGGAGAAACACAATGATACCGCGATGTAATTAGGCACATCGCCATCTATGCAATGTACCTATGAACTACGTATTTACAAACATAACACAAAATGACAGCACATGCTGTTATTACTATACAGCGACATCTATGAAATGGATGATAAACTAAACGGTCGTGAACACGCACCATTTTTAGAAACTTAAAATATTAAGATACTGTGGTAGGCATTTTGTATGCCAATAATGCTAAATCCTACACTGACTTCTATTTGATGTGAAAATCACTGTGATAGCTGTTGGTTTTGTTGTTCGTATTGTGTTGGCGGGTGCTGGGTTAATAAAGTGGGTTCAGGATATTTTGTGGTTTTATTCGTTTTATACTACCTTTTTCCACTAATTGGATTATCCTATTAATAATTCTAAGCTTGCCTAGGTACATCACAAAATGATAAAATGTAATGCTAACCTATAAATAAGCCTTATAAATCTAGTGTTGAGCATACTCAGCATAAAAAGAAATCAAAGCGACTCAACAGTTTCATGTGAAACGAGGACAATCCGATGGTTCAAAGTTCAATTCTCGATTGAACTTGAAACTATTGCAGGAAATTGAGCTTCCTAAATAGTCGAGATTCTGTCAGAAGTATTCAGTGATCATTTCGCCTGGTCATAGAAAGTCGAATTTTTCTTCCATTTTATTTCTAAATTACGGAAGTAAGTATACCTAGTAGGTACGAAAATGCTTCGTGATCCGAGGAATGGTGAGCAGAATGCGGGTCTGTGGTTACTTCATAATACGCTCCTGGGTTGGATGGATTTCTCTGAATATCAGCTACCGATAGGTACACGTGTTACTTTCTGTTGTGAGCCCCTTCGTACAGTGCTACGCAAATCTTCGATACTCAGCTATTTTGGTGTCTTAAGCGACTATACCTACCTCTATACATGTAGGATGGGGTGTAAGGGAGCGGCCTTCGGCCATCTTTCACCTCCAAGGCAACTTCACCTGCCCGTGGTGCATCCTGCCGAACAATAATGGCAACCGACTGGTGGCGGTATAACCATCACAATTGAACGCGTTGTTGCTAAATACCACAGACAGATGACGGGCAACAACGTCACTGGAGCGAGAAGATACGCGATCGCTAACCCGCCTGCCCATGGTGGCGATTATGGGTGTATCCTCTAGATGTTTGCCCTAAGTGGTGAACAACTAGAGAAGCCTATGTCCAGCAGTGGACTGCAATAGGCTGATGATGATGATAACCTCCATAAATACAAAATCAAATGTCAGCTACCTACGCGTGATTTTGTACGAACCTCTATGAATTATTATTGCGATAGTCGCTATGTATGAGACCAAAATCGTCAGGTATCGAAAATTATCTACCTACGTCGCCTTGTGTACGAAGGGGCTTAAAAGACGGTCAAAATACACACAAAATTTGCTAAAAAAGATGAAGCGAAATAGATAGTTACAAAAGAATTCATAGTGTCCGTTAAAAGAATAGGTATAAATAAATACCTGTTGTATCTAGGTACCTACTTATTATTATAACGGGGCCAATGAGTAGGTATCAATCGAATAATTTGCGTAAGTCAACCTATAAATAAGTGAAGATAAGAAAAAAATTGCTTAAATAATCGGTTCAATGATTTTCGCTAGGCTAGCAAGAAAGAGGCCTTGTAATATAGGTAAAGCTTTGTTGGCAATGCTTAGCTATAACGGGTTTCTGTTTTTTTCTATACCTATCCAAGTTTAATGAAAATGTTTTGTAGTAGCAATACCAGATATCGTTAGTATTTTTGTCTGGACACATTATTTTATAAAGCCTTTTATGTAGTTCTATACAGTTACTTTAATATATGTCATATTTTCATTATATAAGTAAACAATGTTTTACAAGACAAAGTAAACTACCTACGGTGACGTCATAACATTTAAAAATTACCGCGACAATCTCTGCTGCGTCTTGTGACGTAAATGACGTTTGTGTTTCGCTCCATGCAAATAGCGCTTGGTCTGTAAGTAAGACAAATTTATTATTTTTAACTTTTGTTCAAAATGAGGGTAGTTAAGTATTTAAGAAATCCTATTACAAGTTTTAAAATAACGGTATCATTATTAGCATTTCTGAAATAGAAAACCAAAATTTTGGCAGAAAACAGGTCGCTTTGTTCTAAAACGGAATGAAAATAGCAGCGCTTCGCATCAGCTGTTGTAGTAAAAAAAGTTAACGGGATATCGCGAAGGCGACTGGTCACACCGACGGCCACATCAAAATCTGGGGGTCTGGCGTGTGACCCTGTTATTTCTATCCTGCAATAAAATAGCTGTGTAATCTAAGATAAGCCTTGCGCCATTAAAATAGTGATATAGTGAAAATTCTAGTGTAATTTATGTGGAAAATATGGAACGTGCTACGGGAACAGAAGTATACGGGTGTGGCTCGCCTCAAACCTCAGACATAACGCTGAATATACAAACGACCACGGGTGGTAACTTTTCTATCAGTTTGAACGGTAAAAATACAGTGGAGCACCTCAAGAAACTCGTTTCAAAGAAGCTTAAAGTGTCCAAAGATCGGATATGCCTGCTGCATCGCGAAAGGTGAGTAGATATTAGGACGCCAAGCATCTATTGTCAAACATCGCGGAAATAATGTTGCGTCGATACGATGACGCATCCGCGTCCTTTGACTCCGTTATTGATGTGCGTTTGTCTTCCAGACAATTGAGGGACGGCACTCTGGAGGAAAATGGCCTCCTGGACGGCGCGAGGGTGATCCTGCTGCCGAGCGTGGAGACGGGCCTGCTGGTAAGCACGTCACATTGTTTCGAAACTTCACTGCCTCATGAAAATCACGTGTTTCATAATAACGTGAGACCAATCAATACTCATTTATCACAAATGTGCATTTACTATCATTAACTAAGTTGTTAATTGTTTCGTTTTGCATTTACAGAGTCAGAGACCTGAGAATTCTGTGATGCAAGCATTGGAGTCCTTGAATGACACACAAGTGAATGATTTCTTGAGTGGGAAGTCCCCTCTGAACCTGACCATGCGGTTAGGAGACCACATGATGCTCATCCAGCTGCAACTGTCCACACTCAACTCCAGTTCCTCGAGCAGTTCTCGTTCCCTCAGGACTTCTACACCCACTAAAACCGCCACACCAACTACCCGCACCAAGTGTGAAGCCAGGGACACACCCAGCCCTCAGAGCTCGCAACAGAAGGCCTCGGACAATACTGACACCCCAGAGGAGAATGACAAAAGTAAAAATGAAAACCACATACATGTCCTACAGAAGCAAGACTTAGAAATGTTACAGAATGCATTTGATTTATACAGGTCCATGGCAGATGAAAAGTTTGCAGAGAAATCAGACTCTAGTGATGACAAAGATGAATCAATGGACACAAACAATTGTACTTTGTCAGATCTGTCTAGCTCATCTTTAGATAATGAACAGTCGCCCATTAAGTCTCTGTCCAACTTGGTGTCTAGTCCTATAGACACATCTACCTCTGAGAGCAGTAGTAGTAGGGAGTCTGCCCTAGTTAACTCTGTAAAAAGTAATTTGATAGATTTGTTATCGCAAAGTAAGTTAAGTAGTGATGTGATTCCTTCTACAAGTGCCATCAGTGACCAGCCATGCCCCTCCTCGTCCTCGTCGCTGACCCCGGACAGTTCTCTCAGTGACGATAGTGACAATTTTGCTGACCAAAGTTCATTCCTTGCCGAAAGCACCATAGACGAATATCCAATGGAAAATCTATTCAACAGTGCAATTGACAAGGGATTATTTGAAGAACAAGATGAGTCTATGATGGATAGGGAAATATCAAACTTGGCTACGACTAGTCACGGGACACAGGAGACCACAACTGGCACTTTACCTTCCTTCCAAAGCATAAATGAGCCTTTAAAGAATAAGCGCTTCCAATATTTACTTCATAAAACTTCCAAGTTTAAGCACCCTATAGGGCAGAATAAGCAGAAGGCGTTCATGCAGTCTGTCGTCAATAAACATAAGAAGAGAATGCAGATAAAGCAAGACAGTAATCTCGCTCAGCCGTCCACGTCACGGACAGATCCGTTCATAACAAATTCCAGGAAGTTAATACTTCAACCTAGTAGTAGTGGCCAAGCTGAGGACAATGCGACACCATCTACTTCCAAGCAAATTCCTTTCAAGGCTCCGGACGCTCCAAAGAAGCCTCAGAGAGCCTCGCCAACTCCGCCTGTAGATACTAAAGCTCTTATAGAAGCGTCAAAGAATTTGACGCAGAAGTTGAAAAAGTTGTCTAAAGAGGTGCTCACTAATAAAATTGATCTCAGGACTGCCGAAGAGGCGGTTCGCTCGAAGTTAGGCCCTGGCGCTGTGATAGAGTCCATGAAGCATCATGGCAAAGGAATATATTCAGGGACATTTTCGGGCACGCTCAATCCGGCACTCCAGGACAGGTATGTTTTTGTAACACTTTGTCCTTTTATTGCAAACATTTTTGCTGAGTTACCTAGGATTTCCCTGTGGTTTAAGCTGAATTTCTTGAGTCATACTTTTCAGGGAAATATTTAGGTACAAAAATAATATTTACTACAACTTCTTGGTATGTACTACTATGAGAATTTCCTATAGCTTAATGTCGTCACAATCCAAACAATAGTCATATTTTGCTAAAGTATGAGTTGGTACAGTTAATTCTCACACTGAGATTTGCAGTGGCGAATTTGTTTCAATGTTTTTATTGTAGTGTTTGTTTTGTGGCCTCTCACCTCTCATCCAATGGAAAGCGCAAGAGAAGCTTTCTGTGGCAAAGGACAAGTAACCATATCAATCACTTGCCAGTTGTCACCATCATACTGGCCTGTAGTATTTTAGGCCAGGCGGGTAAACCGTACCACTGGCTGAAAAACTGAAATTGCATTAAGTCCCTTAAAATGTATTTCGCCTTAAGCTGTGTAAAACTGACCAAAATTGACCAATGATATTTTTCCATTTTCCCACTGGTTGTTGGGTTGAAATGACATGTGGTAATTTTTTGTTAGCCGCACTTAACTTCGCGCAGCCCCGCTTATGTTGAAACGCATCCTTACTAGACTCTTAGGACCCCCAGAAGTGCCTAATGAGGTGGTGATAATGTTCACAAAATTTATCCTTCATAATGTTAGATTCTCTTTTTTTAAATAACCTAAGACATGCCATGCTGATCCACACATCGCCGTCTAGCCCCAAACTAAGCCGAAGCTCGTACTATGGGTGCTAGACAACTGATAAACTTATTTAGATAATTTTTTTTTAACACCAAGACAAATACAAACAGACGTTTTCATGCCCACAAATGTTTGTAAGTACTGTGTGGATCAAACCCACGACCCTTGGCTCAGAAGGCAGAGGTCACTACCAAATTAACCATTGGACCAGAGATTTTGTTAAGTGTATGTATTCCAGCCTTCAATTATTGTTTGTTCCTATCTTGTGCCACAGTGTGGTTGCATACAGTATTGATAACAGTTAATTTATTTATCATTGAAACTAATGAGTAAAACCAATTAGGTGTCCATAGATATTCCCTTTAGCTCTTTTGTAATAAAGTAGCTTTTCTGTTCTGAATATTTTGGTCCTTAAACTTCACTACTAACGGAATAAATACTGAGTTTTATGGTTAATAGTGTTGGTAGCCTAGTTAAGTGACTAAGGCAGGTTGTTGACTTAAAGCTTTGTCACCCTGGTTAAGAATATGCTTGAGCCCCTCAATGGGGACAACTATGAACTATTTGACTGGCTCGGTGGCTCAATTGGTAGTGACCTCTGCCTTCTGAGCCAAGGGTCGTGGGTTCGATCCACACACATTACAAACATTAGTGTGCATGAACATGCCTGTTTGTATTGGTCTGGGTGTTTTCTAAGTATAATATAATAGTTAATTACAAAAAAAAATTGTATCTAACTAAGTTTATCAGTTGTCTAGTACCCATAGTACAAGCTTTGGCTTAGTTTGGGGCTAGATGGCGCTGTGTGGCATGTCTTGGGTTATTTATTTATTTTTATTGATGAATTCAAGTGGGACTTTGAGTGCTTCTATTGGGTACGATTTCATAATGCGGTCTTGACTCTTTATAAGACATTAAATGTATTTTTATTGGTCTTCAACTCTTTGTCAAAGAAATAATGACCAAATTATAGTGCCAATGTATAAAATAAAATAGCTGCCACTGTCCTATAAAGATATAAAGGTCTTTTATGGTTTAAGGTTGATAGTAGAAAAGTAAATTCATAGAAATTGTAGTTCTAAATTTCTTTGTGTCCTATTTTCCCTTTGTTGTCTCTCGTTATGGTCCGCTATAAAGGCTGTGTAATGTTTAAAAAGCTGCACTAATACAAACATTATCTACAGAGTATATTTCACAAACTGGCAATGGCCTGATCTCATAGTTACCTTGTATTATTTTACTAATAATGAGAGTAGCAATGCTCTTAAATATGTACATGTAGTTTCCATATAGAATAGGACCACCCAAGGGGGTCGTAGAAGATGACTGAAGGAATATCAGGAAACTACATTAATGAGGAATGACATTTACAGATCGTTGTAAGTTTTTGTCCACAAAAACGCTGCGACTTGTCCTTCTTCAAACATGATCTGAAGAGAACTCTTTCCTCAAGGTAGGCAGCGGCTAAGCTGTGCCTAGGGTTACCAGGCCATAAAATGCAAAGGCCGGACTGCGCACTGTATAAGGCCGGACATTTTGCCCTAAAAGCCGGACATATTTTTTTTATTGCCAGACGTAATGTTAATAATTTTTTCAACAGCTGGGCTGTTGAAAAAAGTATTTATACGTGATGTCAAGTCAAGTCAAGTCAAGTCAAAATAATCTTTATTTGTATAGGTTTTTATGAAAAACACTTACAAATCGTCGAAGCTACCACCGGTTCGGAAAGCAGCATTCTACCGAGAAGATACCGGCAAGAAACTCGTGTAGTTGCTCTTTTCAAAATGGTGTTTACAATATTATTATCACATTTATACTTTTAACTACGACCACGTCATACAGTCTGGGGCCTTAAAAAATTAATTATAAATTAGATTAAAAAAAAAATTAACCTTAACATACTCTATATAGGGCAATCAGGAGTAGACCAGTCTCCAAGGCAGCACCTGTTCACAAGTATGACGTGTGTACCAGCCATCGCTTCATTCAACCATATTTGAGGGAGTGTAACGACCCGCCACACAGCGCCACCACCCCAGAAACATTTTAGTGAGCATGACTAGTCCAGTTACCCCAATATAAAATATTTGGCAAAATCATAAAAACTAATAAATGAATAAATTAACTGAAGGACGTAGCTTACATAGAATAGAAGTTACATATGACTCTATATAAACAACCAATGAAATGGTTATAATTTTATTATGATAAAGTGCAGGCGAGCAGCATCCGCTTATTTGGCAGTTGACCATACAGTCTTATCACTTAAATAGTCTTCAATTCTGTAATAACCTTTCTTTATTAGACATCCTTTAATATATAATTTAAACTTTTGTATAGGTAGATCAATTATACATTGAGGCAATTTATTGAACATTTTTATGCTAAGCCCTATAAATGACTTTCCACATTTATTCAACCTCAGATTAGGAATAGCTAGCTTGTGCCTGTTTCTGGTATTGAATTCATGCCTATCTGAATTTTTAGGAAGCTTGTGCTTGTTCTTATAAACATGGATTAAACAGTCCATGATATATTGGGAAGCAACAGTTAAGATATTTATTTCTTTAAAAAGGTCTCTAAGAGAATCACGTGGGCCAAGTTTGTATATGGCTCTGATAGCTCTCTTTTGTAAAACAAATATGGTCTGGATGTCTGCCGCTGAGCCCCACAGTAGAAGGCCATAGGACATAACACTATGGAAGTAGCTAAAATAAACCAATCTCGCAGTGTCGACATCAGTTAAATGTCTAATTTTCCTAACAGCATATGCAGCTGAACTAAGTCGTCCTGCCAGGGCAGCAACATGTGGAGCCCACTGCAATCTTGAGTCTAAGGTGATACCTAAGAACACTGTTGAGTTAACGATATCAATGGGTTCTTGATTTATGTTAATGACTGTTTTGACCTGTCTGACATTGGGCATTGAAAACTTTATACATTTAGTTTTCTTAGCATTTAGTAACAGATTGTTACTTGTAAACCAATGTAATACTTTAGAGACAGCATCATTTACTTCGTCAAAATTTTCTCTTTGTCTGTCAACCTTAAATATTAAAGATGTGTCATCGGCAAATAGCACCATCTCACATAAGTCTTTTGCAAAACATGGAAGATCATTAATATATACTAAAAAGAGCAAAGGTCCCAATATTGAGCCCTGGGGCACACCCATAAGCAAGGGGGCGCCAGAGGAGTGACTACCGTTAACATTAATTTTTTGGATTCTTCCTATCAGGTAAGACTGTATCATACTAAGCGAGTCGTTCGATACACCATAATGACGTAACTTCATAAGTAGTGTCTGATGATCAACGCAATCAAATGCCTTTGACAAATCACAGAAAATCCCCACAGCATCCTGCTTGTTCTCCCATGCATCAAATACATGTTTTACGAGCGCTACACCAGCGTCAGTCGTGGATTTACCTTTGGTGAATCCATACTGGTTCTTATGCAATATATCATTATCTTGTAAGTGGATTATTAATTGATTAAATATAATTTTTTCGAAAATTTTACTTAAAGCGGGCAATATAGATATTGGTCTGAAGTTTGATGGGTCACACTTATCACCGGATTTAAATAGTGGTATGACTTTACTAAGTTTCATCAAACTTGGGAAATGCCCAGTTTCAATACATTTATTAAAAATTGTTGCCAAAATTGGTGAAATAACGCTGATTATATTTTTTAATATATCAACAGAAAGTCCCCAGTAATCCTCAGTCTTTTTAATATTTAACTTTCTGAAAGCATCCAAAATGTCTAGGGCATCGATTTGATGAAAATTAAACTTTACCTTACATTCGACTGAATATGTGTTGAGGAGGTCATAAGCAAGACGCGGGCTAGAACTTAATGTGTCCGTCGTTTTAGATGCAATGTTGGCAAAGAAAGATTCAAATGCGTTTGCCACTTCAACATCCGATTCAACAGTTTTATCGTCGATTTTCAAACAGAACTTGCGATCCTTAATTTTACTCTTACAAGTTTCCCTATTGATTATTTGCCATGTCGCCTTAATCTTATTGCTGGCTTTCTTTATTTTATCTTTAAGAAACATTGATTTCGCTATAGCACATACTCTCTTGAATACCTTTGAGTAGTTTCTTACATGTTCTATAATGGAAGGGTCATTTGACCCTTCCATTATAGAACATGTAAGTGGGAGTCCATGTAAAGTGGGAATGCGCTCGTCCGCTCGGATGCTCGTCCGCCCATCGTGGAATCGCCACTCTAAAAAAGCCGGACAGGCCAAACGCGTACATATTTGGCCGGACGCGACCGCAAAAAGCCAAACATGTCCGGCTAAAGCCGGACACCTGGCAAGCCTGGCTGTGCCCATGGCATTGCAGAGTCTATGAGCGGCGGTAACCGTTTAACATCAGATGGGCCGCTTGCTCGTCTTCCACCCACAGTAATAAATAAAAAAAAAACTACGCGATTCGTCCCTCGAACGTTTTTTTGTTGGTTCGATTGTCACAGTATGGTGTCAATATCCCCATTACCACACAGGTCATATTTAACCTCCAAATCACCAAAAAATCTATTCGGCAACATTCTAAAGTTCAGTTTTCTAAATATTTCCACACTTTCTCAACCATTGTTTCCCGTCACTAGTCATAACGGTATACGAATTATAACATCAACAATGCTTACGTTAATTCCTTTGTAATAAATTTACACTTATACAATGAGCTAGAAACGAACAAATAGGTAAGGACGATGCTTTGTTCAATTGTACTCAACGCGTTTTTCTTTTTTCAGGTATGGGCGCCCAAAGAGGGACATCTCTACCATAATTCACATATTGAATGACCTGTTGTGCGCAGCGCCGCCTATCGCCCTGTCGCAGGTAAATATTTTAATCATCATCATCAGCCTATTGCAGACCACTGCTGAACATATGCCACTCCAGTTGCTGTACGCCACTTAGGGCAAACATCTGGAGGATATACCCATAATCGCCACGCTGGGCAGGCGGGTTGGCGATCGCAGGGCGTAGCTTCTTGCTCCGGTGACGCTGCTGCCCGGCATCGGTCTGTGGTATTTAGGTACGCCTTCAATTGTGATGGTTGGATGGGACCAGTCGGATGCCAGCGCCTCGTTTGTTATTCGGCAGGGTGCACCACGGGAAGGTGAGGTTGGCTTGGAGCGAAAAGATGATAGGACGCTCCCTTACATGGATATACCTAAATACAGGGACGCAAACTACCAATTAGCGTAATCTATTATTGCGAACTGTACTCAAAATGTTAGTACTCTACAATAGCTTGATCCATATCTCTCAGATAATTTGAGGAAACAGTTCCAGTTTCATTAGCATTCTTACACATAAAACCAATTGAAATTGATTAAATGAAGTTTATTATGAATGATTTGAAGGAAAATGCATTTCCAAATCGTATTATAATTAGCTTTTTTTAAATGTTAGCCAACATACCTTTAAAAGGAAGGATAGAAGGTTACTAACAATTTAGACTTTGATTTTTTTTATTATGTTTATAAATGTATCAATGGAAACGATTCTATGAAAATTAAGAAATTCCATGCCTTTTGCCGATGCCGATTTGCGCGGTCGAAAATAGGTCTGACGGTAGGTCCTAGTGTTTTAAAGATAGACAACCTAACTTACCTTTGCTACTTACTAGCCATGTGCGTCTTGTATCTCTAGACTGAAAACTAACAAAAAACAAATAAAATTCCAGAAGGAACCGAAACACACATGCACAGCCGGCACAGACGAGTCCGGCAAGTGCGTCGGGTGCACCCAAGCGTCCTGCTCGTACGGGCAGTGCGACGGTCACCCATCCACCTCCAAGTGCCCCTGCGACGGCGGCGACTGCCACTGCAAGCGGCTCAGTCCCCCCTGCGCCTCCTGCAAGGCCGGTGAGACCTGTCAGAAGTGTGATACCGCTAAGACCCTCGCTTTGGACAACTCCAAGACCAAGTGCAAACTTGAACAGCTCAGACTCGTCATGCAACAGAAGAAACAGCGACGCGAGGCCAGGAAACTAAAGACCATGCCCTACGCAAAGGCCCCGCCCAAAAGCCTATCCTCGCCCGAGGCCCCCGTACAGGAGGAAATAGAAACGGTTGCCTAACACCCAATAGTATATTAAATTGACACGACTCGCGCTTTGTAAATTGTACGGCGTTTCGTCAGCTTTTTGTATGCAAATTAACACGGTTTGTACCACAAACGCTGATCTGTCGACGTTGCGTTAGCACGCATATATGCATACGATGCACCACCGGGGATATTGTTTGTGAACGCTAGCCGACACCGATGGCTAAGTGATTCCGGTTCGTGTATTCGAAGACTAACTGCGTCTCTCGTTGTTATATTTGAGAGAATAGCAGTTGCGCATTTGATGAGGACGGCTTCAGTTCATGCGAATGTATGCTGTTGTGGCGATTGTCTCGCCGTCGCTCTGGAAGAATAAAGACTGACATTCGTTTGACGGTGAACAGGCCTTGTGAAGGCGTTCATGTGAAACTGGATTGGATATATGTACTTTTCCTAGAGTTTGCGGATAGGCAATTGACCAGTTTAGATACTTGTAATAACGGAGCGTCTGTCGGCGAAAACCCGGCATTATATTCTAAATTACCATTTTGATTAAGTTCGGATTGTAGAAGTAATATTATTAAGTGCTATTATCGCATGTACAAATGATACAAGATTGAATTAGCGAAATCACTAGTTGTAATATTAGTAACAGATAAGTTCCGGTCACGTTGCCCGGTGCGGCTCCAAATTGATTTTTGTTGTTATATTTTAGAGTATATTTTATTATATTATTGGTTCAGTCAACTTTTAGACGTTTGTGTACCTAGTTTAATTTTTGAAAATGACTATTTGAATGAATGAACTTTCTAAATTAAGTCGTATATACGAATTTTTCAAATGATCATTTAATTGGGGATTGAGTTTTCGCATTATATTCAAGTGTAATGGGGTGACTCGTGTGACAGGTTATGTTATCTAGAACAACTGACTTTTCCACATTTATTAGTAGATAATTGGCACTGTTATTCTTAAAGTTATTTTTCTTTGTTTTCTTTTCTCCATTCACGGATGTTGTTAAATCTAATAAATGTTTTCTGCATTGAAAAGTTTCGTTTAAGTTTTTTATTTGTTATTTTAGTATTCGGTATTATTTGACTAAAGTATAGAATCATTAAAGACATCAGTAATCTATGGAATGCAGTCGATCGGCCACACGCACTATTGTTAGAAGTTAGCTTTGTACATAACTGTAATGCAACCATTATTAATAGACGTAAAGTGCTTTTCGATTATACTTTGATTTTATATACATAATGAGAAAGAAAAAATATTATCGTTGAAACTAGAGGTAATTAAGGGTTTCTTCATGTGTAAAATAGCCTGTGAATACTGTAACGATCCAATACGCATAGCAGAGTTGAATATTTATATGTAACTTACGAGGCGGGGATTGGCAAGTATCGGTGTGCGAACCAATGCTTTGGGGACCGGTGTACAGCGCGGTATGATCTGATAAAGTGTAAAAATCAACCTACTTTCTTTTTACTAATCTAATGTTTTTTTTTTGTTAATTGAGATTGAGGATCTTCAAATCCTACGTTCGTTCGTTTCAATAACTAGTTTCCTAGTTCTTATAATCAATTAGGTACTATATCGGTACTCCGACTAATAGGCGGAATCCAAAACAATCAACTTATCACGGACTTTATAACTGTGTTCGATCCACTTTCCTATAAATTAACAAAATTAGAACCAAGAGTTATTGCAAAAACACGACATGCATACCTAGGCAAATCTTACTACGTTTGAACCATTTTAGCTACATTACAAACTATAATTGTTTGTTTCATATAATTTTGTAGCTACGACTATAACACAGCTAATAATAATTAATTATGGTAAAAATACTTGAACGCCTCAATACCGCCGTATCTTTGTGTTTCGGTTTTACACCCGTTTTCACAACCAATACTTATTCATGAAAGCTAACAACACTATGCAAAGTAAAGCATTTACAACGGCGACCGACCAATGACTCAAGTGTTGTCTATGAATAGATTTTCGGGTACCTATGCGTCCGCGCGTGTCATAGTAACGTTCGTGAATGCAGGTGTATTTTTTTGAAAAAGGTATTATTGCTTTTAAAAGCGTTGTTTCGCACACTTTACGTACTTGTGATGGATGCACAGGACGAACAGAGACGTTAGTGTATATCCCTTTAGGGTCAGCAGGGTGAGGAAGTATTGAACTGTGATTAGAATACATTTGTAGAGATTAACTTTACTTTGCATTTTATTTCAATATGGCCGTTTTGCTGGAGTGAAAGTAATACATGTACGTATAGAGATGTACCTACAGAAACAATATTGATACTTATATTTACGCAATGATTTATGATTTTTATGACATGGTGTGGGTAGGTAGAATTAACAATGGCGTGGACAGGGGTTCCCAAACTTTTATCTTCTCATGGATTTCCTTACGCTGCCCTAACCAACGGATATGATAGTGAGCTACTGAAGCTGGTTATTGTAAGTTAAAGTTCTTCATGCTTCGCGATGCCCCTAGACCCAGCGCGCTGCGGCGCATACTTTGGGAACCCCTAGGATAATTTACTCGTATATATTTCTTCCTCGATTACACATCGAATCTCAGAATTCTTTGTCATTTGTAAGGTTTCTCAACTTTTATTTATACTCAAATCTTAACATGTAGTTAACTAGGTTATGTACTATCAGTAACAGTTACTATCCAGAAAAGAATTTGTACACAGCATTATAAAAATGCTTTTGTTTTCCTTATGAATTTGTTTCCTATTTCGGATCTAGTATCGATTTTATCCAATAGTATACATAAATTGTTTCATCGACATATTCTAAATAACCATACCTCGTTATCTCACCTAATCAAATTAGCACTCCTTTTTTTCCTACGAGAAATACGCAAACTAACATAATTATATTATTAGTTTTTTATTATTAGCACAACTTTCCGACATCAAATGTTTCTTCGGTGGTCTCTTGTAAATAAGTAGGGACGAGACTAGTGATGCTCCGGTTCCGTATCCGCTTACCTATATATAACTAAGGGAAAGATCCGTAACGCCGGGCAAATCGTCGACCATCGTTTTAAGGTCTCGCATTCCAACAGCGAATAATAAAGACTCGTATCCAAATATCTGTGTTTGGGTCCGTATCCGCGGATACGCATTGTCAACAGTCCGGCACATCACTAGTAGGTACCCATTATTAGGCAGTGGGTAAAATTTAATTACTGACGCATGTTGTGAACAATATAGCTTGACTAACTGTTTTGCCACCGTTATTTGGAAAGTATGTACGTAAATCGTAGCGAGAACACGTGTGTTGGAAATTATAATTCTCTATCAATTATCGTCCAACAACCTAGCTAATTGAATTTTACATAACTCTGTTTCACAGCTGATCCATCATCAGATTAGGAACCCATTTTATGTTGCGCTGACCGCATCCGTCGAATACTATGATGACTCAAGTGAGCCCCCTGCTCAATGTCAGAACACTACGGAAACATATGAGACTTCAATATTTATGTTTTGTCACCGTCAAACTGTAAAGGTTTTATATAGACAAAGCATAAAGATAGTATCAAATTCGACTGTTACCGTAATGTTCTCAGTAGGGGGCAGAATACTTACTTAAATTACACGGTTAGCCTAATTTCCGTCCACCTATTTCTTGTTATAATATAGTACCTCTATAAATATGAATCGGCATTTATGCAGGCCGGCATAGTGTATGCAATCTACGTTACACCGTTATCAGAAGCGTAGCGTGCCTTGGCGAGGCCCCATATAAAAAATCGTTTAGGGGCCCTTAAGAAGGGAAAAAAAATTTACAAAATTTGGGAAGTAGTTATTATTAGTTTTTGTTTACGCACTTTGGGGCCCTCCATGACCTGGGGGCCCCCGTATAAATGCAGTAGGTATATGATGTAGATCTCCTGTATGTCTAGGACATCATCACTCTTTACATCATGCAGAGGGCAGTCTTTAACATGCTAATGTAAAAAAAAAAATAAACAGACTTGTTTTTTTTTAAATGGCTTACATGAAAATTGGTCTTTGAATGCAATCGTTTCGCAGCTCAATAAGGTAGGCAGTCACATTATTGAAGAATAGTTATCTCTTGCGGTATTACGGATTGAGAAAGTGACCTTACAGCTAGTGTAACTGTTTTTGCCTTATAGCAGCTTTCCTAAAGAAAGCGTCGCGGTGGTTTAACATTGTTTAGGATACGTCGTTATTACGTCGATTAATCTCTTGCGACCGGCATCTATTAATCAACTAAGTTCTTGGTACAAATTGGGATAGACATCACATAGCCACATTTTCAATGCTACGTTTTATGGCACATCTCAATAATGCAAGCACTAAACTTATCAAGTTATAGGTACTGAGTATCAAATTTTGAAAGCCTTTTTGATCATTGTAACGGCTAGTGAACTGATGAAGCTGAACGCCAGGCCATTCTAGTCATGGACCTAGGAAACATACCAGATGAAGCTTAAAGTTGTGATAGGTAGGTAGGTCCTGATACTAACGGAATGACGTACCTATCAAGATATCATCTTCACAAATATTTCATAGTAGCATCAGCAACACTTGCCACCGTCCCTGTGAAAAATTTCAAATCATTGCACTGCAAATCGAAAGTTTGATTTTTAAGGTACATGACCTCGGCACATTGTGTAGCAAAACGTTCCACCTGAAGCGCCAACGATCCGAAGGTTACGGGTTCGATTCTCGGTCGGGTCAATTTAGAAAATTCAGATTTTTTGTGCTTGGATATTTTAGAAACCACTTTTAAACATCTTAAGGTACTCAAAATGTAAGGAGAAACGATTTATTAATCAGTAGTTTAATTAATCTGATTTTTTTTTCAAGGGTATGCTTTCTTCTTCACATGCCAGCCAGGTAATTTCAGTTTGCCTAAACCCATTAAATTTACCCAAAATCATATCTTTAGCTAGTATTTCCCTATGTCTGTGTATTTGGTGTTCGTCTACGTAAAAGCGCTGTTACTATAAAGTGCCTGCATAGTATAGTTGTGCCATGTCTTAAGATACTATGGTATAGAATCGTGGTATGTTTCGTCCGTCTACCAAACTCGTGCAGATCTCACTACGACTGTCAAGCAGTATGTTCCGAATCGTTCAGATAAATATACGATATTTGTGTATAATAAATTTTTGTTACCAATCTTATTTAGTCGTGAGTTTTGTTAAGGTTTTGAGGAAACTTAACTTGTTTTGTCTTGTATTTGCATGTCTAGTGAGGAGAATAAAGTTACATAACAAAATTATCACGTGTTTCACAATTCATCCTATGTCCAAGTATTCACAGGTTGAATGTAGGTATCTAGGTATTAGAACCACCTGTCTTAGCAATAAGGTCCCCTTTGTAAGCGCTGGAGGACGTGAGGCCGATAAAGAGCTCAAAATATGGGAGTGTTGTAATGAATATGTACCATTATGATGCGTTCTATTGTACCTACTCATTGTTAAAATATCTCGATGAAAATGACCGTTTCAACTCCAGATCAGAATAATATAGGACGTTATAATGCACGTAAATAACATTGGCCACTTATAAGTTTCTTTAATCATTTTGTTATATTTCTGTTTCCCTTTAAAATAAATATTTTATTTGAAAAAAAAAGGTAGGATAATAAATATTGAGCTCCATTCGCTTAATTTGAGTATAGCTATAAACTAATCAAGTTTCTAAGTTTAAAAAAAAATGAGTGCTAAAAATAAGCTGTTTTCCAAGTGGGCAGTCAACAAAAAGTTTGAGAACTTCTATACTAGAATAACGTAAAATAATTAAGACGATATGTTCTAAAACGTTTAATTTACTGATTGTCATGTGTATTATTCGGTATAAACTATTACTATCTATCACATAGCCATTCTGCTAGTGAAACAGAACGTAATTATGTGCATTGATATCTTGATATGCGGTCAACGAGTCACAACACAATATACAAATCAACTACAGTTACAATGTCTTTTACAATTATTCCGATATCCAACGCTAACTTAAAAGTGAAATTTTAAGTTTGCAAGAATTTCTTAACAAAGTCGGATAGTTATAAGATTAAGTTAATAACTTACAAACTATGAACAACAAGTGATAAGAAACTAATAGCCAGAAATGTATGATAGTGGCTTTTTTTTTTTTTCAAATAAATTCGATGATATTTCGACTCCATATATTTCTGGCCCGGTCAGATGGCTCGCTCTCTATGTCTGATAACAAATTGTCAATTGAATCCGTAATATCCGACCGAACAGTCTATGTACTTTCGCTAATCTACCGTCGAAACTAAGTAATCCTTCAAGGCAATGGACAAACAGATGCCACATAATTTTTAACTTTATTACATACTTAAAGAGTCCAAAACCAAGGACATATTTCAAAAATCATACACGGTTAAAGTGTAATTTTTCAATGGCCAGATAAGATTTAACACTCTAGAGCCTATGACAGAACATCACTTATCAATTCTTACTGAATAAATCATGACCTTTGTAATCGGTCTTACTAACTTTTCGATCTGTTAAATATTCCGTCACGACTGAAAAACCAGCTGTCCCATCCATAGAGAGCGACCGAGTCGGGTTCACCACAAAAACAACGGCTGTACTTCTCGTAAATTATTTTTATTTTATTATAAAGTCCATCTCATATAAATTAGCACATAACCCGCGCCGGCACGCACACAACACAACCGGCGGGGGACGAGTCCCGCCCGGGAACATTCGCTAGAAAAGAAAGTAAAAAAAAAGGGCGGCGTGGGCGGGGCTCGTCGCCCGACGGACGAGGGGAGGGGCTTAGAACAGCAGCGTGCTCATGCCGCCCATCTCCGCCTGCTCCTTGACGAAGATCTCGAAGTACTGGTAGATGATGGTCACGGCGAGCAGGATGCCGGTCCCGGAACCGATGGCGCCGAGGAAGTCGGCCAACACAGACAGTGCGCCGATGCAGAGGCCGCCGAAGGCCGCCGCCGTCGGGATGTAGCGGTTCAACTCGTGGATCATCGAGTTGTCGCGGTGGCCGCGCATCACCATCTGCTGTTCTTTTAGCTGCTTCGCGACCTGGGTCAAGGAAACGGGGCGTTTTATTGAGATTCTTGTATAAGAAACGATCGGAAGTGGAGGTCGTATTTTTTTTTATATTTGAAAAATGCTTTAAATACTTTTTTTATGCAAGACGCGGCAGGCGCGTCATGTGCGATCCTTGATGGTAAGCAGTCGACACCGCCCATGGACACTCAAATCGAGTTCTGGGGTCGCTGCCGGCCATTTAAATATAAATACGCTCGTTTCTTGAAAGTTACTTTTACAGTTGTTTGAGGTTAAAGTTAAGTAAGATAGAATAGAGGGAATGACACTGATGGTCGATAATGAACTGATGGAGCAAAAGGTACCAAATCGACCATATTAGATAGATGCATTTACAGGATACAAAACATTTTCATTTGTTTCATTATTTCGTTATTTTTTTAAAATAATAGAACGAACGAAATTTGGGTCTTTTATTATGCATGCACAAAGCTTATAACCTTCCTTTATAAATGTTATGGCGTGCATGAATGTATCATATATATTACAATAGTGTAGAAACTAAAAATCACACATTCAATATACATACTTACACAATTTGAATAAAATAATTTAAAGCATAACCAGTTCCGTCTTTAAACTATTTGAGGCCCTGGGCACATTAGGATCATGGGGCCCCAATGATCAATAAATATCGGTTATCATTTGGTAATCTGGCAGGAACTAGGGGGCCCCATTCGATCGCGGGGCCCTGGGCACGTGCCCATAGTGCCCAGTGGGAAAGAGGGGCCTGAGCATAACTAAATTACAAATGTCTTTGTAAACCAAATTTCTAATACCAAAAAAGTGTTAAAAGAACCAGCTCCATATACTCACATCCTTGGCCGAGGAGCCGGAGACGTCGATCCAGGTCTTGGAGAAGAAGGCGCAGGAGCCGAGCATGAAGACGATGTAGAGCAGCGCGTGCACCGGGTCGGAGGCGATGTGCGCCAGCGACTCGGGCGGGCTGAAGTAGTAGCAGAGTCCGCCCACGGGGTACGCCCGCGCAGGACCGCCGCCGCCCACGTCCGCCCACACGCCCAGTAAGTTCACCAGGAAGTTGCCGCTGAACTTGACCGCGAGCATCTGCGGGGAATAGCCGAGTTAGCGGTTGCCATAGTAACGCGGCTCCTGACCGAACCTCAGAAGCATCTGCGGGGAATAGCCGAGTTAGCGGTTGCCATAGTAACGCAGCTCCTGACCGAACCTCAGAAGCATCTGCGGGGAATAGCCGAGTTAGCGGTTGCCATAGTAACGCAGCTCCTGACCGAACCTCAGAAGCATCTGCGGGGAATAGCCGAGTTAGCGGTTGCCATAGTAACGCAGCTCCTGACCGAACCTCAGAAGCATCTGCGGGGAATAGCCGAGTTAGCGGTTGCCATAGTCACGGGATGTAAGGGAGCGGCCTATCATCTTTTCGCTCCAAGCCAACCGTCACCTGCCCGAGGTGCATCCTGCCGAATAACACACGAGGCGCTGGCAACCGACTGGTGGCGGTATAACCATCACAATTGAAGGCGTAGCTAAATACTAAAGACCAGTGACGGGCAGCAGCGTCACCGGAGCAGGAAGCTACGCCCTGCTATCGCCAACCCGCCTGCCCAGCGTGGCGATTATAGGTATATCCTCCAGAGGTTTGCTCTAAGTGGCGAACAACTGGAGAGGTCTATGTCCAGCAGTGGACTGTAATAAGCTGATGATGACCGAACCTCAGAAGAGATTTTAACGCGCTGTTATCGAGGATCGAGACTACTAGGGTTACCGCAAAAGGCTTGTTGCCGTAAAAAATTTAATTAATCCGTTTTTTAGATTGTTCAAAAATAAAAGACATGTATATATTTTTATTTGTAAACTAGCTGTGCCAGCGGCGTCGCTCGCGTGGATATCGGGTTTCAAAAATAACGGACTTCCATATAATACCCATCTATACCTTGTGCCTAAGTTTTAAGTTAGACCTCTAGCAATACATTGGTGAAAACCGCATTCAATTCTATGCAGTAGTTTTCGCGTAATGCGCGTTCAAACATACAGGTTTAAATTTCTCGCGTTTTCCCAACACTTCCCGTCATTGCTCCGCTCCTATTGATTGTAGCGTGATGAAAAGTATCCTATAACCTGCCCAGGAGTATGAAGAATAATTGTACCAAGTTTCGTCAAAATCTGTTCAGTAGTTTTTTTTTCTATAAAGAACATACAGACAGACAGACAGACAGACAGACAGACAGACAGACAGACAGACAAAAATTTTACTGATTGCATTTTTGGTATCAGTATCGATCACTTATCACCCCCTGATAGTTATTTTGAAAAAATATTTTATGTACAGAATTGACCTCCCTACAGATTTATTATAAGTATAGATTAGACCTAAAATGACAAAGATATAGCCCGTTAAAATTACGCGTGACGTCAAAGAGTGGGAGTTTTTTCGCACAGAGTGACGTCAAAGACCCCCACTCCTAAATTTTGATGCCTTGTATCTTTTTTTTTAAAGGAAAAATACGTGTCCTATGTTATAATCACCAATACCGTCTGTAATAGTTCACACAAAAGGCGTCTACAAACATACATGCCTCATGTAAAAATTTTGTTTGATAAAATAAAAAACAAAATAGTTTATTTCTGCAAATAGATTTACTAGTAATCATCATCATCACTATAAATTTTATTTCGCATGTCAGTATTTCAATGGAGTTGCGATTCATATTTAATTGAAACCAGCTTGCTCTCCTATGAAGACGAACTTTTCTGATGCTACTAAAAATCTACAGTACTCACTTGTGAAATGACGTAGAGATTAGAAACGAGAGCAGACTGCAGGATAATAGGGATGTTTGAAGTGTAGAAGAGCTTGATGGGGTACGACGAATACTGGCCGCGGTAGCGCGCCGACTTGATGGGCAGGTCCACGCGGAAGCCCTGGAAATAGACACCGGATTAGCGTACCATAGCTTGATAATGCACACCAATCACCTGATCTTAAATAAAATACGTAAAAAAACATTTTAATGGTAGCGAACTAGCGGGCCTGGCGTACTTAGTACCGCCATGTTTTTAAATTGTTTTTGTAATTTATATCTTAACTAACGCGTTTGTTTGAACGCGCTAATCTCAGGAACTACTGGTCCGAATTGAAAAATTCTTTTTGTGTTGAATAGACCATTTATCGAGGAAGGCTTTAGGCTATATAACATCACGCTGCAACTATTAGGAGCGAAGAAATAATGGAAAATGTAAAAAAATAAACGGGGAAAAAATAACTATTCCACGCGGACGAAGTCGTGAGCACAGCTAGTATTACATAAACCTTGTCATTAGAATTACATAGAACCAAAAATCATTCCATTTGGTGCAGTTGAGTTGTTTGTATTTTTCCCGCCCCTTTTACCAGTAATTTAATTTTAAAAATCCTTACCCCACAATCTCCTATATGTTACAAAAGGCTGTACAGATTTTGGATCAAACAATTACTCAACATTCTTTATTCAATCAACTTTTTAAAGAAAAGAATAACTAAATCTAAAGAGCTTCATCTGTTGGGGAGTCACGGTGCCACAGACACAGTCATACAGATAACCAATCATCATCATCTGCCGCAAACTTCCATCGCTGGGTATAGGCAAATTGTTGGTTATATTGCAGTCACCAATTTGTTGGTTTTATTTGTACCCAGGTAAACGCTGCTGCCCGTTTTCTGATTACTTAGCTGTCTTCTATAACACCCACGAGATGAGACTGTGTGGTCCTATTCTAAATCTGGAAACCACGCGGACATGTGCAGATGATACTAACACGTCAAACTTACAACACCACTCTTGCATGGGGGTTACAAATATTTGATAATCTCTTTGTATGCCTCCTGTCACCTAAAAAGAAAACGGGGACGACCCCGTTCACCCCCGTCCACACAGGAGATGGGTGGACGATATCAAGAAAGTTGCCAGAGCAACATGGACTACATTGGCCACAGTATGCCACTCACCTGGAAGTATATGACTATCGCGAAGACCAGCACGGTGGCGAGCAGGTTCATGAGGTTGGGCAGGTTCTGGCGGTAGAAGGCCTCGCGCAGCGCGCGCACCTTGTCGGGGCGCGTGGCCAGCAGGTGGAACAGCGCGATGACCGCGCCCTCGAACTCCGTGCCGCGACCTAGCGACCACACATTGACCATTGGGATATACGTAGTAGACTAGTGAATAAGATAAAAAAAGCTATTTCATACTCTTTAAAAAAACATGGTCCAGATAAAAACAAACAGATTTTTTAAAGAAAGAAAGAATTTTATTTTCAGGTTTTTTTTTTCTAATGTGAAAAAATATCTGCAAAAAAAACTGTTTTTTTTTCAACACTATAGTAGACATCAATTTTGGTACCATGCCACAGTCAGTGGATAATGTCAGTCGGCCAAACCCGCTATTGACGGCCTACGCTAGCTGAGGCTAAGAAAAATTAACCAATGATATTGCTGTAATCCAATCCAAATACAATGATGATGATGATGTTTGCTAAAATCTCAAAGGTCATCTCCAATCCACATCTGTTGAACTATGTATGTCAGTAGTATTTCGACTTAATATCAAAAGACTATTCTTTCTTTTTCTGAATCATTACATAAACAAATAATATGGGAATTTTGATAATTGCGTTTTTGTAAATGGTTTCATAATTCATAATATTAATAATAAGCACATGATATAATTTTTTTTTATGGTAAAATTTGAAATATAAGTAAATGTTTTAAATGTCTTTTGAAGTTAGCAAAATAATGTAAAACTATGTAAATTAGTCAGTTTACTTCTATTTGTTTACTTTGGAATGTCTCTGAAATCATGAAAATTAGGCATCATAAAAAGAACAGTAAAACAGTGCAACACTTACCGGTATTGACAGTGGCCGGAGAGAATGCCTTCCAGACGATAGTTTCGCAAATGTTTGTCGCAATGAACAGTGAAATACCAGATCCGAGACCATATCCTGGAAATAAAACAATTTTTATTTATTTATTAATGACAAAAAAAATTAAGGATTGTAGATTAAAGAAAAATAATATTATGATTTTATTAATATCCCTCTAACTGTCGGAATTCTATATACAACATAAAATCAATTATTCATGTGACAAAAGGATGTATATGGTGCTCAATGTGTTAATACTTATTGCTGCAACATTGTTGTGCTTAGTATAAAGATAATAATATGATGATCATCAAACTATACTTTATTGTGTCTGTTATTCGTTTTTGGACAGTAAAAGGATTCAGTTTAGGATAAACAGACAATCCAATATTTATATTTTTTAAGATATCAGACCATAAATTAGAATTATCTCATACTAAACCTAAGCTTTATTGTTTTTGGTTTATACTTTACACTGTCATAACTCAAAACATGTCAAGACCTATTCATTAATTTTTTGCTCTATGGTGATGGTAATTATATCATAATTATCTCTTACCTTTTTGCAACAGCTCGTCAAGCAGCAACACAATCAGACCGGCAACAAACAGTTGGATGATGATGAGCAGACAGACACCAGCTCCAATCTCACTGGGTTCACCGTACATGCCTGTCATTACGTATACAATGGCCTGACCCACGGTTATAACCATGCCGAACACTGCAAAAGAAAAAAGTTGTCAAGATAATACTATTAAGTTAGACAAGATATATTATTTTGTTTTGGTCAGATATTATCTAAACAAAGCACACTTAGTTTTTTTCAATCACCATAAAGTTTTACAGATTGAAAAAATGTAGTACAACTCATTGCAAAATGATTGATTCGAAGGATCTAATCTGCAATATATCATTGTTCTTCAGATGATTTGAAAAGTTAATTATTTAGAAAGAAATGATACTATGTCCTGTCATAGTCTAACATTGGCATATTACTTTTAATCAGCCTTTTTTTATACCAGATGAGCTGTTCAAACTATGAAAAAATGACTTTAACTATGTTAACAAGAAAAAGCAATGGCAATTCCTACACCATCCTGGAAAGAACCACATATAAAACCAGCAAGATGGTATAGGCTTTATGGCAGTAGAAAGGACAAATGAACCATTTGCTCATGTAAATGTCATAATTTTTGTGACTCTTAAGACTGGGTGAAGAATTGCATCTACTTTGACTTGGTTGATAATTGATTGAATACATATTTCTTGAATAACCTCTCTATCATATTGTGCTAATAAGTATTTTCTCACATAAAGATAACAAATTATCATCAAAGATATGGCAGATATATATGGATTGTAAAAAAATTTAGAACTAACTAAAGTCCTTTAAAATTGCTAGTAGTTTTAGTCTTGTTATTATAAGTACTGGCAAGTTGCCCACCATTCAACTTTTGAGATGAACTGGCACTTTGCCTTCATAATAAATAGAAAGTACATTTGAGTATGTAAACTGTTATTGTCTTCAAATATTATAAGTTACATTTCATCTCTAATCATTAAAACTTTATTTATTGGTCACGAAAAATGTTTGTAAATAGCAAAATCTTCAAATTGCTATAACAATTCATAATGCTGGACTACAATGTATACTTTTAATTTAAATTTACTAAGAGAATTACAATTGAATTTACTATGATAATTTAATATTTTATGCAAGACTATTGTCAACATATTTCACATTCTTACGGGAGTGACAACCCATTTTTATCAGAAAACAGATTAAAAACAATAAATATAAAAAAATTATGATCCACATAATAAAAACTGAGTAGCTACTCACATTTTTGTGCACCATTAAACAATGCCCTATCTTTTGGAGTGTCACCAACTTCAATGATCTTCGCTCCGGCTAAGAGCTGCATGATGAGACCAGATGTGACGATCGGGGAGATACCAAGTTCCATGAGTGTTCCTCTGTTCGAAGCTAGGATTACACGGATCCAGTAGAAGGGATCCGCACTGTCTGATGACATTATACCGAACAGGGGAATCTGAAAATTATCATTTATGTTGATTTAAAAGTTCAATTTCACATTAAAAGTCGTATTTTAGACATACGAGTTTATTCCATCTTTGACATCATTATGTATAAAGGAATTAGCTTCAATGGCCACAAAAACTTACTCATGATCTATTGATAACTTGATATGTAAACTTTATGTATAAAAGTAGAAAGAGCAGCAATGTAAAGCCATAAAGTTGTATTAAAATTATTCAGTACAAAGGTAATTATGTTAGAAAACTATTCATTAGCTAATTAGAACACCATCTAATGATTCAATTCAAATCAACTTTCGCTTAGTGGGAACATATGGGTGTATACCAAAAATTGGTTATGTGGCAATGAAATTGCACTTACCTGGCAGCATACTAAGAAAATAAATAAAGTAATTGCTGTCCATAATACTTTCTCTCGGAATTGGATCTGAAAAGAACAACGCCCTGTTAAAAATACCTCAAAATATATCACCGAAGTGACTACAATGCAATGTACAGTTATCTCTCCCAAATCAGGGTAACATGTTAGGTTAGGAATTCACTTTCACTTTGATTTTCTTAAAGAATATACTAATTCAGAGCACCACCCCCTCGGTATTTGTACTAATAATGCACACAACACACAAAAATACAAGTAAAATGAGAAATAATTAGAGAATTCAACGGACTTACCTTTCGCTCTGGTTTTGCGATTTCTGGTAATATACTGCAAAACGGCTTTATAACCTCCAGAAATTTGACTGCAAACACGAAAAATAGCTCATTGAACAACACGTTTATCACATAATACCCTACATTCAGCGTTTTTAACACAAAAAATAAAAATACGTGTCGTTAAACGAAAACACTATTTTTACAGACTAAATCAAACGATACTCACTTCCCATTTTGATTTATTGCGATACAACTATCCTAACTAAAATATTATCTGATCAATTCGACTAAAACCATTCAACTTTTGTTCATTAGTAACACTCCAATAGGACTTTTACGAGAAAGAGCCTGCGCAACGCCGCCAACGAGTTGTCTGCAAATGACACGTCCACAACGTCACGTCACGTGACCTGTGATGTTGGCGTGGAAAATGTTGCCGCATCAAACACCTAAAATCTTGATGAAAAATGTTATATTGGGCTTTGTACCCACACTTGGCTACGATGATAGAGAAGATTTTTTGTAATCAAGAGAAGGTTGCAGACACAAATGTATTCCATTAATTTTTGAATTGATTGTTGGTTTTAAAAGTATTCAATGCATAAACGCGATAAAACGTCAAACAATAAATATCTTTCACGGGTGGATTCATACAAGTTGTAATAAAGTTATTGTCATTTTTACTTATTGCCTTTTTTACAACAAAAATGTACTGCAATGTTATTAAAACATATTATTTCTTTAATGGGACGACTCTGTCAGCCAAAGTCCTTCGCATCTTCTACGCTTCAACCAACACCCAGATACCGAAGCAGTGCCCAGTGCCAAGGTCTCAGAGATGCCTTCAGAAAAGTGTTCTGTATTAAAAGGTATTATTAGTACGCATTCATGGAAGTATTATGTACTACGTACAAAACTTATTATTTCCATGTGCGCATTACAGTAGTTCATCATACTCTCAGTCTTCTATGAAAAACCTATTAGTCTAAGGTCAATATCACGAACTAATATATGTGATGGTGAATGATATTGGATGGTGTAGCGCACTGTGCGCACATACATTATTATTACTGTTAATGAATGATTGGTTGGTTCGATGCGTTCTCTAGTGTGGATGTCGAACCGAACCATATCTCAGTTCAACTGTGTTTCGGTACGAAGCACACTGTACCCAAACTGTACGATGCGTTGATATGTTCAGTACCTAACACCTAACATAACTATAACGTCAATGTCAAAGTTTCGTAAAATTTATGAAATAAAAAGTCATTGTCAAAACTGCATCTGCAAGCGACTAAGCGAGGTGATTTCGCCATGTGCGCCTACAAATAAATAAAAGTTTTTAATTCGATTTTTTAACGCAACCTCTGCTCAAAATGCAGCAAGCTCATCGCGCCGGTACCTTGAAGCAGAGCAATAAGGCTCACAAGTCTCGACATCGATCTAAGAGGGGAATATCGGCCGCAGTTAAAGGTTAGGTCGTCTATTTATTTTTTGTGTTATTTAATTTCCTCCAAACAATATACACCCGTACCTACCGTGCTCGTACGTAATAATATTTTTACTGAGATTCGATGAAAATGTTACTGATACTACGCTCGCAATCAATTAAAGTTTACATATTTTTTCGTTTCAGGAAAAGTAAACGTGAAGGAATTTGTACGCCGAAATCGTCATATCCTCAAGAAGGATGAGCGCCGTCATCAGGCCTTACAGCTACGGAAGAATAAGCGAGAAGAGGTGCTTTCAAAGAAACGGGCGCTAGGAGGGGGGAGGAACCCCCCCTTTCTAGTCTGTGTGGTACCATTGAATGCTCAGCTGGATGTGCAGTCAGCGTTGGCGATACTGAAGACCTGTTCTGAAGGTGCTTGCATTACTGAATCTGATAATGGGATCTTGCATATTGGGTAAGTTAAAGCAAGGCAGAAATTTAAAAAAATAGACTAAATTAAGATGCCCTTAACTTATGCCTAAGCTTTTTAAAATACCTCTTTGGAGAGATTAAAAAAAAGGAGAATTTTGAAAAGTTCATTTCCTAAATTGACCCCACTGAGTATTATTGAACATGGAGATTTTACTTTGGTACTAAGAATAAAATATTTTTATAAGGTGTAAATTCTTTATTCTTAATGCCCTACCTATAATATGAGTACATGGGCTCTGAAGTCACTTTGTTATTACTTTTACCAATAAAACCAGTTCATTATGCAGTATAAGTTTGTATTTTGGTATTGTCCATGTGTTAACAGAACATTTTGTACTACTTTCAGTTTACCAAACTTCAAACAACGATTTTCATTTGTATGCCCAGAAATCGAAGATGACTTCGCACTTCTTGATGCTCTTAAAATTGCTGACACTGCCCTCTTTGTCAGTTCGGCCCTGGATGAACCAGTTGATGAATGGGGTGAAAAAGTTCTAGCATTATCTATGGCCCAGGGGATACCAACTCCCGTTGTAGTAGCCATGGATATTGAAGGTGTGCACCCAAAGAAACGTACAACTGAAAAGCAGAATGTACAAAAATTAATATCAAAATGGCTTCCAGAAGAAAAGGTCATGCAGTTAGACAAAAGCTCTGATGGCTTAAATGTACTTCGTAGAATCGGTAATCAGAAACGTAACATTATCCATCATAGAGAAAAGAGGCCATATATGCTAGCGGAAGAGGTAGAATATGTTGCTGACAGTGAAGGAGACAATGGAACGTTAAAGATCAGTGGTTATTTACGTGGGATGCCGTTAAATGTTAATGGTTTGGTGCACATAGCTGGCCTAGGTGACTTCCAAATGTCTAGAATTGACGGGCTTGATGACCCTCATCCCTTGAACTTAGGTAAAGAGAATATTAAAACGGATTCCATGGACGCTGAAGTAACAAAAGTTAGTGTGTTACAAGTAGCAGACCCAGCGAAGCAGGAAAGTCTTGTATGTGAAAATACACCTGATCCTATGGACGCGGAACAGACATGGCCTACTGAGGAAGAAATTGAGCAGGCTAATGCCGAGGTAATTGCAACAGAATCTTAAGTATTTTTTACAAAAGAATTCTACAATTTATAAATTAGTTTTATGGAGTGTCATCTATCACCTAACATAACATTGGCAGATAGAATGGAACAAAAAAAAGTAATATCTATCACTAAAATCCAAAAATTTCTGGTGAAGAACAAAAAATGTACTTAGATGTAGATAAGTTTGAGTATCTATACTTAGCAACTTGGTATTGCATAGCGCATTTCACACAAAATAGGCACTCAGTTGTTGGGAATAGCCCTTTCAAATTGTCTGAATTCAGCTTGCTTTTTGATCCTTGTTTGTATTTATGCGAAAATTATTCAAGAATTAGAGTCCTTCAGAAGCCAAATTCATGTAAAGATTGCATTGCCAAGATCATCAAGATTCAATAGTGATTTCTAACGAAACTGCAATCGCCTTAAGTTTTACCTAAGACCAAGTCTTCAGACGCATCGTCTTCTATTTCTGGAGAAGATTGCCTTTGTAAATATTTTATTAAATACAATTTTATGATTGAATTTCAGACAAAGAAGAAAATAGTGAAGAAAGTTCCCAAAGGATGGTCGGACTATCAGGCTGCTTGGATAGTTGAATCTGATGCAGAGGAAGGATCAGACGAAGGCAGCGACGCCGAAGAAGATGAAGACGAAGATGAACAATTCATGTCATGCGAAGAGGACAAATCTGACCAAGAAGAAAATGGTGACAATAATGACTTCGAATCAGTCACCGAGTCTGAAGTAGGAGTGTCTGATGAGAAATATGACGCGACTATAGACGCGTACGAAGAACATGAAATGCTGCAAAAGTTAGCGGCTGCAAGAGAAGACCAACAGTTTCCCGATGAAGTAGATACTCCACAGGACGTACCAGCCAGGGAACGCTTTATGAGGTACAGGGGACTGGAGTCGTTTAGGACGTCTGCATGGGACCCTAAAGAGAATTTGCCCGCTGATTTTGCGCGCATATTCCAGTTTGAAAATTACGATCGCACTAGGAAGAGGATATTCAAGGAGAATGAAGATAGTCTTCTTAATATGGTGAGAAATCAAATCAATATTTGTTTATTTAATCTTTATTTCACAAAGAAAGTACAAATGGCGGACATAATGCCATGTGGCATTTTCTAGAGGTCAACCATTAGGCGAGCCAGAAATCTATAATGTTGTGTGTGGTAATAGGCATTCTAACAACTGCTATAATTATATCCACGAATATGCAAGTAATGCACATACATATATTTTCTATACTAACTTATTTATTTAATTTTCATATTAACTTAATTAAATTTGTTGAGTCTTCTATAAATATGATGCTCCTGTGTTTATCCTATGACACAATAAGCATGCGAAGATGTCTGATGTCTATGTCCAGGAGTGCACTTTGGGATCCTTATGATTATACAATAAAAGTTATATAACATTCACCAGGGGGATTGAACTGTGTAAAGTAAGAATCAGCGCAGACAGAATGGAGCGCAGCGGAGAGGATTTTATTAACGCAATTGTAAATAAATTTTAAAATTATTACAATAAAGTGCCTAAATGCTTGAACCTAACAAAAAATGCTCGCGCGTACTCGAAGATACGCGGGAATACACGCGGAGCATACGCGATCCGTAAAGAAAATGCCCGAGACCGCACGGGGATTATTCCTCTCTGTCTGTGCTGACCCTAAGGTTTTTTTCCTCTTTTCGTGTATCTGCAATCAGTTTCAACTTTTAGCAGATGTTTTGCGAGCGAAATGTTGACGGGATGAGGGTTGCCATCTACTCTGGATTTCATAATAACACCATGTACACATTTCTCAATGCATTTACACAATGTCATTCCGTTTCAGTCTCTTGGTATACCTTCTCTTTCTGAGAGCAGAAGCCAGCGAAGGTGAAAGTGATATCTCTTCTTTGGATCTCTGGAAGAGTTATCTAAAATTTTAATACTTTTACTTCAAGAGGATTTGCATACCTTTATTTTTTGTTTCCAGTACGGCTTCTATGTAACAATCCATGTCAAGGGTGTCCGCCAAGACCTATGGAAGGCGTTCCACACAGCTAACGCCAAGACCCCATTAGCCGTCTTTGGCCTGTTACCACACGAACACAAGATGTCCCTCATGAATGTGGTCCTGAAACGTACAGGGGCCAGCGATGAACCTATCAAGAGTAAAGAGAAGCTGATATTCCAAGTTGGCTACAGAAGATTCATAGTGAATCCTATATTCAGTCAGCATACAAATGGTAGTAAACACAAGGTAAATTATATGATGAATAGGCTATTATGGCTAAAAATTGTAATTAGTCCGTCTTTTAGCTTAGGTATTCAAAAATGATAGACACGTATATGTCACCGGAAAATAGCAAGAATCGTAAGTTGATCAACTTCCTAGGTAGTTGATTAACTTTCGGAATATAACAAACGGTAGTTGAAATGTATTATTTAACGCAATGGATTTCAGTTAGTTGATCAATTTACGGTAGCCTGACAGTCATTTAATAATTTACGATTTTGACACAAGTAAAATCGTCCTGAAATGGGCCAATGGTTGCTCAATGTACTATTTAACGGTGCACTATTACTCGTAACTTAATACACTGTTCCCTGATTGGTTGCCGGGATAACGCCACGTGAGCCATTAAACCGTGCATTAAACCAATCAACGTTCACCTCACCTTCGTCGGATGAGTTTACGGCAAGACCCCGTAAAATGATCAACTTACTAAAATACATACGTTAAATAATACATTTCAACTGCCGTTTATTATTTTCCGGAAGTTAATCAACTACCTAGGAAATTGATCAACTTACGATTCTTGCTATTTTCCGGTGACATATACAACGTAGTTACGCCAATGTATCAAAAAAAGAGATTGAAAGCAATTTCTAACATTCTTATCAATAAAAGCACAAGATTACCATTATTTTATTGCTTGTAACACCTTTGCCACAATAACAATTTTACTTACAATACACTATTAATCCTGGGAATCAGCCAAAGCTTTCAAAAAATGCATTTTTGACGAAATGAGCTTTATTTAATAAAACCTTTGTGTTATCTATTGCAGTATGAGAGATTCTTCCAACCGGCGTCAACTTGTGTGGCTACATTCTTTGCTCCAATCCAGTTTAGTCCATCATCTGTGTTGTGTTTCAAAGTAAGTTACATTCTTCAATCATTTTATATGAAAATTATAAGTATGTACTACATGCAGTATAGTAAATATTATTTTCTTTTTCAGGAAAAAAGAAATACGAAACTACAGCTAGTCGCATCTGGGGTGCTTCTATCATGCAATCCTGACAGATTAATTATAAAAAGGATCATATTGTCTGGTCATCCTTATAAGGTGAGATTTTATTCTATTTTCTTCAATTGTCTCGTCAATTTGGCTGTTGGTCAGCCATGAACAAACAACCACATATTACTGACTCGGTACTATCAGTTCTGCTGGTTTCAAGACTTCATTGGGCAAAAACATAACCTGTATTCACACTCTTTAATAAAATAACGACCCAACTCAAAATTTTGAAAAAATAATAATAATAATTGAGTCCTGTATATAAATGGCTTACCAGAAATAGACCTTGTATAGAGGTCTGTTTACTGTGGGAAATAGGTATTCATTTTCTTTCATACTTTTCCACAGGTGCACAAGAAGTCTGCTGTAATTAGGTTCATGTTCTTCAACAGAGATGATGTAGTGTATTTCAAACCCTGTAAATTAAGAACTAAGTATGGACGCATCGGACATATCAAGGAACCTTTAGGTGAGTTTTTTTTATATTAACACAGTATAGTTGTCTGCCATCCCCTGATGGAAAGCGAAAGAGGAGCGCTAGTCCCTTGTAGCAACAGACAAGCAACCAAGTCAATCACTTGTATGATTCTTCTGGATTGATGGATTATTATGGACTGACATTAACTATAAATCTTGAGGTTTATATTAGAGATGTGCCGATTATGACTTTCGCCGACTAGCCGATTAGTCGGTTGTAATAAGACCGACTAGTCGGCTAAGCCGATTACGGTTTCGGGGATTTCCGTAACGCTTCGTTTACGGCTGATTCCCGCGCAATCGCATACGCCGTCTGCAAGGGTGTCGGAACATGTTTTGTTTACTTCGCATTGTTCCTTCATTTTTGCTTTAGTGTTGCATTGTTAAAGATAATACTGTTATTATTCATTGGAGTGAACAAGTAGAATTAAAATTTAATCAAGGTTTTTATTTCATGTAGTTCCCCCGCATGCATATTATTGAGAAATTCATACAACGTAAGAAGCCGGATAGTCGGCGCTCTTTGCCGATTAGTCGCCGACAGTCGGCGACTACAATAGTGGCCGGATAATCGGCTTTACCGACTAGTCGGGACATCTCTAGTATAAATAAATAATTTTTTCCTTTGACAATCATGTTGACTCCCGGCGCCAAGCAAAACTCAGATTCGAGTTATATAACTTAGTAAAGTTCGTTTTTTATCTACCCGACCGGGGTTCGAACTCGGAATCTTCGTGGCTTCCGTTTTGTATACAAAGTTTAATGCTAACAAAGTCTTTAGGATGAGGCCCAAGTCGCTGCGACAATGGACGAGAAACCAAATCTATCACTTATTGGTTGCCATTGCCGTCCTGGCTTGTAATTGTGGATATTCCCATTTATAAAAATAATAAAATAAAATAATTTATTTCTGCAAATAGATTCAAGTAAACTCTTTTGCACGTCAAAATTGCAAAAATTTGGCAGGCATCCATAAGTTTCCGGTCGTTTACCACCACGCTAAGCTAAGCAGCATCTCAGGCTCGGTGGCTCATTTGGTAGTGACCTCTGCCCTCTGAGCCAAGGGTCGTGGGTTCGATTCCCGCACAGTACAAACATTTGTGTTCATGAACATGTCTGTTTGTATTGGTCTGGGTGTTTTCTATGTATAATGTAACAAAAAAAATGTATCTAAGTAAGTTTATCAGTTATCTAGTACTCATAGTACAAGCTTCGGCTTAGTTTGGGGCTAGGTGGCGTTGTGTGGCTCAGCGTGGCATGTCTTGGGTTATTTATCTTACGGTGCTGCTTTTTTTCTTGCTTCAACATACCATTTCTCTTCAGGAACCCACGGCCACATGAAGTGCGTATTCGACGGACAACTCAAGTCTCAGGACACGGTGTTGCTGAGCCTGTACAAACGCATGTTCCCCAAATGGACTTACGAAAACTGCATTGTGACAAACAAGGATAATAGGGACGATGCTGTAATGGAGTCTTAGAACAGTATTCTCCATTCAGTGGTGTGTGCCTGAGAGCATATTCGAATTTAGAAGAACGAGTCAGCATTATCTGTGAGATAAGGCGCTTTATAAGAATGTGGTACACTTGTAAATAAACCGATACTGATATATTTGTTGTTTTATTTGAAAAGATCTACACTTAGTGTTTTACAGCTGCCATTTAATAGTTTATCGTCAGGACTCCGCTCTGGGGTCTAGAGCTAATTTGGTAAGAGATGGCTTATCAAGGTGACACATGCAGAATGTAACTGTGGGGCATCACTGGTCCGGGCACTATGGTCTATGGAACAACCTAGGAACAATGACTAAGCATGGAACCCGGGTTAAAATAACAACATAACTCAATATATTTGGTTCACTCTGACTTATGGATGCTGCTGATATATTAGAGAAGGACAGGCATAGAAAAGACGTTTCGAAATTTCGAAGGTTGTCAATAGTTTCGTTTCAGGCCAGTGATGTGACTCGCTCAATATTTTATGGTGACCAAAGGTGACGTAGTTATATTTTTTTCGTTCTTGTGACTTGTGTTCAGATATAATAAGAACAAATAGCGTCGTTTTGTTTCACTCGCACTTGTGTAAAATTAATTGACAATATGAATAAGATGTAGTGTAACTCACGTTTTTATTTTAGCCCGGGTTCCATGCTCAGTCATTGTTCCTAGGGAACAACTGCTCACTTGTGTGTTGTATATTCCCCTCACGATTAGGGACCTACCAAGCCAACTGTTAGTATTGTCAAAGTGGCTAGGTTTTGGACGGGTTCTATATAATTTGGATTCCAATTGACACAAGAATACTGGCATAGTAAAGTAAAAAACGAAACATAATTTCCACATCTTTATTGACACATGAAGCGCAAGGCCTACTTAGTGAACTTTAGGGCGGCAATCTCTCGCCACTAGCCTAACATTAACCGATAATCTCTTGAAGGCAGTGAGACAGTACATCCTATGGCCCGAGAACAGTTAACCAATCACGGCCTATTTGCCTTACAAAGCAAAAAAAAATGAACAGAAAACGTTTTCATGGAAAGCAAATGGCCGAAAGCTTAGGTTAAGTGTACTTGGGCCTAAAGCTTTTTCACACTAAGTTTAGTAATACCAGTGTCGTAAAATTAACTTATCATAGTACCTACATAATAAAATGCGTTTTCAATCTAGTAAAAGATCTTATCCCATTGCCCACTCCAAAAACTTTAGTCAAATATTTTAGACAAACAATTTTGTACCCTAAATTCAACTTTATTCGGTGAAACAACTTTTTGTGAAAATGTATCTCTTATGTTACAAACAATTTTGAAACTAACCACTGTGGCATAGAATTCAATTTGCACCTTTACTGGTGTTTGCAGTAGCAATGGAATTACAACTTCACTATAGGCATTATCAAATATTATTCAAACAGTAGGATAACTTAACTTTACGACGCGATACAGTGTGATCGAGCCCTAATGAGAGGTTCAGCCCGCGCAAGTTACAATGAAAACACGACTTTAAAATTATGACATAAAGGTATGCTTTTGTTCGACTAGTTGGCAACTAGAGATACACTCGCGCGAGATCTCTACTTAGGACAGTACAAAGGTTCCAAAAGATCTCTATATTAAAGCGTTAACAAAGTAATTAATAATACAACCATATTTTTAATGGTGGTTTTCCGCAGGGAATTTGATTTGTCTCGATAGTACAATCCATTAAAGGTGGGCGATGCCAGGGGTCATATCTTCGCTATAAGTGGAGAAAAATTGCTTTACATACAAGTCTTGTTATTAATATAGGATTACCTATATTTCATACTTTGTGGAGTTGATGATTTTTTATTGGAAGCGTAGTCAATAAACATAATATTTTTTTAGATATAGGTAGTACTACTGGCAAATCGTTTTGCTGCGGGAAATAACCACAAAAATGATGGTCAATTGAAAACGTGAAATCAACTGCATATTATAATCGAAATCAGCAATAAAAATTAAGCATTTATCGATCTATATAAGATTAAAAATTGTACCTCTTCAATATTTATTGTCCGCTTATAATATGCAATGTTATTGAAATAAACTGCAATTATAATCAGAGAAAACGCCATGTATGACAAATGTTTGTAAAGATCTTTTCCAATCTTGTAATTTTTTAGAACTTGATTATACCTATATTAGTTTGGATCGAACTCACAGACTTATATGTCAGAGAGTTCGTCACTTTAACTTTGGAAATTTTCTTAGTCATAGGCGTTCGAACTTGGTGACTTATAAGTCACATAGGTCGTCACAAAGACTTTGAAAAATTATTTGTCAAAGGCGTTTTCAATAATTACAATGCATTACACATAGAAACTATAAGACACTATCATTGATCATATTAACATAGGATTGCAAAAATTGTACTATTCGGTGTGATTAGACAGTAAATTGGACAATACAAATTTACTTATTACAAAAAGACAACGATTCGAAAATTGCTAAGGAGTATTTTAGTAAAACGCCAAATTAGCAGTTCCAGCTGCTTTATCAAAAGGAATCCTAATCATTAATACATAAAGGCTAGTTTAGCGTCATTCAACTTTTCAGTTAATTTAATATAAGGTGTTAGAGATGACAAACAAGTTTTCTTATGTTTAAATATAAGAAAATTAACTTCCAAAAAGATAATTATAAACCGCAAGATTTGTTTTCAAACGTAACAACTTAATATTAAAAAAAAAACATAGGGTGGATCCTTCATAGAGTAGAAACGACACATAGAGATGGTGCATGGAACATTGGTCTCTATCTCCACATTATAAGATACAATTTGAATTGACTACTAAAGAACAAGAATGTTTTGATTCTTCAGTATTGCTTATTACTTTATTCAGGAGATAAAGATTTATTTATTTAGTACCGACCTCCTACTTGAAATTGACTTGATGGTCTGAATATTTGATACTAAAAAGTAAAACCGCTGCCATGCATCAAATCTGATTAAAGGTAAGACACTATATGGATGGTTTTAGCACTACCTTTTTGTCTAAAAGAGATCTTTACAATAAAAAACGGTTAACAAAAAGACATCAGTTAATGTAAGTCAAAGTTACAATAGCGGTTTAAATGCAAAGCAATTCATTTTCATTAAAACAATTAATAATTAAACTTCCTAATATCTCTTTACAAACGTAAAATCAAACATGTTTAGTTAACGAGGTCGAGACATCTTGTCTCCGTAAGGTCAAATGTTACGAAGGGTCTAACCTAATAAACAGCCTTTGGTGGGGCTTTTGAGAAATGTAAACTTTTCTTATGATAGCTGCAGATGAATTAAAGCCTTGAGGCGTATTATTAAAAAGAACAGATTTTCAACCCTATTATAATAGCATAACGGCTTTTTTAGAACAGCATGATAAGTGAGGCAAATGATACTGTGATAATGGGCGTCCGAATCAACGGATTTTTGGTTATGCTGGCCCGCGCAATATATATACGATATGCTTCGTATAATTTTTCAAGTAACAGCATTCCAGACATAATAGAAAACGTATTGTGTTGCGCCCGATATCGGGATCACGGGATTTGATGGGTTAAATGAGAATGTTTGGATTAATATGAACACTATGTGACCTTAGTCTTATTGTTGAATATATATTTATGGAAGATAAAAATGAATCGAACTCTACTCCTTTATACTTAAGTGGTAAAGAAAAGTGTACATTTTCCAAAAACATCACAAAGTGAGCATAGGTACGTCAGTATCTATACACGAATATCTATAATTAAAAGGAATCTCACAAGACCATCTTTCCATCCTAACGCCACTACGTACAGTATATTTATTTTCAAGTAGTGTATTTTTACTTTATGTGTCTGGTAATAATTCTCTTTAGCTAGCTCTATTGAAGGCAGATTATTCAGTTTTATCTGGTTATTAAGTTAAAATATACACTGATGCGGTTCGCAAGACGATTTTACTGTGGTATAAGTCGTCGAGTTCAAAGTTCTTTGCTAATTTCCAATAAAATTTTAATAAACTAATTTTAAATAAAGAGAACGCAACAGCACAAGAGATTGCGCAAAAAAATTGCAGGTTTTAATATTTTTTATTGTCCCATACGATAGCAAAGGAATCACCATAATACTTAGTAGTTTAAGTAAGTTCCGTAATCTGATAAGAGGCAAAATATAAATCAATAGTTACTGTGGATATGAGCAACATTTTTTGTTAAAATAAAACAAGGAAATAACTTAAAATTTTATTTTTAGTAAAAATACCATACGGCTCAGCAGATCTCTCTGGGGAACACCCATTTTTATTTTCATAAGGAGTATCGGGTTCAGCAGACCTCCTTGCGGAACGCTCTACCACAGTAAAATCGTCTCGTTTCAGCGGGTGTGTTCGGCTAGGTGTGGGCGGTGGGTGTGCTTACGGCTTGGGTCGCGTGCGTCGTCGCGGCGGCTCGGGCTGCGCGGGCGGCGCGCGGCGGCGCGAGTCCGGCGGATGGGTGGGCGCGGCGCGGTTGTACAGCGTGTTCAGGAACTCCTCAAGGTTGGGCTCGTGCCTGAGGACAAACCACCTGTTAGGAAATTCAACCCAAAACATGGGCTTACTCCACTAATCCCCGTTGACAATCCCCGTTCACGGGTATAGTGAACTTTTTTTTTATAAGAAAAGCTTTCAAGATGACCTAGATGGTAAGCGGTCGTGAGGTCCAAAAGTTAGGTCGACAGGCACAATAGAACAAACCCATTGCGCCTGTCGCCCTCACCCTGAAGGCCCACTTTTTGTTCACTAATCCTCGTTAACGACGATTTGTAGCTATAACGGGGATTAATGAACTAAAAAGTTCAATAATCCCTGTTATAGGTACGCAGATTTGAAGCTTTGATGAGCATTAATGAACTAAAAAGTTCAATAATCCCTGTTATATGTACGCCGATTTGAAGCTTTAATGAGGATTAATGAACTAAAAAGTTTATTAATCCCCGTTATAGCTCCAAATCGAGTGAGGAGAGTGCTGGTGCTCTGACACAGGCTCATAGCCTAGCTCAGACACCAGTCTCTCACGATCTATGTGATTTGTGCCTAACGAAACTTTATGTACCTACCGACAGATTGTGATGAAAATAAAGAATTTTTTATTATTATTAAATCGGCGTTCATCGGGGATTAATGAACAAAAAGTTCACTATACCCGTTAACAGAGATCGTCAACAAGGATTAGACAGGTGGAGTGACGATTTTCCCAGGACGGCTGGCAAGTGCTAGATGCAAAAACCCATGATCAATCAAAGTGGCGAACATTGGGAGAGGCCTATGTCCAGCAGTGGACTGATGTGGGCTGATGATGATAGTATGTAGTAGTCAGTGCATAGTCACCCTTGCGCGCTGGGCTGCGCGAGGTCGGCGGCGGCGGCCTTGTTGCCCAGCACGATGCGGTACTGCACCACGTGGCAGTCGGGCCGAAGCTGCTTCAGGTTTTTCTTCTGAAATACCAACGTATAGTTAACAAATATGACAGTAGCGACATCTAACCACTTGTTGCATCAACGTATGGAACACTAGTTCCATTTAATAATAACAGATGGCGTTGAACTTGATATCCGGATCAGTGAACAGCTACAGACTTACAAGGATCTTTTAGCAGCGGAAGAGTAACCAAGTCAATTACTTGGCGATAGATTGTGAATTATAACAATAATGCCAATAATAGTTTAGCCAATGCCATGCCGGCCCAACCCTAACCCCCCACAAGCTCCGGAGACCCTACTCACCAGCAGAAACACGACCCGGAAGTCATTTGCCTGCGGCATTCTATAGGGTGGAGGTCCTTCCCCGGACGGGCAGCTCAATTCGAGCGAAGATTCGCTATGCCCTACCTCTCTAATGTATATAAATGTATGATCTCAGCTTACCTGACAGCTAGCCCACTGCGTGATCTGGTAGACGGCGCCGTCCATACACGCGTAGTACATGACCAGAAGACCCAGCATGCTCGACTCCGCCCAGATGTCGCCCTGGCAAGCAAACGTGGCATGTGACGTCACTGTACTAGTACAGTGTTGACAGGGATGTTTCCAGGGTCTTTCAGCTTATTCAAAAATAAAAGACAAGTATTTTTCCTTTTTTCATTTAAATAAACAATAGCAAAGATACAAGGCATCAAAAGTTAGGAGTGGGAGTCTGACGTCACTCGCTCCCGTAAAATGCCTCACCCAGTGACGTCATGCGTAATTTCAACGGGCTATAACTTTGTAACTTTTAGTCTAATTTACAAATAAGAAATACGTGTCTTTTATTTTTGAATAAGCCAAAAGACGGACTAATTACAATTTTTAGTCACAATAGCCTATTAAGGAGTGGTCTATGACGTCACTCCGTTCGACAAAATGCCACGCGGCATGACGTCACGCGTAATTTTAGCGGACTATACCTTTGTAATTTAAATTTTAAGTAAGGCAGTAAAGAATATCTATCCAATCCACGGGTGGTTCACCGAGGGCGCCAATCGCCAGACAGTCAGGTAAACCCGGCCGAGAAGCTGAAATCTGAAAAAGAGTCTATTCTTCCGACCACGGGAAAAGATAGCTCGGTGATTTGTATTTTTTTCCGTCACTACGTACTATCCTCTACCCTAAGGTTGTCTGGAAGAGATCGCTTATAGCGATAAGGCCGCCTATATTGTACAGCAAAATGTCAACTATACATAGTTTTAAGTCAATGGGGATGTTTCCAGGGTCAAAATAATTACATTATATTTAGTCCGTATTTTAGATTATAAAAATATATTAGACACGTATTTTTCCTTTTTTCATTTAAACAAAAAATAACAAAGATACGAGGCATCAAAATTTAGGAGTGGGGGGTCTTTGACGTTACTTAGTGGCGAAAAAACTCCCACTCTGTGACGTCACGCGTAATTTTAACGGGCTATAACTTTGTCATTTTTGGTCTAATTTACAAATGAAAAAATACGTGTCTTTTATTTTTGAACAATCTAAAAGACTAAAGGACTAATTACATTTTTTACGGAAACAGGCCTATTGTTTGGTGTGCAATAAAGAATATCTATCTATCTATGTACGGGCGTGCACTCACCTCTTTGGCGGAGTGGCGTATCTTGCACTGCGCGCAGTACCGCGCTGCGTAGCAGGGTCTATCCGTCGCCACTCGCTTGTGGCGGCGACCGCAGTTCGTACATCTATACAAATCACATAAATATGTAACAGCATTTTTTAAGAAAAAAATTAACGACTTCAATACAATGACAATAGGACCAACTGGGAAGTACACTAAGTTTCAAATCGGTTCACAAATTCTCCGAGCAATGGAGGAACGAACATACAGAAAAAAAAAACAGTCGAATAGAGATACAATTATTCTTCTTACTCCTGGGCAGGTTATAGGATACTTTTCATCACGCTACAATCAATAGGAGGAGAGCAGTGATGGGAAGTGTTGGGAAAACGGGAGAAATTTTTATCTGTATGTTTGATCGCGCATCACGCGTAAACTACTGCATGGAATCAAATGCGGTTTTCACCAATGTATTGCCAGAAGTCTAACTTAAAATTTAGGTACCATTTTATGGAAGTCCGTTATTTTTGAAACCCGTTAGCTACGCGTGCTACGCCGGCGGCACAGCTAGTCATCATCATCCTAGCCTTTTTCCCGATTGTTTCAGGATCGGCGTCCTAAACTGAGAGATTTGGCGAGGGCTAAGCTTTTACACAGAGCGATTGCCATCAGACCTCCGCAACACTTAGGATAAGCTATACCCATTCCCAGTTTAGGCGTCAGAGTTGTCATCATCTCTGATATGATGTAACGACTGCTATCTGAGTTGGTAAAGATAGCACCCGGGACCAACAGCTTAACGTGCCTTCCGAAGCACGGAGGAAATCGGTGTCAAATTTTGGTCACCCATCATCGGATTGACCGCGCCAATGGTTGCACAACGTTGCGATCATTGTTAAGCGAACAAGACCGCGGCGCCACCGAGCTCCTCTCGGCGGCACAGCTAGTGTCAAATAAGAATACTAAAACAATGTCATGATCATGGTTACCTGATGGTGTTGGCGGCGAACTCCATCTTGTCGTGCAGCTGCGCCAGCAGGTGGCTGAGCTCCGACCACGCCGCCTCCGCGTGGCGCGACTCCAGCGCGCGCCGCGAGTACGCCTCGCGACGCTCCTGCGCCACACACGTTCATCATCATCATCATCATCATCAGCCTATTACAGTCCACTGCTGGACATAGGCCTCTTCAATTGTTCGCCACTTAGAGAAAACATCTGAAGGATATACCCATAATCGCCACGCTGGGCAGGCGGGTTGGAGATCGCAGGGCGTAGCTTCTTGCTCCGGTGACGCTGCTGCCCGTCACCGGTCTTTAGTATTTAGCTACGCCTTCAATTGTGATGGTTATACCGCCACCAGTCGGTTGCCAGCGCCTCGTTTGTTATTCGGCAGGATGCACCACGGGCAGGTGAGGAGCGATAAGCTACGCCCTGCGTTCGCCAACCCACCTACCCAGCGTGGCGATTATGGGCAAACCATCCAGATGTTTGCCCAAAATGGCGAGCAACTAGCGAGGCCTATGCCCAGCAGCGACCTATGAAAGCAATGAATTTTAAGGAACATAAGAGACGTAGGCCATAGAGAACCTTCGCTCGAATTGAGCCGTCCGCCGGGGGAAGTACCTCCACCGAATAGAATACCGCAGCTAAATGACCTCCGGGTCATTAGCTCGTGGGGTGTTTGCTGCATCGGCAACCCGGAGTGGGAAACTGGTGTTGCAGGCATCCATAGGCTGCGGTAACCGCTTAACACGAACCGAGCTGTAGGCTTGTTGCCACATTTAGTTAGTGGTATAAAAAAGAAATATACGAAAAAATAGCCAATAGTAACACTTACCGGTTCCCCGATGAGATCGAATGCGTGTTGCAGTATCTTGAATGCCTCCTCCGCCCCGGGCTGTTGGTTCTTGTCCGGGTGTACCAGGAACGCCTGCCTTCTGTAGTACCGCTTGATTTCCTCATCGGTGCACGTTACGCTTACGCCCAATATGCTGAGAACACGTATTGAGTTAATTTAACATACTAGTTTGTTAGATTGGGATGTAAGGAAGCAGCCCATCATCTATTCATTCCAAACCATGCTCACTTGCCAATAGAGACCTAAGTATTTATTTAGCGGGCGGATAGGTGGGTGCATCCTGTTGAATAACAAACGAGGCTCTGGCTACCAACTGGTATAACCATCACGATAGAAGGCGTAACTAAATACCACAGACCGGTGACGGGCAGCAGCGTCACCGGAGCGAGGAGCTACGCCCTGCGATCGTCAAGCCGCCTGCCCAGCGTGGCGATTATGGGTAAAGCCTCCAGATGTTTGTCCAAAGTGGCGGACAACTGGAGAGGCCTATGTTCAGGAGTTGGCTATAAGCTGATCAAGAGTTTGTTTTGATGGATGCAAACATGCATATGTTTGTTACTCTTTCGCGGGAAAAGTTCTAGTACGGATTAGAATGGAACTAGAAATAATGTAGTTCAGCTCATACATCAGACATCATACATAACACATAGGCTATAATTTATAAGGGCATTATCATTTCATATATTACTGATATTGACACGGGGAAAGCCGCGGGCTGCAGGTAGTTGTTCATGAATAACACACCATACTCCCATATATGTACCATGAAGAAGATAAGGTTCATTATCCAGATAGATATGTTGAAAGGAAAAAAAAAGTTTATTAGGTACTGTAATATTTATTTGGATTTAAGTAAATGCTGTATGCCTGGCTGGTGAGTGAGCATTTAAGATATGAAATCATAATAATTACTGATTGAATCAGTATTTATACTGAAAAATTTACCAAATATGAACATACAAAAGAAATACACATTCAATATGTTTATTCAGTGTTTCTTTATATTAATATAAGGCATTGAAATGTATGTTGTTTTTTTAAAAGGTGAACTGGTGAGTTTCTTGCGGCACTTCTTTTCTTCAGGCACTATTCACCATGCATATTCAAAATGCTATCATTATATTATTATGGAGTTGTTTTTGTTCTGACCTTGCTTTGTTCTTATATTTAAAAGTCAACATTTGCATTCATATTCGCGTTCGCAAATATGAATATTTGCATTCTTGAATGTGACAATTCTAATATTTGTTAATTCACTAATTTATACCACTTCATTTTGGCTTACAGTCGTTTCCATTTGGGGTATGGTACCGTATGTCGCCCACGCAGCGTTACAGCGCTGTGGGGGGTGACGTCGATCACCCTCAGACAAAGTGCTTGTAGGGTACTACCGTCGGATTTAGTGGGTATTCTCCGCTAAATAGGAGTGAGCCCCACATAACCCAGGTGTCCCGTACCCAGGGCCCTGGTGTGTGCGTAAGAAAATACCCGACTAAAGAATAGAAAAGATTACAAGATCGCTTACCTGTAAGGATCTTTTCCTTTGCAGGCCAGAAGCCGCTTCATAGCCTCCTCGCCGGTCGCTGGCAGCGGAATATTAGCATTCAGTTTTGTGGCGTCGCTCCCTGTTTCACTCTCTGCCTCTGTAGGTTAAATAATTAAAAAAATATTTATTTCTCTTTACAATTTAGTTCACAAAGACGCCTTCGCGTTACTGTAGTACCTCGGGCATCCAGTTCACACATGCATAAGTGCAATGGCTTATGTCCGGTAGACCGAATTTGCAAAAATCTTTTTTTTCCCGTTGTAAATCGCGCCGTTTGTGGCTCAAAATATGGGACCTCATAGAGAATTTAAGTACGAAAATACCGCCTGAAAAGGGGCGCAGTTATTCAACATTTGAATGAGCCATCATTTGGTAGTGACCTCTGCCTTCTGAGCCAAGGGTCGTGGGTTCGATTTCCGCACAGTACAAACATTTGTGTTCATGAACATGTGAGTTTGTATTGGTCAGGGTGTTTACAGTGTATAATATGTACCTATTTATTTACAAAAAAAAGGATCTAAGTAAGTTTATCCGTTGTCTAGTACTCATAGTACAAGCTTCGGCTTAGTTTGGGGTTAGGTGGCGCTGTGTGGCCCAGCTAGGCATGTCTTGGGTTATTTATTATTATTATTATTTATAACAACCAGACAATTTACACACAGTCGCATTTCAGACACATTCCGATTGCATCGCGCACTATAATGATCTTACGGGATTTGACAGGTTAAGGCAAATGTACAAGGTGTCCAAAAAGAGTATCGGGTATTTGTTTTCGCGCCACTTTCGAAACGGGGCGTCTAAAGGGAGCGGGAAGGGGTTCGTGGCATCCGCCATTTTGTGGAGTTTTAGTCACGATGGAACAGTACTCGGGGACGCATCGCGCATTTTGCGTACGAGCGTATTATCGTAATGGTGATTCAATAGTGACTGCTCAACGTCTCTATCGTGCGGAATATCGTACACGCCACGCGCCAAGTGACGATAGCATTAGGAAATGGATCAGGATGTTCGAGAATACAGGTGCCACAGTAAAAATTAAAAACTCTGGTCGTCCTCGTTCAGTTCGCGACGAAGAAACAATTGAAGAAGTTGAGGCGTCGGTTCGTCAAAATCCGTCTTTATCGATCCGAAAGCGAAGCCAAGCGTTGAACATCAAAAAATCGTCTTTACATTCGATTTTAAAGAAAGACTTACATCTAAAAGCCCATAAAATTCAATTGGTTCAAGAATTGAAGGATACGGACTATGCTAATCGACTAAATTTTGCGAACGAAATGCTGCAGCGATTTAACAACTTTAACAACATACTGTTCAGTGACGAAGCAAATTTTCACCTGAATGGTCACGTCAATAAACAGAATTGTCGGTACTGGGCAATAGAGAATCCGAGACGAAAGCATGAACGACCCCTGCATAGCAAAACATCAAGTCAGAAATGGCAGCAATATCGATAGCTATGTGTCAACGTGTTATCGCCAATCTTCGTTCCCGTTTAGAAGAGTGTCAGCAACGTAACGGTCATCACTTGGATAACATCATCTTTTCCAAATAATTCTCCAATTCATAGGCTAATAATAAATAATAAACTTTTTTATTACATACAAATAATTTTTGTTTTATTGAACTTACAAATACCCGATACCCTTTCTGGACACCTTGTATAACCGAGCGTACTACGAGTATTATGCCGGCCGGCCTATTTAAAAGGCCGGCCGGCATCGACCCCAGAACTCGATATGAGACGAGGCGAGGGTGTCCATGGGCGGTGTCGACTGCTTACCATTCGCTCGTCTGCCGCCTCTTGCATTAAAAAAATCAGTCCCTCTTATACAAAGGATATCAAAAAATCCATAAGTAGCATCCATATTCCATAATAGGGAATATGCATGAAAAATAGTTTCATGTATTTACTAATTAATCGAAAAATTTATAAAATTATACTACGAACAGTGAAAACAAAATCAAAATTGGCTGAAAAATAGGCGAGCTACAGTCGTTGAAAGTAACTATATCCGTCTCTCTCACGCCAAACAGATTTTTCTATGGAGTTTGTATGGCGCGCACGGTACGTGACGTCATCCGTCGCGTCGGATCTCTCTGTCTAAGCAATAACGTTAACGCTTTATAACTCGCTTAATAAAAAAGATAGTTTAAAAATTCTTCGATATTTATGTATCTGGAAGATAATAGATCTCCAAAATCCATAAAAGAAAATCATGCATATTCCCTATTCGCTACTATGAATGCGAAAGTTTGCAACCATCGATGGATGAACATTGCGACAGTTCACCGAGCAATGTAATAAGTAGTCTACAAAATGTCTGTGACGCACAAGCCATACAATTAACAAGGTGGCGAAACAGTTGATGTATACAGATGTTCTTCGACTGAAATAACAAAAATAACTTTTGTACCTACTGTTTAATTTAATGGCAACATGGCCGTGGTAACAACTCTATTGCATTGCAATGGTTGTAAAGATTATGTTGAAAGGAAATGAATTACATACCTACTGTCAAAACATTCAAACATTGTAGTTGCTTCCTCAGAATGATAACAAACAGGAACTTAATTAGTTTGATATTTCCCTAAACAACCAGAATAACCTGTTACGAGGGTTTATTTTCGACACATATCATTTAGATAATGACTAATGTCCTTTATATAACAGTATTTTGGAAGAACAGACATTACATTATTATCAAATTTACCCCAAACACATAAAGATGATTATTAAACTAATTAATTTATTTGGTTATTTTATAACTAGCGACCCCGCCTCGCTTCGCTTCGGATAAATTGTCAGTTTTCCTCTACTATTTTTAACCGACTTCAAAAAAAGGAGGAGACAACATTCCTCTTGAATCACTCTATATACTAGAAAAACCGCATCAAAAAATCCGTTGTGTAGTTTTCAAGATCTATGAACGGCGACTTGTGTTTCATACTAGCTAATGTGTAGGCAAAACAAAATTTTGTCACTATTACTTGTACCTTAGGTAGACTCAAATTATGAGTACCTACTATGTAAAAGATTTGTTAAACCATAATTATCTTCTCTTGTCAGTCAAAAAGTGAAACAATAGTTTTACATATTGTTTATTTGGTGACCATTAGTTAAATTAAGGATGTGTTTTGCTTTATTTTTTCTGTCAAGTAACTACTCAGCCCCGGAGTCAGGAAGTTGGTGATAATGCCCTTAAGCATTGAAGAAGATTCCTTCCTTGATATCTCCGACAGGACTATGGTCCCAATGAATTATGAGTGAAGGATCAGAGAACGCATCCATGTTAATATGTCTTACGTACTTGGCTGGAATTGTTTCCATCCATGACTATAATTTGATTAGCAAAGAGTATTTAAGAATTATGAATGAATGGTCACCTAAACTTTCTTTATGCTTCATGCAGTCTCTTCGACTACAAACATATGGGGCTCAGTTTAATTAGTTATTTACCTTTTTTGAACCACTTCAGCTTCCTCCAGAACCCTAACCGGGTGTGGCCCAACTTCCTGTCGATGTACAGGAGGTACTTATTGTCCTTCATCTTGTACAACCAGTCCTTGCTAGACCGCCACACTGCTTGGGAGCTCACATATGTCTGCGTGAATGCTGAGGTGCAACTGAAATATATTTAGTTGTTATTACCAATATGTATGGGACTCCATGATGTTTACATACAAATTCAAGGAAGCAATACAAATAAATATAACACAACTTCCTGAGATTTCAGATTTTAGCTGGTGGTATTGTCTACGCATCTGTCTGGTGTCATGGTCATTTCGCTACAAGCCAATCTGCCTGTGGTGCATCCTGCCCAATAACAAACGATGCGCTGGCAACCGACTGGTGGCGGTATAACCATCACAATTGAAGGCTTGGCTAAATACCACAGACCAGCAGCGTCACCTTGCGATCGCCAACCCGCCTGCACAATATAGTGACTATGGGTATATCCTCCAGACATTTGCCCTAAGTGGCGAACAACTGGAGAGGCCTAGGTTTAGCAGTGGACTGAAGTGTGTTTTGGGGTCACTTGGTATATAACCAGAATTAGTAGAGTACATGAATATGAGGATTAAAATCTTGATTTGGTATGCATGAGCATTACTACAACAGCAACTGAGACTTATAGTTTACTAAACACCAATTAAGTCCCATATATTGATATTGTCTCTTGTCATATTTTGCCTTATTTGCCTATGTTTTGGTTGCAATAGGCTGACGATGATGAATGGTTGCTGAGTATAGATTTGCTGGTGAGCAATGGACATTGCATAACAGCTTTTATAATGGCCTCAAATACAATGTACAACTCATTAGTAGAACAAATAGTAACAAGGAACGTTATTGTGTTTGTCCCGTCCTATTCATACAACACTTTATCTGAATAGGTCAAAAACTAAGTGAAACAATGACTCACAGATCAAACAGTAAATGTAGACTCATTCCGGCGATGTCCGATAAGAGATAGGCGAACCAAACTAAAGCCTTCCACGACTGTCCGCCCCAATGTTCGAGGTAATTCTGAGCCAAGCCCAAATAACCGGGCTTGTTTCTTCTCACTTTAGACTGACTAGCTTTCTTCTTATCCTGTACGGGTTTGTTAACTTTATGATAATTGCGAGAGTCCTTCTTTCTCTTAACTTTAGCGGCATCAGCCGGACTCTCCTGAAAGACAAATTGCGATTGCTCATCCTCTTCCTCTTTAAACTCGTCTTCGGCAACGTTTTTGTCAGCTTTATTCTTCTTGTCGGATTTCTTTTCTTTTTTCAAATTCTTCTCCTGGTTCTCAATAAACATGAATTGACTGTCGTTATTGTGTTCGTAGTTGGCATCCTCCTCGTTTGTTATGTCATCAAGGGATGACCATTTACGACTGATGCTGCTGCGTTTGTTTCTAGATTTTTTCGATGGCTTCTGAGGCTTTTCTGTGTCATCGGTGTTGACGTCACCAGATTCGCTGCCCGATGATATTGTAGATTGATGTTTTTTCTCATTCTTGAGTTTGCCTTCGTCATTGTGCTTAACATTGTTTGAAGGTTTATCAAGTTTGGAATTGGTTTTTATATTGGATGGTTTAGTTTCAACGTTCTGTGGCTTTGTTTTACGCACTGCTTCCGCTGGTGTATTGTTCTTAGTATTTTTCACAAGCACATCGGAATAAGATGGACGCATCGGTTTAACTTCAGCAACAATGCGCTTTTTATTATTTGTGTCGGCCAGAGGACCATTTTCATTTCTTTTCGGAGAATTCTCTGGTTTTACTGCCTGTGGTTTATTATCAAGCAAGGGATTGTTTGACAGATTTAATGTAGGAGCGTCAGGATGGTTTAATGGATGGTTTTGGCCAAATGGAGAGTAGGTACCTGTAGAATTAGGCTCCCAGTTGTCCCTCAAGACTTTCAAGAAGTCAGTTGTCAAAGTGTTGGTATTCTGATTGTTATTTTCTTGAACATAACTGTTTTGTGGGGGATTAGGTGATGGCATGTGAATGTTGTTGTTTGGTGAATAATCTTGGTTCAGTGTGAACATGTGCGGCGCCTGTGGCGACTGCAGTGGCATGTCAAGAGGTCCTTGATTATGACTAAAGAGCTCGTACTGACTAGACATCGGAAATATGAGTTGTTGATTGTTTTCGTCATAGAAAACTCGTACTGCTTGTCCGTTGCTCAAACGGAGTACGGCGTTGCCGTAGTTTTGGCGGTTAACGGGAGGAATGGACTGCATGTTGCCGAATGCCAGTTTCTCGTCGTTATTCGATGCCGTTTCTCGTGCCTGCACGTTGAAAGGCATCTTATTCGCGTAAATATCGTTAGCGAAACTTGTGTTGGCATACATATTGTTTTCGTTTATGGGAGCGGCGGCCGGGTTGATTGGGGATTGTTTTCTCTCATTCAAACCGCCAGGTGTGCATTGCTTTGCCGCTTCCGTAGCATAATTCCAAGTGTTGTCATTGTATCGCGGATCATCCTTTGGCGACCTTGCCATTTTTGGTTAGTTTTATCCGGACACAACAGACATTAACAAATATTTGACGCACTTCTATCAGCAGCGTAATACTTAGGGATTTAACATTTTATTGTTTTATCAATTGAAATGACGAACAAGTAAATAAAAACGTGGATTATTACAATACAATGACGATTTGACGCTTTGATATTTTTTCTGCACAGACTAAAAATACATGCCGACCACGATGACATTTGATTTGACAGTTTCTAATCGCAGATGGAAATGTAGATTATAAATAATTGTGATAATGTTTCAGCTATTTATGTTCCATGAGTGTTTAATTGTATAACTATAAATAGAAAAACAAGTGAAAATATAGCTTCACGAATAATATTCATCAAATTGAAATCATGGAAGTAATAAGTACTACGTACAACACACGTAGTACTTGTTACTTCCATGATTGAAGTATGTAGGTTTATAAATGTACGAAGTTTAAAACTAGATAAGCCGGTGGTGATCAGCAGAGGGTGGAGAACACTACCTCTATAGAAGATATTGCTTAGGTCTATAAGGTTTTTTTTGTTTATAAGAAGAGCTTACAGGATGACCTCACTCCACCTGATGGTACCTAAGCGGTCGTGAGGTCCAAAAATTAGGTCGACAGGCATATTAGAATAAACCCATTGCGCCTGTTGCCCTCACCCTGACTGAAGGCCCACTGAGATGCCGTTTCACGCCCCGCCTAAAGAACTCAGGATTTGAGGAAGGAAACACATGAGCTATAAGGGCATTCCATGACTTGTAGTTGCATAAAATTGATATAATATCCGTTATAAAGGCAATTGTTTGATGTGTAATAGGGTGTATCTCTATCTAATTATTTGTGGTAGTAGGTACAGAAAAATGCTGTCATTTATGAAATATATAAATTTACTTTGCAAAGATCATAAAATTTCATACCGCCTTTCCTACGTAACATACATGTTATACCTATTACACCTATACTGTGTTAGGCAATAGGTATGTGGTGGTCAACTGCATTCCCTTTATCTACATTACATTTCCGATTCTTTACAAAACCTTATTAGGTACCTGATAGATAGATAGATAGATAAAAAGTTTATTTGCTATAGGTACACACACACATTTACAACAACGAATACAGCAAAAAACACACAAATCGTTACGAACAAAACAGAAACAATAACAGAAACAATTAATGTCATGGGTATGGGCATGTGTGCAACAACAATGCAAAATGGTAATGGCTCAGCGAGTTGTCTGCTCGGCGAGCAAACCGCTGATTTTCAGCCATCACCAGCCCATCGGGTGCATGCCGCGGCACGCGTGTAGCAACACTGCAGACAAATATAAAATATTATAGATAATAGAATAAGGGGAAAACATAATGATATTAACGAGAGTAACTTATCGTACATAGATACTGGATACACAGATACGGAACAAATTGATATACGAGTAAATATGAGTATATTATAATAATAATATCCTACCTGCTTGTTTGTTAATCAATAAAATAATGAATATAATGTTAGGTACATTAACTTAGTAAAATTTGCTTATTACCTACCTCTTTGTTTGCCAATAAGTTGCATAAATAAATATTATATTATAGATAATATTGATTCCGTGAAAGTCTTTCACACATCAAGGCAAGCCCACGTAATGTTACAAAATAGGTAGGTAGGTACCTACCTTATAATTAAATAAGATACCATTTCGATCGATTAGATAACTTGAGAAGATAATTTAGGTACCTACCTATTGAGATCATTTTTTACATGTTTTGCTGCTTTATAAAGTTTGAACAATTTAATTCGTAAACAATTTCCTCCATAAAATTCTCATGCACCATCATGATCCCTAATTTTGTTCATTTGTGTCTATTCGGAATAACAGGGTGATAGTAAAGTAAATTCTAAAGTGTCCACTTGTATAACTGGTTAGGTTTTGTTTTTTTATTGTTGCAGGTCAGCAGACTGTGACGAAAGCGCTAGAAAAGGCGGTGATCATTTCTTCAAAATGGAATCGGTTCAATCTAAGAACGTGTCTCTAAGATGTCTGCAGTTTCCGCACTTATATAAAATCACTTTGATTGTCGTGTCCCGCAACACTTTGAATAAAATACATAGAAAATGTGCTATTAAAATGTAATTTGTGCTTCTAAGATATATCGATTCTTTGGAGATTTATGTACCTACCATTATGTATAAATAATTCCACAAGAGGTAAGTTGTCCCAATTTTATTACCTACACTTTTCTCGTATTATATGTATAATTAGGTACCTAAAAAGAAAATTGTAACACCCAACAAACGTTTTAAGTCTGTTTTTCGCAATTTTAGGGAGAAATTTCCCAAGTTTCGCAACTTAGACGTTTCCTACCAGATTTTTTTAAACTTTTATAGCTGGAAAATTCAATAACTTTTAAATACATAGGTAATATTAATAAGTAAAGTCATCCTACTGCATTTACATATCTTTTGTGGTGGGAGGTGAGGTTGGTTACCAGCAAGAATTAACCGGAAGGGTAGGTTAGGTAGGTACGTACTGGGCGGTTCACAAACTTCTTACCGATGGTCGCTTACTTCCCGAAACTGCCTTACGATCATATACATACGAACTAGGCAGGTATAGGTATGTCTACCTATTATGCATCTGTGGGCAGCAGTTTTTATCTGGGTACAAATAAAACCTACTGCAGACACCAACTCCCTTGCGTGGTGACTAAGGTACATCCCCCCAAATGACAATTGTCAGTGGAGGCCTACCTATGTCCCGCAGTGGTTGATGATGATAATACTCAACGCAAAATTGTGAAATAAGGTCCCACCTCTGAAACGGTATACCCTCATGTTATCGTTAACAAATTATGTCCTTTTTTCAGCTTTCGAAGTGCGCCTATGCAAGCGCGTACATTGATCTTTTTTTATCACGAATCTGTTGCAAGCCTGCATAGCCGTAACAAGGTCGCTGTTCACGAAGTATAAAGACGGCTGCGAGAGATTAGCTGGGGCTGTTGAAGTGTTTCCTTCGACAATTGCTTGCTTTTGACAGTTGAAAAAGAAAATCGAACTGATAAGAAGTGTTTCCTCTGCCGTTGACAGTTTAAAAATAAAAAATCGAACTGTTAATCGAATTAAAAAAAACGATTTTTTAATTTATTCTGGCATAAAGTGGTATTTGAAAAGGGACTCTCTTATAAGGGAATAAAGTTTGTTTACTGTTAATAAGGTACAGTGTCTTGATGGTGAAAGATGTGGCGTGTCCTCTTTTTTTTATGGGCCGTGGCGGGGAAGCAAATGGACGACCCAGCGGCTAATCAGATCATCATGTTCAAGCAGAAAACTAAGGTACATATTTCTACATTATATGCACAATATATGAAAGCGACCCATCATCTTTTAGTTCCAAGCCACCCTCACCTGCCCGTGGTGCATCCTGCTGAATAACAGACGAGGCTCTGGCAACCGACTTGTGGCGGTATAACCATCACGATTTAAGGCGAAGCTAAATACCACAGGCCGATGATGGGCAGCAGCGTCACCGAAGCGAGAAGTCTGCCTGCCTGCCCAGCGTGGCGGTTATGGGTAGGTAAGTATACCAAGCTTCCAGGTGTCCAAAATTGCGAACAACTGGAGAGGCCTATGTCCAGCTGTGGACTTCGATAGTCTGATGATGATATATGGGACATGTGCTGTGGAAACATCAGAATTTAAGAGGCGCCTGCCAATTTCCACAGTCACATGTAGTTCTAGAGCTTATTAGGTATGGGGCGGTCAGAGGGTACCTACAGGTACATAGAAAATTTGTTTTTACGCGTAGGTTTATATTTGTTCCCAAATACCTAACTACATGTTATCCGTGCGGTAACGGATATAGAACACAAATCACCACTTGAAGATAAAAGAGTCGAACCTCTTCCCATGGGTACCGTAAGAGTCGATTGAGGAATTTATTGAAATTTCAGTTTCCCAAACAGTGGTAGGGTATCCCATATCTGCCTGACCTGCGACCATCATACTCAACGAAACAGCCGTGAAGTGACTTTGGTCCACGAAGCTTTGGTCGCGTTTCGAGATCAGTCAGTATTGTATATGGAACTTGGCTGCCACGCTCCCTCGTGTTTATGAACCAGAGCTATCTGTCATCTGGCGCGATGGCTCATTTGGTAGTGACCTCTGCCTTCTGAGCCAAGGGTCGTGGGTTCGATTCCCTTAATTTTCCGAAACAGTTTTCAATAGGGTTAATAGATTTCCTTAATTTTCCGAAACAGTTTTCATTAGGGTTAATAGATATTCGATCCATCTCCCAAGGTACAGGAAATCGTGGCTAGAAAATATTGTTTACATTCATTCCAATTGAATCAGTAAAAATATCAATCACATCACGCTATTACTGAATAATAATAAGTACATAATTAGTCTATCCCACCATAAACAATGGCAGGTGAAAATGCTCAAGTTTGCCTGTTCATGGCAAAGATCATGACACAGATCTGTAGCGAGGCTGTTGAACACCGACCTTAGTGCTCTCCCTTTCAATAACTAATCTAATTTACCTAATCGTAATAAAATTACTGACGCGATTCCGTCACGGTGTTACGCTCTTTAATGCACAAGATATAGGCACTTAATCATTATTTAAACAATAGGTTTCACGAAATTGGCAGCGGTATGATTGAATCGAAATGGAACTGGCCAGAAATTATACCAATTTAATGTTTTTTACAACGAGTACCTAATTTGTGATTAAAAATACGAAATTTAAAATTGGAACAGTTTATTTCTTTATAGAAACAAAGGTACTTAATTTAGGTTTGATCAAGACCATAGATTGTGGACTTGTGCTTCGGTTTAGTTTGCATGTTTTAAACTTCCTTCGCCCTAATGTAGTAAGATCATAGACGTATTATTAGTAAGATGGAGTCAAATCATTAACCCACATGCACAACTTTTCATCTGGCGAATGGTAAACTGGGAACTGGGAGCTAAGTATGTGTGATGAAAATTAGGCAAATAGAATGTTCTCAATTTATAATGTTTAAATATCAACGCAGTGTTTGCTCATTTATAATCAAAGAAATAATAAAGCTTTTTTGATGACTACTTTCATGAACAATAACTGTAGGTAATTAAAAAAATATATTTATTCCAATAACATAACCAAGAGTTGGTAATTCGATTTTTATAAGAGCTATATTGAACCATTTTTAAGTGATACCTACTATTATTATTTATTCAGGTAACAAAAACGAATAACACTAAACTTGCATTTGAACAAAATTCCGTTCATTGCGCGTGGTTGTGTAAACGAATTGTATATGACTTTGATTGCAATAGATAAAATCTTATGCAAACGTACACTATTATTTTCTTGAAAATAGGTACCTAGTTTCTTATTCCGTAATTTACGATTTCTATTATCGTAGGTATCTATTCGATACAACGTAAATAGTTTAATACAAAGCCCTACGCATGTAGGTAAGGCATAAGTTCCAATGTAAGGATGCTTTTGTAAGAAATTAATTTAATAGGTTACTCATTCACAGTGACGTACTGGTCTGATCATTTTTTTTTCGTCCGCGTGGAATAGTTATTTTTTCCCCGTTTTTTTTTACATTTTCCATTATTTCTTCGCTCCTAATACTTAGTTACAGCGTGATGTTATATAGCCTAAAGCCTTCCTCGATAAATGGTCTATTCAACACAGTCTGGTCTATTCAATTCAAAGAATTTTTCAATTCGGACCAGTAGTTCCTGAGATTAGCGCGTTCAAACAAACAAACAAACTCTTCAGCTTTATAATATTAGTTATGATTCATTATGATAACCATGGGACAAATTATATGCAACACCAAATATAAAATCATTAGGTACTACTTTATGAACTAATAAAGAAATAAGAAGTTATCCTATTAATAATACTTAGTTACCTACCAATAAATAAATAGGAAGCTACCCTATTTGTGATTCATTATTTGTAGACAAGATTTGAATCCTTACCAGGTAAAATTCTCTCAAAACTAACTTCATAGACCTTCATGAATTGGTGTCATTCTTAATGACATAATAAGGAAGGTCTTCATAGCCGGAGGAATTCGAAGTCAATTAACTGATCAGCTCGTTAGTTCATTTGGTGAATCTGCCGTTTGAAGAGAGAAATCCCATCCAGGAGAGAAACTCATGTGATGAGCCGTATCGATTCGATGCCGTTTTCTTGTTTCTGGATGTTTAAAGGTTGGGAAAGGTACGACTAGTTATATAAATAGACATATACTTACTTGATTGCACACCATACAGTTGACTTAAAAACTAGGTGTTATAGACATCTGTATACAATATAGGTGGTCTTAACGTTATAGGTAAGCTTACTTATTCTTCTTCTTTGCGATAGCAAATTCTAAGATGTTAGTTTGCTACCAAAATTTCGGGCCCTCACGAAGCCTGTATCGAAAGCTCACGGTAGTTCCACACATTTTAAACCTGTACTATTTAAGTTTTCACGGTAATAACTATCATGACTATGTTGCTACATAGGTACCTTTAACAATGGGGTTTTTGTATCGGGTAGGTACACGGTTTATACATACATACATACATACATACCGTCATGCCGGTACACACGGTTTATATATAGTTAAAAACCTAATCATAACAACAAGTAGGTAACGTAGGTATAACATGTGTGCTAAATGAACGATTTTAGTATGGGTAGGTATGTAGGTAATGAATAATGATACTTTGTTACGTTTTTTTCTTTAATAGCTGAGCTAACCAGATTTATCTAGGTGACAAACTGTCGTAACTAACGTTTCGTTAACTCAAGTCAACGACCAGGTTACTTAACACCGATGTAACACAAGGTACTAATTACACGCTCATATCTATTACAGGGGCCAATCGGAATCATGACCACGAGTGCTGGAGCACCCATAGACCACGTAGACGCCAGGGTCTCAATCAACAGGCGACTGATCTTCAACGAGTATTTCATGGACTCACTAACACATTTGGTACGGGAGAGGATTCCCGAAAGGCTTGTCCACGCCAAGGCAGCAGGCGCGTTTGGCTACTTCGAGGTCACCCACGACATAACACACATTTGCAAAGCTAAACTCTTCAGCCAGGTCGGCAAAAAGACGCCTGTAGCCGTAAGATTTTCTCCCGTCGTCGTCGAAAGAGGAGGCATCGATACCTCTAGGGACGCAAGAGGATTCGCAGTCAAATTCTACACGGAGGACGGCAATTTCGACATAGTTGGATTTAACACTCCTATGTATGTGTACAAAGATCCTCTTCTGTTTACCGCTTTTGTGAGAGCCCAAAAGAGGAATCCTGCTACTAACTTGATTGATGGCAACATGCTTTGGGATTTCTTGACCCTGAATCCGGAATCTTTACACATGTTCATGTTAGTGTTCTCGGATCGCGGCATTCCGAATGGCTACCGGCACATGCCTGGCTTCGGTATTCATACATTCGAAGTTGCCAATGATAAGAAGGAAAAATTCTTCGTAAGATTCCATTTTACACCTGAAGCTGGGGTTGAGAATTTGTTCACTGAAGAAGCTCGGAAGATAGCTGCTGTTGATCCTGACTACGCGACGAGAGACCTCTACAGAGCGATCGGAAATGGGGAGTACCCTGCTTGGAAGGTCGACATTCAAGTGCTGTCTTTGGAAGATATTAAGAGCGCAGGGTTCGATGTGTTTGATGTAACAAAAGTTTTGCCTTTAGACAAGTATCCATTGCGGCCTGTGGGCAGGTTCGTTCTTAACAAGAATCCGATAAATTATCACGCTGAAATGGAATTGCTCGCTTTCAGTCCGGCGAATCTCGTCCCTGGTATTTTAGGCGGTCCAGACAAAGTTTTTGAAGCGCGTCGTTTGGCTTACAGAGACGCGCAGTATTACCGTTTGGGTGCGAATTTTAATAAGATACCAGTGAATTGTCCGATACAGACTGCTGTTCACGCTTACAACAGAGATGGTGTGCCCCCAGTGAAGGACAATGAAAGAGATATTCCGAATTTCTATCCGAATTCCTTCCATGGGCCTGTGGAGTATAAAGAGAAGAATAGGGCTGAGTTGATAGAAGTTTACCAGGATCCTCCGAATAATTTCGATCAAATGTCGGAACTGTATGTTAATGAGTTCAGTAAGGAGGAGAGGACCCGGTTGGTAAATAACATTTTGTACAGCATCGGGCCTGTGGCGAAGTTTCTGCAGGATAGGGCGGTTAAGTTATTCTCTCTGATCCATCCAGATTTAGGGTACAGGGTAGAGCAAGGGTTAGCATCGAATAGAACTAAGGATTACTACTCTTACTTGTATTAAATGCATCTGTTAATGTTATAAGTACGTACCTATAGGTATCTACCTAGCTTTTGTTACTATTCCTATGTACAGACTTTGTAATTTATTATCATAATATTTAGCAACTCGCCCCGGCTTCGCACGAATGCAATGTTTATTGTGGGTAACCCTAAAAGATGAACGTAATACTATCGCGGACTTTTTGTATACCTTTTTAGGGTGACAATACTATACTCGTAGTAAGTACATTTTTTAGGTTCAGCCAGCGTCTACATCACATTAGAAATGTCTATATTGAAAAAAAAAAACACATCAAAATTAGTTGCATATTTTTAAGTTTTAACCTCCTGTGTATACAGGACAGACAGAAAAAGCGACTTTGTTTTATTTATTAATTTTCAGTGTATATTTTAGGGTATTTCCTGTAAGCATGAGTGGGTTTTTGGTTTTGCCTGCTGTAAATATTATCCTGTATGAATTGATGTTATGTTAATTTATGATTATTAGGTAGTTTTAATGTATAATTTTGTACCTTTTGTAACTTACTGTATGCTTATTTATAGTAGCTTATAGATATGTAAGTGACTGTACCTACGTATTTTTGTTTTTCTCACTTATACTCGTATGTACCTACTTATTATATATATCTACCGAGTAATGTTTTTTTTTGTATTCTATAATGGCTTTCAGGTTCTTATTCGTGTATTTTCTACATTTTATTATTTTCAATTGAAATAAATACCCATTGAATTAAATATATTTTTCACTAAAATGCAGATAATTTATTTAGACCTATATTTTTCACTTAAAACAAGAATAATAACTTACGTTTCACATATAAAATCACCTAGGTAATTATCATTGGAGATGTATGGCAAATTCAGCGGATGTTTCTGTGACTACACATTCAGTTAACTACTTAATTGGGAGTTGAGATTTTCTTCTGATCGGATCCCCTCACGACTGGTGGCATTTTGCCGATCTGTACCATAAGCGCCTACGAAGTTTTAGCTGCAATGATTTCTGTGTTAGAGAATTTGCCGTTACTTTAAAATGTTAACTATTTGGGGACAGGATAATGGCAACAAACAAACTACAAAGCTAAATTAAACTTGCATTGGGTTAAGTTCTATTGATAAGAGCATTTCAGAACTATGTTAATTAAGGTTGAAGATTCGAGGCCGTTGAACCAATATTGGGTCAGTTTGTTTATTTTATTAGGATTAGGTTTTATATTTATAGGAAAATTACTTATTTATTATTTGCATTGCTAAATAACCATACTACTTAGATGTTGATAAAGTGTTAATGAGTTTTTACTAACCTAGTACATTCTAAGCTCAAGCTAAAGTTGATAGAAATACCTACAATTTTCAATTGAGCGAAAGTTTAGAAATAACCGACAACCATCCCGCTTGAAAGCGTAGCTAAAATATACCATAGGTCGATGACGGGCAGCAGCGTCAGCGGAGTAAAGACTACATACTTACCTACGCCCTGCGCTCGCCAACCCACCTGCCCATGGTGGCGGTTAGATATGGGTAAAGCCTCCAGGTATTAGTCCAAAGTGGCGAACAACTAGAGAGCCAATGTCCAGCAATGGACTGTGATAGGCTGATAATGATTACGACTATTCTTAAAATGACAACAGTTGCATGATTTTAAAAACTGCAGAGAGAGCTAAAATATCTTCGAATAGGTATTTCTAAAATTATTAGTTTTTCTGAAATATTCGCGTATAACCCCGGAGTTATCAATAGTGGTCAATCGTGTTTACGTAGGTATCTACGTAGCTTACCGCAAACAATGGGATATATTTATAATTAGAGAAGGAAAACAGTTAATGACGCGTCTGAACTAATTTCCTTTTTAACTAATAATCGACTCTAAGTTGTGGCTCATAAGTCACATTGTATAAATGGATTGCTGAAAATACTGTGCCAATTTTGTTTTCATATTGAGCTTTTAAATATGAGTAGGTATCACACGTCCTGATAATGCAATCGTTGGGTCTGGAAAGGATATAAAAGGTTCGGTATTATGCTGGTTTTTGTCAGTATTTATAGAAATATTCGTTCGAGATGTTTGCAATTATACTGTGTTTGATTGCCGCTGCCACTGCTGCACCAAGGCACTTTCACCACCCATATCATTATGGTTTTCAAAGAAGCCCTTACACTGCATTCAACACATTCCAAATGGATCCAAACTTCTTCTGGAATAACGTCAAAGCGGACATAATTAGAATGAACGAGCAAAACGCGTTGAACAATTTTCGTGTACATTTCCCCGCTGTTGCATATTCCGCAGGCGTGGTGGGTGATAAGTACCAACTGAAGATGATTTTACCAGGATTTGACCAGAAGAACATCGCAGTGACAGCAGGTGGTGGGACCTTGAAAGTTAAGGCGGAATACAAGTCAGAAGATGGTGTCACTGAGAAAAAGTACATGGATGTTATACCGTTACCGGTTGCTGTTAACGATGATGCAATCTGGAGATATGATGGGGAGATCTTGACTATTACCTTCGACATTGCGAAGAATCCAGTGTTTGAAAAGACCGGGACCACAGATGAGGCTAAGGATATGCAAGAGTTCGCTACGCAACAGTTGTTTGATATTGATATCAGGAATGTAGATGATGATGGTGACCAAACTTCCAGACCTATTCAAGGTCAAAACGATGACATGACATCGATGATTAATCACGTTATGCCCCTAGACCTACCGTTGACTGTTGTATGAAACGTTAATGTTGCTTAATTTCAGAGTTTTTTTCATAAAACTTAAAATAAAAATTATAAGGTATATGTGATTGTGGTTTTATTTTTACTTACATGCTAATAATTGTGTAAGTAATTGAGATATTAGGTACAAATACAAATGTAGATACGAACAAAAAGATCAAAGAAAATGCAATTGAACCAGTTGTGAAGTGATTCGAGAAGACAAGTCTTAATTCCAAAGTCTGTAAGGATGGAATTTAGATAGGATAGAATATTTACGGGGACGACACATTTTACCACTTTGGAAGAGTCTCTCGCGCAAACTATTCAGTTTAGAAAAAAATGATGTTAGAAACCTCAACATCATTTTAAAATACCTATCCATAGATACCCCACACGTATAGGTTTTGTAATAAAATAAAATAAAATAAATAAAATAAAAAAGATTTTTTTTGAGTTTCAGTTCTATAGTAAGTAGTTTCAGGAAACCCAAAAAAATTAAATTTTAATATCATAATGCGGTTAACAAAATACATCTACGCACCAATTTTCAATAATGTAGCTCTTATAGTTTTGGAATAAACTGGCTGTGCCATACGGACGGACAGACAGACAGACATGACGAACCTGCCCGTTTTTGCCATTTGGCTACGAAACCCTAAAAAAGATAGTTACTTGTCCTGTTTTTTTTACGAATCTGTTTATTTTTTATTATTCTACAGAAATAAAACTCGTTTTGAATGCTTTTTACTAATACGTGATATGCCTGCGACGCAATGCGTCAGTTTTTCTCAAATTGCCGACAATTTGCCGGTGCATTTCCTCGGTAAACAATGTTAATGGCAAACAGTTGAGACCGTTTTAGCGGAGTTGGGCCGTGAGATCGTTGAGGTGAAGCAATGGTTAAGACGATCATCATAATGATTGAGCGTTAAATCCCGTATATTTACCGTTTGGGAGCGAACCTTACATCCCTTTTATCTTTTAGATAGAAGATGAGTTATACTTATATATTTAGATAGATAAAGATAATAGCATTAACATTATTTAGCCAGTTGGCTGCCCTGCGAAACGTACATAGACGTCGTTGTGTGTTGGCTGCGCGTACGCACTTCGACCGGTGTCAATCAGAGCGCGCCCCGACACTCTACACCGGCTGTATGTATCCGATGATCGCTTTCACGACACGTGAGAAATCTTCCACCGTCTATTGATCACCTACATAACCCTTCTTCTTGACTACCGATCGCAGGAGACCTTCCATTATATTTATTTTATCATAATTATGATTCGCATTATCTTTTCTACATAATATTATCATTACACATGCACTGCTGGACATACGCCTCCCCCAATGCCAATAGGGAATATGCATGAAAAATTGTTTCATGTATTTACTAATTTATCGTAAAAAGGATAAAAATATACAACGAACAGTGAAAACAAAATCAAAATTGGTTGAAAAATGGGCGAGATATAGTCGTTGAAAGTTAATATAACCGTCTCTCTCACGCGAAACAGAGATTTCTATGAAGTTTGTATGGCGCTCACAGTACGTGACGTCATCCAATCCATGACTCAGACTTCAGACATTATGTAGGTATTACTGAATTGAAAAACTTAGAAACCCAACTTTTGAACCTGGGTATTGCAAATTGAATTTAGTCTTACGATGAATAGATCAAAATGAAATGAATATCTTGTAAAAAGGGAAGGCAATCAAAGTTATGTTAAATAGTTCGTTAAGAATTCCAACTATCAATCAAGCAACAGTGTGTATCAGTTGACAGGCTCGGTGGCTCATTTGGTAGTGACCTCTGCCCTCTGAGCCAAGGGTCGTGGGTTCGATTCCCGCACAGTACAAACATTTGTGTTCATGAACATGTCTGTTCGTATTGGTCTGGGTGTTTTCTATGTATAATATGTATTTATTTACAAAAAAAAAGTATTTAAGTAAGTTTATCAGCTGTCTAGTACCCATAGTACAAGCTTCGGCTTAGTTTGGGGCTAGGTGGCGCTGTGTGGCCCATCGTGGCATATCTTGGGTTATTTATTTATATTTATAAGTGTCCGTCTACTGAACGTAGGCCTCCTTTAATTACATGTAAGCTGCTAAAAAATGACTAAAGTAGATGTTATTTATTACATTTCATCTAAAAGAAACTAAACTGAAACTTAACTAAGTAATATGTACAAACATTAAATATCTTCTAAATCTAAAACGGGTCCCTGTGGCAATGACCCCTTTTTTATCCGGTGAAAATGCGTTTATGCATGCCCGCCGCTCGGGGGAGCGGCGGGGTATGTGGGACTCATCCCGCCTCTGGAAGATGGAAGTGAGGCGGGAAATACCCACTAAAAACACCGGAGCCTTCGTCGTGCGCCTATGGGGGCGGTGTCAAGGGGCCTGAGATAACCCATACGACCATAACACCGTGGCAATGATCCCTGGGCGCTGGCTGCGTTACCTCGCTGAATTGGTAGCGAGATGCGCTGCGCTAGGTACTAACCAGCTCTGGGTCTAGGGTCTTTGTTGATGGATGAGAACTTTGCACAAAAAGTCGAATGCCATAGCTTACGAAGCCAAATGACCTCTGGGTCGTGTTTCTGCCGAAGAGCAGGGTTTCCGGGGCTCTTGGGGTTAGGTTTGGGCCGGATGCTTCGGCGCTACCCGTGTCCCTGCAACTTGCTGCCCACTGGCGGCACAGGGGGGTTTAGTGGGTATGCCCTCCCATTTTGGGAGATGTGAGTCCCACACGAAGAAGGTGCCTAATGCATTCCCCTCTAGAAAAAAATATGGGCCGGCATGGCGGTGGCTACTGACAGGTAACTTGCCCGTTACTACCTTACTTACCAGTTACTTGCCCGTTGCCACAGCGACAAGGGCTTCTCTTTCGCTTTCCATCAGGCGTTGGGAAGCCATTATGTCGAGTTACTATAAAAAAAAAGTTATTTTGCAACGACATCGAAAGAATTTTGCACATCTTTTTTGCCACTTCCATAAACGCATGTTCTCGCTTACACAACATGACCCAGTGGCCATTTTTTGTCGCCCGATTAGGATAACATGCTATGCCTAGCGTTATGTCACAGACGTGCCTGGAAGTGCACGCCGGTGAACAAATTCGCGAGCTCCACGACAGATCGCGAGGTGACAATTGAAGTAGAGTGGAACAAATGTTTGGTGACAGAATTGTGTTAGGCCTGTGACACATGGTGAGGTTTACATTTTTTGGGGGATTCAATGGGATGCATTGTCAGTCTATCTATCTTTATCTAATATCTTTTTGCCCCATAAATCCCTCTCATTTGTCCCTCCCGTGTTCTAATATATCAATTAAATTGTTGAAAATCGACGTTGACGAATTATAGTTCGTATATTCGAACACGAGAGGGACAAATGAGAGGGATATATGGGGCAAAAATACGCGATCCGTTCAACGAACGATCGTTTTCGTTTTTTGTAGTAGGGCCCCAGAAATCATACGTATTTCTGGTAACCATGGATCTAACATGCAAAATCAAACACAGTATCATATTCTATTAATGAGAAACGCCCATATCGTAGATCTCGTGTGCGATCGGCCTACTTGTCTTGTGGGAACCACGTCGGAAGTCGTTTGGTCAGAAGCGGAGAAACGTTTTTAAGCGATTATTTTTGTGACGAAATTAACAGCTAATCTAAGGTGTCGTGTTACTGTGTAGAGATTTATCTGATCGAGATAAAACTAATGAGACAGTTGGCTTTGGTAGTTCATTAAGTATGCGGCTGTATGCTTCGGCGCTACCCGAGTCCTTGCAAGTTGCTGCCCACTGGCGACACAGGGGGGGTATACTCTCTCAGGTATACTATCTCATTCCGGGAGGTATGAGTCCCCACACACCACGATGACTTCTCCCAGAGGCGGCCAGGTTTGCGCTTTAAACTGTAAATATCGTTAGATTATAATCTAACTTGCGAGATTGTAAACGGTCGAAGAAAAAGATTGTGAACCGATTATAATCTACCGAAAACTATAAGCTGTAAGCTTTAATGTTACAGTTCACAATCTTTCGACAGTTCACAAACTCGCGAGATGGATTATAATCCAAAGGTACATATTATACGGATCACCGTACGTTTATATATCAATATAAACGTAATTAATCATACCACTAGCTTAGCGGTAAATGAAAAAATCGTGAGGAAACCTGCACATCCAGTTTAATTCTGAATGTGTAACCATGATCTAAAGTCTGGTTCCCCTTTCTGAGGGTTACGAAGGTCAGATGGCAGTCGCTTCAATGTAATAACCAGACTCGCTAAATCTAGGATCATGGTCAAAGCGGTGCCTAGAGGCACAAACCGGGACAACGCTAAGGGGATGATGATGATGATGATATAAACGTAATTAATAGATGTATCTACGTACTTCTTTAAATAGGTATGTATGTTTGCTTCAAACCACAAACGTTAAACGATACGGTTTCAAAGAGATCGGTATTCCAGTTAGATCAGATTTAATTTTCGACTTCCTTTAACTAGGTACATACATAAGCACAATCTCATTTCATAAGGCCAGTTGGATAATCGTTCGCTAACAAACGGATGTGACCGTATGCCTGTAACTTATTTATACTACATACATGACTGATTATATCTAAACTCCTATGGTGCTGTTATCAAATGTGAATGGATTACTTATAAATCTATGCGGAATTAAGTTCGTTATTGAAGGCTTATTTGTTTGATTTATTTTTGCAATCTACATCGTAAAGGAGATTTTCAATTATCGTTTATTTATGTTGACCTAGTGGCAAGTGGTGTCTGGCTCTGATCTGAAAGGCTCTGTCTAACCTAGCATGGGGTTAATGATTGGGTCAGACACTAATCTTCTTTTATACTTATAATAAATCTGTAGAGAAGTCAATTCTGTACATGAAATATATTTTCAAAACAACTATCAGGGGGTGATTAGTGATCGATACTAATGCCAAAAATGCAATCAGTAAAATTTTTGTCTTTCTGTCTGTCTGTCTGTTTGTCCGTCCGTCTGTCTGTCTATCTGTATGTTCGTTATAGAAACAAACCTACTGGACAGATTTTGACGAAACTTAGTACAATTATTCTTCAGACTCCTGGGCAGGTTTTAGTATACTTTTCATCACGCTACAACCAATAGGAGGAGAGCTGCAGTGAACACTCCCCGTGTTAGGAAAACGGGAGAAATTTTTATCTGTATGTTTGATCGCGCATCAAATCTCGCTCAGGCTCGCTTACATGCTTTGTGGTCTTTTGTGGTTTTTAGCAAAAGGCCACCTTTATAATGTTTCGTCCTGTAAGGGACTTCTATGCTGTTTCGAAGATCTCATGATGAGTGAGCGATATTTCACATAAGTAACTTATGTAATATGAATGAAGTTTATATTTTTTCTTAGCGTGCAATAAAAACATCTCATCGTCTTATTCTACATCTGTAATAACATAACCATAAATACATATTAATGTTCGAAAGGGCTTTCGTTAATTTCCTTCATAGAAAGTATTAACTGCTGTCAAACCACACCTATCAATGTAATATTTAGTTTCGAATCCAATAAATTAATATTCGATAATGATAATGTTTTGATGAATGATTTTTTATCTCCATTATGTTCATGAATGGGTGGTCTAATCGGGAAATGGCCTATTAATTTATTTATATTAGTAGTACCAACTATTAATTATAAATACTTATATGTTAGTAGGCCCCAAGTGCCCTTATGGTAAACACAAATGCTTTCCTTACTTACTAAATGGGCCTCAAATTCTTGAGCGCCCAAGGGCCCCAAATTCGTTTGTGTCCAAAGCCTAAGCGCAGTTTAAGACGGCTTTATACATTAGGCATTTTAAAATTGGTTTTCTGATAACTGTATTGAATTGAATGACAGGTCTTTCCTGTATTGTGTATGAAATATTATGAACTTTTTTGCATTCATGATCGTTATGCGTAGGTTATGTAATGCACAGGATAGGGCATTTTATCTATCGATCTTGTAATTATAAGGTAATCATCATATTCGTCGGTTTATATTGATTTTGAAGAAACTGCCAGGTGTGAGTCTATCAATCGGAGGGCTTCGCACAAACTTTGGTAGATATTTATTTTTCATTTGACAATGTTACCAAAGAGCCGTGGTAGCCTAGTGGTAAGATCGTCGCTTCACATACGTGAGGTCGTCGGTTCGAATCCGCGCGGGGCACGCGCACCTCTGGATTTGCAAAAATCTATGTGCGGAATTATACCACTAGCTTAGCGGTGAAGGAAACCTGCACATTTAATTCTGAATGTGTAACCATGATCCAAATTTGCCTGGTTCCCCTTTCTGAGGGTTACGAAGGTCAGATGGCAGTCGCTTCAATGTAATAACCAGACTCGCTAAATCTAGGATCATGGTCAAAGCGGACCCTGGGCCTAGAGGCACAAACCGGGACAACGCTAAGAGGATGTATGTAATGTTACGTAAGTATCAATCTAATAGGAGTCCCTAAAGCACATTATCACAAGGATGTTTGTCCGTGTGGGATTCAACTCTAAAACCCTTGATTCAGATGTCAGAGTCACCAATTGAGCCACAGTGTCAGTGTCACACACCATTGGACCATTCTCGGACAGTGTGTGATTCATCATTCTCAATTTGTAATAACTTGACGGCTTTGCCCAGTGCAAATAAACTCAGCGGTTCCTTCCCTCGGTCACAAAATATATGTGAAAGTGACTATATTATGTTTAGTGATGAACTTGGTATAAACATGGGCCATTTATTTCAGAACCATACGGGACTTCAAATTTCAAATCACTGTTACCCCAATAGGTCACTTAGAGATATTATGAAACTTATTTGTAAATATAGTTTCAAAGAGAATAGTACCTTAATTATATTGGTAGCAAATAGGGGAAATGTAAATAAAGCTGAATTTAATACCTATTTTGAAAGTTTAAATTCTATATTAAACTTAAATAAAATTGTTTTGTTTACAGTTCCTTATAGTGACAGCTTGTCACATTTGGAAAACAATGCAAGGTACAAAATAAATTTGACAATGAGTACATTGACATATAATAATAATAAATTCCAATTAATTGACATCAATAATAATGTGACATATAATTTAACAAAACATTTATACTGGACAAAAGATAGATTCTATCTTTCGAATTATTTTAAAAAACAAATAGCGATTTCGCTAGCTTTTTATATTAAAAACTCAGCCAAGAACTTGGCTACCCGACCTGCTTTTATTGAGCAGTCTATTGACATTACTGATAAATGCTTGGAGTCTATTCCATGCAATTTAAATTATACCATAGGACAATAGAGAATAACTCTAGCGAATTAAATGTAATGACAAAGGAAAAGTCTAATCAGTTAAACATTGTTCACCAAAATATACAGGGCTTTTCTGGCAAAGAACTTGAATTGGAATTATTTTTAAAGGACAAAAATATCCATGTATTGTGTCTAACCGAACATTGGTTACGTCAATCAGAATTGATAATTAGTATTGATAACTACATGGTCATTAGTTCGTTCACTAGGGAAAAAGCTATTAGAGGAGGGTCACTTATATTGTTAGATCAAAATTTATTGAAATGCAAAGATCGTAAAGATATATCATCACACTCTATTGAGCGAACCATTGAAATATCATGTGCAGAGCTTGAGCGGTACATTATAGTCTGTGTATATAGACCTCCATCTGGAAATTACCAGTTATTTGAATCAACAATGGAAGATGTTCTAAAGAAAGTATGTAAATGTAACAAAAAAGTAGTAGTATGTGGTGATTTTAATATAAACATTTTAGATAATTGCCAAATCTCGGTCAGGTTCATAAATTTGTTTACATCTTTTAATCTCAATCATCTATTTGCTGAACCGACGCAAGTGACTGCCACATCAGCTACTTGTTTAGACAATATTTTCTGTAATTGTGAAGTCATTACAAAAACTATAATAAATTTTATAAATTCTGACCATACTGGACAGATGGCAGCGTTTGAGCGCCAGAATGTTGGTACTAAATATAGTTATGTTTATAGACCTATAACTGCAAATCGAATAGAAAAATTTCAATCAAATATAAATCATAAGATTTCTATAATGCCTTTCATAGACAGTCATATTGATAAATTATATGAAAAGTTATTTGGCACCATTAAAAAGGAATTTAATAGTGTGTTCACTAAGAAAGAAATTATTGTAGACAATCCTAAAACAAAATTTAGTGATTGGGCTACCAAAGGTATTTATACAAGCAGAAGAAAGTTATTTGATCTATATGAATCCAAGGCTCATTCCAAGGATGACAGATTCATAGAATATGTTAGAAATTACTCAAAATTATTTAAAAAGGTTTGTGCTATAGCCAAAAGAAATTATTTGAAAGAAAAAATTAGAAATTCCAATAATAAAGTTAAAGCCACTTGGAAAATAATTAATAAAGAGACTTGTAAAATAAAATCACATAATAACAAGATCTCTCTTAAAGTAGGTAGTAATCACCTTAGAACTGATGCAGAAGTAGCAAATGAATTTGAAAACTACTTCTCTAATATACCTATATCAGTTACAAGTAAAGTAAAGTCATGTGTACATCTGGCTCAGTCTTTTCTTAAGGACAAAGTAAGTACATGCCAAATCTCATTTAAATTTTCTCATATAGATTTCATCACTATATTAGAGACCTTTAAAGAATTAAATTTAAAAAAGACTGAAGACTTATGGGGAATCTCAGTTGTGGTTCTAAAAACAATTATACCCACTATCGCCCCACATTTGGCTATAATATTTAACGAGTGCGTAAATTTAGGCCAGTTTCCAAATTTAATGAAGTGTAGCAAAATTGTTCCATTATTTAAATCGGGACAAAAAAGTGACCCTTCAAATTTTCGACCTATTTCTATATTGCCAGCACTTAGCAAAATCTTTGAGAAAATAATTTTTAACCAGCTTGTATCTCACTTTAAGGAAAATAAATTGTTGCATGAAAAACAATTTGGCTTCACTAGAGGTAAGTCCACTACCGATGCAGGAGTGGCTCTCATGAAACATATCTTTGACGCATGGGAAAGAAAGCAGGATGCCATAGGTATTTTCTGCGATTTGTCAAAAGCATTCGATTGTGTTGAACATACTACTTTACTTATGAAATTACAGCATTATGGTGTCTCAGATGTTGCGCTAAATTTGTTGCAGTCTTACCTTACAGACAGAATACAGAAGGTTGTAGTAAATGGAGTTGAGTCTCCAGGCGCCCTTCTACGTATGGGGGTGCCCCAAGGCTCAATATTAGGACCCTTACTTTTTTTAATATATATTAATGACCTTCCATATTTTGTTGAAGGTTTATGCGAAACAGTGCTGTTTGCTGACGATACTTCTTTGATTTTTAAAGTTGACAGACACAAGGAGGTTTCCGTCGAAGTGAATAGTGCTCTTTCCCAAGTTCTGCTTTGGTTTGATACGAATAATCTTTTGTTAAATTCTAATAAAACCAAATGCGTTAAATTCACAATGCCAAATGTGAGGCAAAGTAATACTAATATAGTTATAAATAATGAACAAATTGAATGTGTCAACTCGACCACTTTTCTGGGTGTAACGTTAGATTATAAATTACAGTGGGCTCCTCATATAACCGCCTTGGCTGGAAGACTCAGTTCGGCTGCATATGCTGTTAAAAAAATTAGGAACCTAACAGACATTGAAACAGCAAGACTTGTTTATTTTAGTTATTTCCATAGTATCATGGCGTATGGTCTGCTTCTGTGGGGATCAGCTGCTGATATCCAAACCATTTTTGTGTTGCAGAAGAGGGCCATTCGTTTCTTGTATGGACTTAACTCGCGTGCTTCACTTAGAGAATTATTTAAAGAAATTAATGTTTTGACTGTAGTATCACAATACATATTTGACTGTATTGTGCACGTACGAAAGAATATTCATCTTTACAAAAGAAATGCTGATTGCCATAAATTTAACACGAGAAACAAGAACAAACTTGCTGTTCCAAATCTCAGGCTGCATAAGACTGGCAATTCGTTTGCTGGGCTAAGTGTAAAATTCTTTAACAAAGTACCACAGAATATTGTTGAATTACCAATACATAGGTTTAAGTCTCATATTAAGTCATGTCTTATGAAAAAAGGATATTATAAAATACAAGACTTCCTAGACGATAATATTACATGGACGTAATGAGCTGCTCGCCTGCACTTAACAAATATTGTATTAATGTATGACATCAACCTGTATAATGATTATGTATATTTTTGAAAAAAGCCAAAATTGATGAGTTTCTTGCGGTACTTCTTCTCATCAGGCCTCATCCTTATCACGTCGAAGTGCTAGTAGGGAAAAAAAAAGTTTGACGTGCAAAAGAATTTACTTGTAAATCTACTTGCAGAAATAAATTATTTTATTTTATTTTATTTTATTTATTTTTACAGGATCCTGATTTATGTATTTGAATCGTAGGCAGTTTGTGTGATAAGTAATTAAATGAATTGCATTGTAACATTTGAAAATTGCAAGTTCATTGTCTTTATTGCGCATAATAGTTCAGCCACACTGGAGGTTTTTAGTGGCCAAAACGTTTTAACGTCTGTTCGGTATTCGGAACGCGAATTTTGGCCACTAAAAACCATTAGTATGGCCAGGCTGTAAGGGTATAGGTACTCTGAGGTAATCTGGAAGAAATCGCTCATAGCGGTAAGATCGCCTAAACTGTGCAAAAATTGTATTTTCCTAGTGCTAAGCAAATTTTTTATGATCTACAACAAAGAGTACCCACTATTATCTTTCAACTTGATTAGTTGATTGAGAGTCGATTAAAAAAAATCTAAATCATCGTGTCATTCATAAGATTCCAGACTCAGTATAACGTATTTAACGTATGTGCTTTTAAATAACTAATGTGTATCCAACGTTCGTAGAGAGGCTGTTACAAGATCTTTGCATACAGATAAATGTTTCAAATAACAAATGGAATGTATTTCTAGGCAGTTGTACTGGCAGCTGTCAAAACATTATTAGTAAAGCAATTATAACGACTTCCGTTCTTTCTACGGAACGAACGTAACCCATGAGCTAATACGGCATAATCAATATGAGAGTGAACGATTACGTTTCTTTGGACAGAATTGATATTGAGGATGAGCAAAGAACGGCAGAATTTTGCAATAAAATGTAGGTTATTGGGTATTTATAACGATATATTGATATGATTTAAATGGTAAGGCGGATGGAATACCTATCATCCGCATAACGTAATAACGTTAGATCAACATTTTTATCTCCTGTATTAAATAATTAAGTTTTTAGGGCACTTCAAAAGAAAAGAAAAGAAATCCTTGAGGGATCATTTTGTTTTCTTCCACCACTTGAAGATACCTTTTAACTTAAATAAATATCTATCTTCCTTCGTTCGTCTATGGATTTTCCAGATACTCCAGGTATATGCTGTGGGTATATGATATAAAAAAGTAATAAAATACATAGATCGACCATTCAACTAGGTATGTACTCTTCAAAGAGAGATATACCTGGTCTAAAATTGGTCTAAGTGATTTAATTCCAAAATGTCATTATGAAAAGTAGGTGAGGTTGACATACATACCTACTTAAGTACAATACACGTATCTGTTTGCTTAAAAAGCCCATTAGTATCAACCTCGGTAATAGCTCCTTATCTCTGTAACATAAGAATTCAATTATCTTTTAAGTATTGGTTTATCTAGTTGCAGGAAAAAATGGCAACACTTTTTGCACAGGTGGTTTGGTAATGGTAGACAGTTAATAAGTGTGTGCTGTGTTTGTGAGAACGGAAGTAAGTTACTACTAAGTTTTTTTTCTGTAGTACCACCAAGAGTGAGAATTTCGCTTAACCATTATTTGCATTCTTAAAAAATCTATTTCTTAAAAAACACTTACAAATGACGACCGACTTTGAAATACGAGAGAAGTTTAGTACCAATATTAGTATGTAGTTTAGCCTCCGAAACAGTAATTGCGGGTTCAATACCCTAATTTGTGTGTATGAACATGTCTATTTGTATTGATATGGGTGTTTGCCATGTACCTATACAATTTTTGTCTAAATAAGATATTTTTTTTGTAAATGTATAAGTAGGTAAGTCCATCAATTGTTTAGTACCCATAATACAAGCTTCGGCTTAGATTGGAACAATTTCTATGTGAGTATTTTGCTATGCTCGTTCGTTTAAAATAAGCGTTTACTATAACCAGGTGTACAATTTTTATTACCGTAAAATGGTCCATCTCCAGATCAAGTGAGGCGTCTCGTTACAATGCTGCGTAGGCGCAGGCGCGTGGTCCGCTCAATCATTTCCCATCGGCCTCTAGTGTTACACACATCGGATCCAGCTTTCTAGTGAAAACAGAGCGTTTGTGGTGTTAGTTGTGCAACGCACCGGAAGACAAAGGTAGCGTTGGCAATGGTAGTTTAGTTTTTGGTTTGTTTTAATTAGTTTTTTTTATGCAAAACTAGGGACCCGCCCTCGCTTCGCTTCGATATTACATATTTATATGTACATATAAACCTTTCTCTTGATCACTCTATCTATTAATCCGGGGAAGGGCCTCCAACCAATAGAATACCGCAATGACCTCTGGGTCGTGTTTCTGCCGGTAGGGTTTCCGGAACTCGTGGGGGGTTAGGGTCGGGCCGGCATGGCGGTGGCAACTGACAGGTAACTGACCAGTTACTTGCCCGTTGTCACACAGCGACTTGGGCTTCTCTTTCGCTTTCCATCAGGCGTAGGGAGGCCATTATGTCGAGCCACTATAAAAAAAAATCCAATGTGTGCCGACAACGGAGATGCTTGTGTCCAGCAGTGGACTGCAACAGGCTGATGAAGATGAACACATATCTAAGTAATTTTACTCTCTTGTATCTCGTTCGCTTATTCTGCCGACGGTACATATCTGATGAAGGGATCAACGGGCATTGTTACAGTTTGACGACAAATGCGATTTATGTGGAGCCCTCCCGCCTCCGCGGTAAGAGGTGACCGGCGATCGTCGGATACAAGCTTATTGTTACACGTTACATTGCGTTACGGATGTAAAACGGTGTGATTTAGGCGGCGTGGCTAGCTGGCAGTGTATTCACGCTGCGACTGAGGGTAGTTCTGTAAGAGCTTTGTGTAAGTTAATTATTGATGCTGATTGATAGTCAATTGTCTCCCGATCATCCCGGTCACTGGATGTATTGTTGATGTTGCTACATGTCGCTATAGTAGTAATTCCACCAATCGTGCTCAAATATTTTGTCATACTTTTTTTTTAAATGAGCTTTCAAGATGACCTCACTCCACCTGATGGTAAGCGGTCGTGAGGGAGGTCCAAAAGTTAGGTCGACAGTCATAATAGTCCACAAACCCATTGCGCCTGGTCGCCCTCACCCTGAAGGCCCACAGAGATGCCGTTTCACGGCCCGCCTAAAGAACCCAGGATTGTAAGAGGAAGGAAACACATGGGCTGTAAGGGCATTCCACTTAACATAAAATGTTTGATATATATCATTCAAAAGAGCGGAAAATTCTGAACAAAACTGTATACTCAACTCATTTTGTGAGTTTTGTCCCTTACCTTAATTGAGCCTACGGCCGACGATATAACCTGTTCCTTAAAAGTGTCAGTCGCAGCGTCAATGGGCGCCCTTACAGTCGCTTACGTGGGGCGTACCTTGGGGCGTGTCGCCGCGACGCGCGTAAATCTTGTCGTGAATAGACAAAGAAAGTGCATACGTTGGCTTTGGCTGCCTCTCGATGGAGTGGCGCGATTTTATTAGCCACTACCTCGAGAGCTTACAGGTTTAAATGTAGAGATACGTGCATATGACCACACATCAAGGTAAACAAATTTGTCAGGCTAGTTCGATGAATAGTGCGATTCTATCTTGGTTGAAAATGTATTGCTTGACTAGTTGTGAACGCGAATTCGTCCGCGTGGAAAAGAGTTTCATCCCCTTGGGGGTAGAATTGATCAAAATCCTTTCTTAGCAGATGCCTACGTCATAACGTCTACCGAAATTTCAGCCCGATCCGTCCAGTGGTTTGGGCGTTGATAGATTATGTCAGTTAGTCAGTCAGTCCTCTTTGCATTATCTATAAGTAGTATATCTTGATCTTAACTAATATTATAAAGCTGAAGAGTTTGTTTGTTTGTTTGAACGCGCTAATCTCAGGAACTACTGGTCCGAATTCTTTTTGTGTTGAATAGACCATTACCGAGGAAGGCTTTAGGCTATATAACATCACGCTGCAACTATTAGGAGCGTAGAAATAATGGAAAATGTAAAAAAAAACGGGGAAAACAATAACTATTCCACGCGGACGAAGTCGCGAGCACAGCTAGTATATGTATATTTAGATGTGGCTTTGTGGATCTTTCGCTATCACTATAGGACTATCTCAATTCTTAGCCTATCGCAATCCACTGCTGGACCTTGCCAGTTGTTCGCCACTTTGGTAGCACTCCGCCACCGCCGCCGACAGTTTTGGCAAACAGGTTTTGGAGGTTTATCTATAACAGCTATGCTTGGCGACTGCCAATCATCGGCTCTGCGATCGCACCAACCCGACTGGGTTGGTGCGATCGCAGAGCGTAGGTCTTCGTTCCGGTGACGTAGCTGCTCGTCATCGGCCTGTGTATTTAGGTACATCTTCATTCGTAATGGTTATTACCGCCACTAGCCGCTTGCTAGAGCCCCGTTTGTTATTCGGCCGAATGCACTACGGGCAGACGACGGGCTTGGAGCGAAAAGATGAAGTAGGTATTCTCCCTTACATCCCGATAGATAAATGGTTGATAAATCATACCTAGGTACTATGTTCTACGGTAGACATTAAAAGCAGATTTGAGTTCATCGTGATGAACGCATTACAAAGGTCGAGCGCACATGCACAGCTGACGCAAAGGTGAACTTGTTGAGGGCAATAACTGATCTTAAAAGGGATATTCTGAAAGTTATATATGTGAAGTTGTAATTAGATGAGATGAATAATAATTAAAAACCGTTTAAGACCTTGTTTACTGGATAACTCGTTTTTTGGACAGTAGTTTTGGAGTCACATCACGTATCATTTCACATTTAATGAACGCAGATGAAAAACGAGAGACAAAAAAAAATCAGGTGATGGTAATTATAACTTCAGCATGGGCTGAAGTTATAATTACCATGTCTATGGAGACACCACAACACCAGGGGAGTCAGTGAAGAGAGAAAATTGTAGGCTCGCTTTTTGAAGGTCCCTAAGTCGTATCACGCGGAAAAGTGGCAGCCAGTAGCTGATTCCAAAGAACCTTTTTAAAATAGCAGAACGATTGGAGTTTTAACATTAATATAAAGCAAGGTAAGAGGGAAAGTAATTTGCTCTGATATAAATTTAGAAAGCCAGAAGATGAGCATGTTGTCCGTGCCATAAAAGGCAACGGAGATTGCCGTGTGTCGAAATGTAAACCTCTTCAATATGCCTACCTAACATGTGGGCATGATATTAGATCGTATGTGATGCGCAGTGAGCTTTGTCGAACATATGCTAAGTTGCTAAGACGTGGGCTTAGAAAGAGGTGGTGGGAAAAATAATTTTTGCGTAGGAAATCCTTGAGTACCTACTGAGATGAGAATGTATTCGTAAAACGTAAACAAACATTAGATACACTTAATATGTTTTTTTTTTATAATGTCTCGACATAATGGCTTCCCTACGCCTGATGGAAAGCGAAAGAGAAGCCCAAGTCGCTGTGACAACGGGCAAGTAACTGGTCAGTTGCCTGTCAGTTGCCACCGCCATGCCGTCCCAACCCTAACCCCCCACGAGCTCCGGAAACCCTACTCACCGGCAGAAACACGACCCAGAGGTCACTTGACTGCGGTATTCTATAGGGTGGAGGTCCTTCCCCGGACGGGCGACTCAATTCGAGCGAAGATTCGCTATGCCCTACACTACCTCTCTATTTACAAGCGTAATTGTTGTAAGGTTTATTTGCATAATCTTCTTCGTAGCTTAATAGCTCGTTGAAATTACGCGTGACGTCACTCGGTGAGGCATTTTTATGGAAGCGAGTGACGTCAAAGACTCCCACTCCTAACTTTTGTGTCTTGACTAAGTATAATTTTTAGCCATAATAGCCTATTATTATAGATTTTATTAGTGTTAAACTATTGCGGCTTATACACTACGCCTATTTCCGTTTATTTTTCGATTCCGTGACCATAACAACGGGCTTGGGCGTCGTTCTCGAGCTACATCGTAAATGTCACGACGGGATTGGCATTTCGCACACCGTGTGTTTTTATATAATAGAATGGTGAACAGAACAAAGGGTCTGACTTTTTTTTTTTTTTTTTTTTTATAGTGGCTCGACATAATGGCTTCCCTACGCCTGATGGAAAGCGAAAGAGAAACCCAAGTCGCTGTGACAACGGGCAAGTAACTGGTCAGTTACCTGTCAGTTGCCACCGCCATGTCGGCCCAACCCTAACCCCCCACGAGCTCCGGAAACCCTACTCACCGGCAGAAACACGACCCAGAGGTTATTTGACTGCGGTATTCTATAGGGTGGAGGTCCTTCCCCGGACGGGCGGCTCAATTCGAGCGAAAATTCGCTATGCCCTACCTCTCTTCAAACATGACTGACATTAAACATGGTACACTTTTAGCAGTGTGAAGGTAGATTGTTTTCAGTATAGCAAACTGCATTTGCATTGAAACGGAGCTTAACAGCTTTTGTTTTTTTTTATACCACTATGGTGGTAAATGGCTACCAACCCGCCTGATTTGAATAAGAGAAGGCAGGGGTTACTATCTGGGATGTAAGGGAGCGACATATCACCTTTTCGCTCCAAGCCATCCACACCTGCCCGTGGTGCATCCAGCCGAACAACAAACGAGGCTCTGGCAAACCGACTGGTGGCGGTAAAACTATCACGATAGAAGGCGTAGCTAAATACCACAGGCCGATGACGGGCAGCAGCGTCACCGGAGCAAGAAGCTACGCCCTGAGATCGCCAACTCGCCTGCCCAGTGTGGCGATTATGACTCTATCCTCCAGAAGTTTGCCCTAGATGGCGAATAACTGGTGAGGCCTATGTCCAGCAGTGGACTGCAATAGGCTGATGATGATGATGATTCGAGGTCACTATCAAAACAAATAAACCACGGGGCCAGGCTCATCATTTCCCAGAGTTTATTTATTTATTTAAACTTTATTGCACAATAAAAAGAGTGTACAAAAGGCGGACTTAATGCCGCATAGGCATTCTCTACCAGTCAACCATTGGGCTAAGCAGAAATAAATGTAGGTAGTGTGCTGCAGAGTTCGATAAAAATTAAACAAAAAATACAAAAAATACTTAAATAAATACATACATATTAGAAAGTAAATATAATACAATATAGCTCATATTAATATAATATACACATATACATATAAAATTATATATAATAATAATATAATAAAAAAATCTTTATTGGAACATTACAAGATTAGCACAGTAGCAAACGGTGCATGATAATACCCGCAATAGTACGAAACTGTGTCGCGGCTATTAACGCCCACCTCCTGATTAGATGGATTAATATTCCAAACAAAGTTACATTGCAAAGAATACAATACAAAAATATTGAAGTTAGGAACAATTATAATTATGATAATTTGATATATATGACGACAACAGAGTTGACTTTAAACAGAAAGTAATCAGTAACACGTCACAAATCCTCTCGTAACAATACGCAAGAAGTGCGGAACCTAACTTTTCCGAGTTACGCTAATCCGTAGTAGGTATTATCTATCCGTTGCGTCATAGGAAGTGTGAATGAAACCCAATACGTCAGTTGTGCAGATACGATCGGACCGCGCCGGCTTATGTCATACGCGGAGTAATTAAATGTTTAACAAAAAAAGGTTTGCGCCGATAACGCTGGCCTGATTTGGTGTTTGAAGAAAGCTAAGCTACTGTTGATTAGAACAACGTATTAGCGTTTTGACAGAGGGTGCTGTTGCGGCTGGAACTGGCGTCTATGGGTGTGGAATCAAACACAGGAAACAGGGAAACCACAAAACACACTTTAATCCCAGCCGCAGATGGACTGTATAACTCAACTACCTACTTACAAAACAAAACAAACAATAATAAAAACCATAGGAACAAAAAATATTCTTAAAAACACTTCTCAATATAAAACTATGTACAAAACGTATTAAAAAGGTAAAATCATATAAAAAGGTCGTTCTGTCTGCAACAGGTGCCAACTTTATGTTAAGTCCATACATCATCAACCTATTGCAGTCCACTGCTGGACATAGGCCTCTCCAGTTGTTCGCCACATAGGGCAAACATCTGGAGGATATACCCATAATCGCCACGCCGGGCAGGCGGGTTGGCGATCGCAGGGCGTAGCTTCTAGTTCCGGTGACGCTGCTGCCCGTTATCGGTCTGTGATATTTAGCTACGCCTTCAATCGTGATGGTTATACCGCCACCAGTCGGTTGCCAGCGCCTCGTTTGTTATTCGGCAGGATGCACCACGTGCAGGTGAGGTTGGCTTGGAGCGAAAAGATGATGGGTCGCTCCCTTACATCCCAAGTAAGTACGGGACACTCAATCCTGTCTTCAACAAGACACACAACGCTCTATTTATTGTGAGAACTAGTGAGAATTTACTTTTTTTTAGGATAGAGGGGGCAAACGAGTCTGAAGGTCTCATCGACACCGCAACATCAGGGAAGTCATAGGTGCATTGCTGGCTCTATAGGCTATAGACTCGCTTTTTGAAGGAATGCTCGTAATGTATAATATAATTAAGTACCTACTTACTTTAGAGTATTTCAATTAACCTCTATTTGGATACGATGGAAAATGCGGACGATAAGGGATGCCTTGTGATGATGGATGATTTGTGGGATAATTTTTTAAACATTGCAAAGTGAGAAAACAAGGTGAAGCGGTTATGGGTATTTTTACAGTAACACATCATAGCTCCATTCACCTCATACATAGCGAAAGAGAGACTCAAGTCGCAGCAGACGAGTAACGAAATAAATACACACTCAGTTACAGAGTCATAATAAAACCAACTTGGTATTTATTTATATGTAAATTATTGAGCAGTTTCAACTATAAATAAAGCTATTACGTATTACTTGGATATTTGTTTTGCATTAGGGAAATATACTTTAATGACGTTTTCATAAGACGACGCGTAGGTACATTGTCACAATTTTCGTTGAATATCACCATTCAATATTGATAAATTGAATACATTATTACATCAATAAACATTCAAACCGCCCACAACGTTCATAAATCATAAATACTTACAGTCATTTAAATAAAATGTTTTCTAACCAGCCAATCGTGCTCGCAATAATTGTATTTTCACAAACTCATTACGCTATGACATTTCTTAGCTAACAATGGCCAGTTCTCACAGATATATCACACGATCGGTGTAGGGTTGCCAATAGCCGGCATAGGATTGTGGGCACTCCCCCCCGATGGGGTCCTCGGCTTGTCGTGCCGGGGGGGCTTAGTACGGGTCGGGCCCCCCCGACCCGGAACAAAGAAGGACCCCAGTGGGCCGCAGGTGGGCGGCGCCGGCAGCGGGACTGAGCCTCGCTCGTCCCGCTCCCGCCGGCAGAGGTGGGCCGCACACCGTGGGGTGGTGCGGCACACCGGCTTACCGGGGGAGCCGTGGTAGAGTCTCTTCATGAGGATCCAGACTCCCCTGGGCTTGGCGGCGATGGTGGGTCACCGTGGGGTTTAGCGGGATAACTTGGCACCGCACACCGGTGTCTGCATCCCTGTTGCGGACACCGAAGGTCCGAAGGGATTCCCCACGTAAAAAAAAAAGGATTGTGGGCACTGTGCGTCCGCGCGTCGCATAGTACCTAACGTTTGTGAATACGGCCGTCAAATGCGTCATCACATCCATACGCTTGCATTACGTAGCTGGCTCACATGTCATCTTTTTGGACATCCTTGGCGTAAAGATTTCACGTCAGTGTCTCGAAAATGAAACGCATGAATATGGCAACCCTAGGTCATAGAGAGAGAAATGCAAACAATACTATATTGTAATTAACCCGGATAGCTTTGTCGTAACCGATGCACTTTGATGTGTATTGATGGGGACCGCTGGCCCGATCGGATGTGCGGAATGTCGTGAAGTTACTTCACTGGGGATCATGCGGAAGTTAGGCATTGGGCGTACTGGGTGCGCCCTGCGGTATGGGGCGAAATAAAGTATTATTCTCTTCAGTAGTAACAGAGGTATCTGCCTGTCGTAATCATTATCATCAGCCCTCTCCAGTTGTTCGCCACTTTCGGGCAAGCATCTGGAGGATTTACCCATAATCGCCACGCGCTGGGCCAAGCGCGGTAGACCCCAAAAGCCCTTTCAGTCGCCTCTTTACAACCGGCAGGGATGTATGGGAACGACTCATCTTCGTTTTGCTCTAAGTCACTCTCACCTGCCCGTGGTGCGTGCGAATAACAAACGAGGTTCTGGCATTCGACTGGTGGTGGTATAAACCAAGGCATAGCTAATTATCACAAGCAGATGACGGGCAGAACCGTCAACGCATCAAGGAGCTACGCCCTGCGCTCGCCAATCCGCCTGCCCAGCGTGGCGATTAGGGGTAAAGCATCCAGGTGTTTACCAAAAGTGGCGAACAAATGCAGAGGCCTATGTCCAGCAGTGGACTAGAATAGGCTGATGATGATGATGAATAAAAAGTTAAAACGAAATAGTGATTATTTGTAACAAATATTTTTTTATTACAAAATGCAAACATCGATGTGCTATTTCTAAATTAAAAACTAGGTTTCGACACTTACTTTTCAGTCCGCTCCACATAAAGATTTATTTTCATCTATTCATTTGCTATAAATCAATTCTATTGTAATAATATTGTCTTCTTTAAAAGCGATTTGGCTCAATACCAATAACGTTCGTCCGAGATAGTCAATTTGCTGTCAATAAATCATAGTGGGATTGTATCTGTTCTTTTATGAATTTATAGCGTTTGCGATGACACTAAATGTGGAGCATTGGCATCTCGGATAGCGACGCTAACTATGTATTAAAAAGTCGTAATTCTTGAACGAGATTGCTATTGGTTGAGATATATGGATAGTTATTAGCTCACATATGTAATAAACATCAGTTACGGGCAGTCGAGTAAAGGTACTTTTAGTGCGTTAAACGAGATGTATGACTCAAAGATATTAATTGTAAATTAGTAGGTACTTAAATGTCAGTTTTAGAATAAAGTATTCGCTAGTCAATGCATCTCCTAAATGCTTTTAATTGATACTTTTACTAAGCGGCTGATGAAGAAAATAGACAAAGTGAAAGGTAAATGTTTTTCACGAGAGAGTTTGCACAAACAAAATTTATTAATTGTAATAACGTTCTCAGTAACTTTAAAAACATGTGGTGCATACCTACATGCTACTATGCTATGCATTTATGTTTAAGTTAAAAAGTTACTGAGAAAGGTTTATAAAATTGTGAATTATTAAATGGTGAGACCAATTTTTGGTGAGCCATTTTTCGCAACTCGACGTCTGCGCGCCTATTTTGTCTTCGCTATTTTCCTTACAAAAGGTTCACTTCTACATTTGCGCCCGGTACCTAAACCGCCTTAGTATATGTCATTTTTTATTACATAACGCATCGTATTGTGCCAGAGACAAGTCATGCTATCGGGTAATTAATCTATCCGCCCCAGAAATCGCGCGTTTGACGCCACGGTGCGTGCGCGCAGATAATTTGATTACACGCCCGGCATTGTGCTAAGAATTTGTATCGCCTTTGCCGCTCGGGTAAGAACGTCGTTGACGCGACTGGTATCTGTCAGTGTTGCAAATAGAGGTCGCCTAAGGGAGGATAACGGAGCGACCTATGATCTTTTCGCTCCAAGTCGCCCTAACCGGTCAGTGGCGCATCCTGTCGACCCAATGAGGCTCTGGCAACCTACTGGTGGCGTCATAACCATCACAATTGAAGGCGTAGCTAAATACCACGGGCGGATGACGGGCAGCAGCGTCCCCGGAGCGAGAAGATACGGCCTGTGATTCGCCAACCGCCCTATTATGTTGCTCATGCAAAGCAACTGGAGAGGCCTATGTCCAGCAATGGACTGCGATAGGCTGATGATGATGGTGAAAGGTCGGGTAATTTCTAACCCTTAAACTTCAGAAATTTTAGATACAAAAGAATAATATATAATAATAATAAATAACCCAAGACATGCCACGCTGGGCCACACAGCGCCATCTAGCCCCAAACTAAGCCGAAGCTTGTACTATGGGTACTAGACAACTGATAAACTTACTTAGATACATTTTTTTTGTAAATTGTTGTATTATTAAAATTCGACTTAACTAAATGTCACATCACTACTTTAATGCACAACTCTAGGTCTACTTTTGTCTATGTATTCTCTCTGGTGGAAATCTCTCAAATAAACTGCTCGTCATTATAAAAGTCTTTTTAATATCTTTAAATACAACAGGTTATGGGCCCAGAGCCTCCTGTTTGTAACAAAATTAGTTTCAAAATAAGTATCAATAAAAGTAAAAGTATTAAAACGTCAAAATCGGAAAAAGTACGACAGTATAACCTATAACCAACACGCGGTTTTGTGAGAACAAGTTCTTCATCAGCAATAATGTCTTCAAATGCAACGATGGCACTGATTGAAAAGCTGACAGGAAGAGAAAATTACCCGACATGGAAATTCGCTGTTCAAACATACTTAGAACACGAAGAATTGTGGGAGTGTGTTACCTCAGAAAAAGTTGTCGACGTCAAAAAGGATACCAAAGCTAAATCAAAAATTATTCTACTGGTTCATCCAATCATTTATGTGCACATTCAAGAGGCTAAAAGTGCAAAAGAAGTGTGGAATAATTTAGCAAAAGCCTTCGACGATAAAGGACTAACACGCCGGGTTGGTTTGTTGAGAGATCTGATAACCACAACGTTAGAATCATGTCAAAATATTGAGGAGTTTGTGAACAAAATTATGTCAACGGCACATAAATTAAGAAACATTGGTTTTATTGTAAATGACGAATGGCTAGGAACGCTATTACTGGCTGGCTTACCTGACATGTATCAACCAATGATTATGGCCCTTGAGAGCTCAGGTTTAGAAATATCAGCTGATTTAGTGAAAACTAAGCTCCTGCAAGAGGTAAGGAGCTCGGAGTCAAGTGCGCTATTTGTTAATAAAGGCAAATCACTACAGCCGCAGTATTCTAAACAAGCTTCAGATAAAATGAATAAGGCATATAAAGGTCCGAGGTGCTTTGTATGTAACAAGTATGGTCACATAAGTAAATATTGCAGAAATAAGAAGACTCAAAAGTCTAGTGAGAAAACAAGCTATGTCGCTGTATTTTCTGCAACCACAAACAATGACAATGGATGGTTTATTGATTCAGGAGCATCAATGCACATGACAATGCATCGGGACTGGCTCTATGATGAAACCCCACCTCCGGTGAATGTTATCAAGGTGGCTGATGATAAGAAATTGTGTGTGAAAGCCTGTGGTAAAGTAAATTTAAATATGGTCAACATGAACGGCAAGACTGAAACAATTAAAGTGAACAATGTTTTATATGTTCCGGAGTTGGCTACCAATCTTCTCTCGGTTAGTCAAATAATACAAAATGGATATCAAGTGCAGTTTGACAAGACAGGCTGCAAGATATTGAACAGAAACAATGAACAAGTTGCGGGTGCAAAACTCATAAACAATATGTACAGGCTGGAGACACAAAGTGTTCCGGCATACATATCGGTCACTAAAGAAAATGATAGTTATCTTTGGCATCAAAGAATGGCACACCTGAATTTTGAAGATCTGAATAAATTGTCTGAGACGGCAGGACTTAAACTTGAAAATAAAGAGAAAGTTACTTGTATGTCATGTCTGGAAGGGAAGCAAGCGAGAATCCCATTTCCGAAGGAAGGCTCCCGTGCAAAAGCTAAGCTTGAACTCATTCACTCAGATGTCTGCGGGCCGATGGAAGTATCATCACTTGGAGGAGCTCGCTACTTTGTCACTTTCATAGACGACTTCACAAGAAAAGTTTTTGTGTATACAATACATAAGAAATCTGATGTATTTGAAAAATTTAAAGAATTCAAGGCCTTAGTGGAGAACCAACTTGATCTGACAATAAAGACACTCCGTACAGACAATGGCAGAGAATATCTAAGTCAAGAATTCCAGGACCTTCTCATGAAATCAGGAATAGTGCATCAAACGTCCGCTCCATACACACCTCAGCAAAACGGGTTAGCAGAAAGGATGAATAGAACCCTTTTGGAAAGAGCTAGGTGTATGCTTCTAAATGCTAAGCTGCAAAAGCAATATTGGGCAGAAGCTATATCAACTGCAACTTATATTACTAATAGGTGCCCAACAAGAGCTCTAGCATTCTCTTCTCCGGAAGAACAGTGGAGTGGTAAGAGACCTGACATAAGTCACCTCAAGATTTTTGGCTGTGAAGCAATGGTGCACATTCCTAAAGAAAAGATAAAAAAGTGGGACTCAAAAGCAAATAAAATGATTTTCATTGGCTATAGTGAACAGACAAAAGGATACAGGCTCATAGATCCAATGAAGAAGAAAGTGATAATAAGTAGAAATGTTATCTTCTTTGAAAATTCAATAAAGAGAGATTATTATGCTATGTTACCTTTGTCAGAGTCCGGAAGAGACACTATAGAGGAACCCAAAGACAATGTGTCTTCTGAACAAATCATTACTTCCAATAGTGATATGAGTGATGATGAATCATTTCACTCAGATGAAGGATCCATATATGAACCTGATATACCAATAGATTTCACCAAGTTGACACGGAATGTGACTACAAGATCAAAACAAAGAACAGAAAAGATGCAAGCGAACACTTATATCTGTAGCAATGAAGTTGGTAACATACCACAGACATATAATGAAGCAATATCATCGGACAATGTTGACGCTGATAAATGGAGACAGTCAATAAGTAATGAACTGAAAGCTCACGAAGAAAATAAGACTTGGCACTTGATTGAAAAACCAGAAGGTGTAAGGTTGATCAACTGCAAATGGGTGTTCAGAATAAAAGATGAGCCGACTGGTCTAATCTATAAAGCTAGACTTTGTGCCAAAGGATGTGGACAGAAAGAAGGAGTTGATTATACCGAAGTATTCTCTCCTACTGTGAGGTATGACTCCGTTAGGGTTTTACTTTCAGAGGCTGCCCAACATAATCTAGACATGTTTCAATTTGATATCAAGACTGCCTTTCTATACGGTGATGTAAAGGAGGACATCTATATGAAAGTACCTGAAGGTCTGGATACTCAATCAAATCTGGTATGTAAACTTAATCGTTCGCTTTATGGTCTAAAACAAGCACCTAGATGTTGGAATGAAAAATTTGATAACTTGTTAAAGAAATTTGGTTTTGTCAATAGTCATGCTGATAAATGTGTCTATATTGGAAATGTTAAGAATAACAAAGTTTACTTGCTGCTTTATGTTGATGATGGTCTTCTAATATCAAAATCTAGATTATCACTCAATGAAGTCATATGTGAATTAAAGAGAAATTTTGAAATTAAACAGTGTGATCCCAAGAACTTTGTAGGCTTGCAAATAGAAAGATCCAAAGACTGTATTTTTATACATCAATCTAGATATATTGAACGCTTGTTATATAAATTTGATATGCAAAATGCCAACTGTAATGACATTCCAGTTGATCCTCATACTACACTAGAGATGAGCACCGAGACCCCGGACAAAAATATCCAGTACAGAGAAGCTGTTGGGTCACTGATGCATCTAGCGGTGGTAAGCAGGCCTGATATCATGTATGGAGTCAGTTTGGTGAGTAGATATCTCAATACTTACAATCACACACATTGGAATGTTGTCAAGAAGATAATGAGATATTTGAAGCAAACCAAGGACTATGGTCTATGCTACTCATCATCACAGAACTGCAAGCTTGATGCTTATAGTGATGCAGACTATGCTAAAGATACATCTACACGTAGATCCCTAACTGGTTATGTGTTTATAAAAAATGGCTCTGCTGTGACATGGGCAACACAGCGTCAACAGAGTGTTGCACTCTCCACCACCGAAGCTGAATTCATGGCAGCATGCGCTGCAACTAAAGAGGCCATATGGTTAAAAATGCTGTTAACAGATATTGATGCATTTAATCAGGATTCCATTTGTGTTAATATGGACAATCAAAGTGCAATTTGTTTGATTAAGAATAAGGACTATCATAAACGTTGCAAACATATCCATGTAAAATATAATTTTGTTAAAGAAAAATTTGCTGAGAAAGAAATAGACTTAAATTATGTATGTACCAAAGAGCAATATGCTGATATATTTACAAAGGCTTTACCTAGAGACAGATTTCAGTATCTTAGAGGTAAAATTGGTGTTCAGAAACTAAAGTAACTTATTTTTCAAATGTATTCGTGTAACTATATAGACCATTATTGAGTTTATTAATTTAATGTTATTAGGGTTGTCAAAATATTTTGTTAACATTTTGCTAACATACATATTGTGTTAATTTCATGTTGTGTACTTACATTAAAGTAGGTAGATACTTGGTTCATGTTATCATTTAGAATGTAAGTTCAAATTTGGTGAGAGTGTTGTATTATTAAAATTCGACTTAACTAAATGTCACATCACTACTTTAATGCACAACTCTAGGTCTACTTTTGTCTATGTATTCTCTCTGGTGGAAATCTCTCAAATAAACTGCTCGTCATTATAAAAGTCTTTTTAATATCTTTAAATACAACATAAATAAATACATATTATACATAGAAAACACCCACGCCAATACAAACAGACATGTTCATGCATACAAATGTTTGTAATGTGTGGGGATCGAACCCACGACCCTTGGCTCAGAAGGCAAAGGTCACTACTAATTGATCCAACGAGCCAGTCAATAATGACTTTAACAAACAACTTCCTGAGATATTTAAGGATCCCCATATAATTATAATTTAAGTACGCTTTGTTAATAATAATTAATGCCTCCTAATCGTAAATGTGATGTCTGCTTATGACATTTACAATTCTGCAAAGCTTCTATAGGCCTAAAGCTAAGCAATGACCTAAGACAAATCTCACCATGATTTCTCTAAGATGATATCTATAGTCACAGAGAAACCATGGGATTAGCAGAGGATGAGATCAAAACTACAAGTGGTGGATGATAACGAGATGATTAAGGTGTGTTACAAGTAGAAACATTTTGTGTATACTAGTACAGTAAGCGGCATGTAATCACGCTTTGAAATTTGTATGCCTCTTAAGTCCTATGACATAAGGGTTCTTAATATACTATTCTTGTATAGGTTGATGTCATGTTCACTGTATGATTTGACTTGCTGTGGGTGTGACAAGACAATGAATCTAAAACAATTGCCTCGTCTTAAAATTAACGCATCTAATTTGTTTGAATAATATTTACATTGTGTTTGCAATAGATAAGGAAGAAAGTGTTTTTTATTATAATTGTTTTGTTAATTATGTAACAGATCGAGGTAATTTCGTATTTAGTAAGGTATGATTAATAATAGTGTGCAGGATAGTTACAATGCCAAATCTTTTAGACTGTTTAAAACTGCTCTGTCTTTTATATTAAGTAAACCATGTTATTTTACTACTGCGAGAAATATAAATTAATAAAAAGAAATGCTTTAAGACTTTTTAAAGCTACATATGCACGGGCGAGTAAGAATTATAAATAAAAATAAATAACCCAGATTATTTAACGCTAAGCCACACATTGCCACCTAGCCCCCAACTAATCCGAAGCTTGTATTGTGGGTACTAGACAACTGATTACACTACTCTGCAACATCCTTGTTCCCTATTACATCACCACCCTTAGAGCCTAAATAGGATATCGTGCGTTTCCTCCATTCGACCGTAACTACATTAGCGGTAGCTGAATTTAATAATCCATTATTACTTATTACCATGGACTATCTCCTCGAACTGACCTAACTGAACTCCCGTTTCTAAGTATTGCATACGTTTCGTCCTACGCAATCATCAAGATCTCTTTGAGAGACAGGATTCACGACTGCCAAGCGTCCCGTGAGCCGAGCACAATAATATTCAAATCGTAAAGATTGCAATGGTGAAATTTATGGAATCTTGATTGGACCATGCAAAGCGAACGTTTATTCGTTCATATCATGTCTATTTTCTTATGAGTCTCATTGCACTTTCATTGTTATCCGATTATGTGGTTGGTTGCAAACTGTGTCTTCTGTCGTGGGGATACGATTCAGTTTGTGTCGAGGCGTGTTTGATCTCCATCAAATTTTCATCACCGTAGGCGATGGGCGGATTAGTGGTCTAAGTCAAAAGAGTGGAGCTCATAACGTAATAATTATATAGAAAGCATTAGGCGCGCAAGGTGTTTTGTTAACAATACAAGCGACTAGGAATCTACATGATAAAGAGAATATTGGGCTGTGTGATCTTGTCATCAAGTCTTCACACTTGAGGTTCAATAATGTAACGATTTTTCGTAGTACTGTATTTACCGTATGACTTAGGGTCCGCCTGTGAAGCGGTTAGCGCAGCTTTATGAACGCCTACAACACCAGGGGTATCACACTGACATTGCCCACTCTAACTCCCGGCTGTCGATAAATAAATAATAAATAAATATCAGACAACATCACACGCATTGCTCCGATCCCAAAGTAAGTAGCTTAAGCACTTGTGTTATGGGTATCAGAACAACGAAGGTACCACAAATAGATACATAAATACAAAAACACCCAGACACGGAACAAACACAAGTGTTCATCACACGAATGTTTGTCCTGGGTGGGAATCGAACCCACGACCCTTGGCTCAGAAGGCAGGGGTCACTACCAATTGAGCCACCGAGCCAGTCAACGAGCTCGATGAGCACTTTGACTTTTGAACCCAACGAGTTCCGTTTGATTTGGGTCATCTTATTATCGCACGTATCATGTTTGTAGCTACCTTCTGTTGGAGAATGCCTACGTGGTCCAATAAAGTTTGAATAAATTAACCACACGGACAGAAACGAAATTCGGCCAGGAGATTATGACATGCTCGGTGGCTCAATTGGTAGTGACCCCTGCCTTCTGAACCAAGGGTCGTGGGTTCAATTCCCACCCGGGACAAACATTCGTGTGATGAACACTTGTGTTTGTTCCGTGTCTGGGTGTCTATATTTCTATTTAAGTATTTATTTGTGGTACCTTCGTTGTTCTGATACCCATAACACAAGTGCTTAGGCTACTTACTTTGGGATCAAAGCAATGTATGTGATGTTGTCTGATATTTATTTATTTATTTAAAACTCCCGGCTGCCGATGAGCACTTACCCAACGAGCTTTGTTTGATTTGGGTCATTTTGATGAAATACAGTAAGATTGTTCCTCTATTTAAGTCTGGTGAAAGAAGTGACCCATCCAATTTTAGACCTATTTCTGTTTTACCAGCGCTTAGTAAGATCTTTGAAAAAATAATTTTTAACCAATTAGTATTTCACTTTAAGGAAAATGAGTTATTGCATAAAAAGCAATTTGGTTTTACAAAAGGTAAGTCCACTACTGATGCAGGAGTGGCGCTGATGAAACATATATTTGGTGCTTGGGAAAATAAGCAGGATGCAGTAGGTGTTTTCTGTGATTTATCTAAGGCATTCGATTGCGTTAATCATGAAATCTTACTTCTGAAGTTGCGGCATTATGGCGTCTCGAATGTTGCTTTAAGTTTGTTAGAGTCCTATCTAACTGACAGAATTCAAAAAGTTGTTATTAACGGAATTGATTCTTCTGGCGCCCTACTACGTATGGGAGTGCCCCAGGGCTCTATATTGGGACCATTGCTGTTTTTAATATATATAAATGACCTTCCTTATTTTGCTGAAGGCTTATGTGAGACGGTATTGTTTGCGGATGACACTTCTCTAATTTTTAAAACTAACAGACATAAGCAAGTATCTGACGAAGTAAATAATGCTCTCTCGCAGGTATTGCATTGGTTTAACACAAATAATATACTTTTAAATTCTAATAAAACAAAATGTATTAAATTCACGATGCCTAATGTGAGGCAAGTAAATACTAATATAATTATGAATGGTGAACACATTGAGCTTGTTGAGTCTACGACCTTTTTAGGGATTACTGTGGACTCCAAGTTACAATGGGCTCCTCATATAGAAGCCCTGGCAGGAAGACTCAGTTCAGCTGCATATGCAGTTAAAAAAATTAGGCAACTCACTGATATTGAAACAGCCAGACTTGTTTATTTTAGTTACTTCCATAGTGTTATGTCATATGGTTTGCTCCTATGGGGATCAGCTTCTGACATACAAACTATTTTTGTATTACAGAAGAGGGCGATCCGTTCTATATATGGACTTAAATCTCGCGATTCACTTAGAGAATTATTTAAAGAAATTAATATCCTAACTGTGGCATCACAGTACATATTTGACTGCATTATGGTTGTACGTAAGAATATACATTCATATAGTAAAAACTCAGATCTTCACCAGTTCAATACTAGAAATAAGAGCAAACTTGCTGTTTCCAATCTCAGGCTTCGTAAAACTGGTAACTCATTCATAGGACAAAGTGTAAAAATGTTTAACAAAATACCGCAAAATATTGTTGATCTACCTATACATAGATTTAAATCTCGCATTAAGTCCATTTTAATGTCAAAAGGTTATTATAAAGTACAAGATTATATGGATGACAATATTACATGGACATGATAGTCTGCTCGCTTGCGCTTTTTAAAACGATATTATTGTATTGTAATATATATTTTAAACAAGGCTAACTGTTGAGTTTGTTGCGGCACTTCTTCTCAGCAGGCTACACGTCGAAGTGCTGGTAGGAAAAAAGTTTGACGTGCAAAAGTATTACTAGTGAATCTATTTGCAGAAATAAACTATTTTATTTTATTTTTTATTTTATTTTATTTATTATTACACCTATCATGTTTGTAGCTGCCTTCTGTTAGAGAATGCCTACGTGGTCCAATAAAGTTTAAATAAATTAACCACACGGACTGAAACGAAATTCGGCCAGGAGATTATGACTGGCTCGGTGGCTCAATTGGTAGTGACCCCTGCCTTCTGAACCAAGGGTCGTGGGTTCGATCCCCACCCGGGACAAACATTCGTGTGATGAACACTTGTGTATGTTCCGTGTCTGGGTGTTTATATTTGTATTTAAGTATTTATTTGTGGTATCTTCGTTGTTCTGATACCCATAACACAAGTGCTTAGGCTACTTACTTTAGGATCAAAGCAATGTATGTGATGTTGTCTGATATTTATTTATTTATTTAAAACTCCCGGCTGCCGATGAGCACTTACCCAACGAGCTTTGTTTGATTTGGGTCATTTTGATGAAATACAGTAAGATTGTTCCTCTATTTAAGTCTGGTGAAAGAAGTGACCCATCCAATTTTAGACCTATTTCTGTTTTACCAGCGCTTAGTAAGATCTTTGAAAAAATAATTTTTAACCAATTAGTATTTCACTTTAAGGAAAATGAGTTATTGCATAAAAAGCAATTTGGTTTTACAAAAGGTAAGTCCACTACTGATGCAGGAGTGGCGCTGATGAAACATATATTTGGTGCTTGGGAAAATAAGCAGGATGCAGTAGGTGTTTTCTGTGATTTATCTAAGGCATTCGATTGCGTTAATCATGAAATCTTACTTCTGAAGTTGCGGCATTATGGCGTCTCGAATGTTGCTTTAAGTTTGTTAGAGTCCTATCTAACTGACAGAATTCAAAAAGTTGTTATTAACGGAATTGATTCTTCTGGCGCCCTACTACGTATGGGAGTGCCCCAGGGCTCTATATTGGGACCATTGCTGTTTTTAATATATATAAATGACCTTCCTTATTTTGCTGAAGGCTTATGTGAGACGGTATTGTTTGCGGATGACACTTCTCTAATTTTTAAAACTAACAGACATAAGCAAGTATCTGACGAAGTAAATAATGCTCTCTCGCAGGTATTGCATTGGTTTAACACAAATAATATACTTTTAAATTCTAATAAAACAAAATGTATTAAATTCACGATGCCTAATGTGAGGCAAGTAAATACTAATATAATTATGAATGGTGAACACATTGAGCTTGTTGAGTCTACGACCTTTTTAGGGATTACTGTGGACTCCAAGTTACAATGGGCTCCTCATATAGAAGCCCTGGCAGGAAGACTCAGTTCAGCTGCATATGCAGTTAAAAAAATTAGGCAACTCACTGATATTGAAACAGCCAGACTTGTTTATTTTAGTTACTTCCATAGTGTTATGTCATATGGTTTGCTCCTATGGGGATCAGCTTCTGACATACAAACTATTTTTGTATTACAGAAGAGGGCGATCCGTTCTATATATGGACTTAAATCTCGCGATTCACTTAGAGAATTATTTAAAGAAATTAATATCCTAACTGTGGCATCACAGTACATATTTGACTGCATTATGGTTGTACGTAAGAATATACATTCATATAGTAAAAACTCAGATCTTCACCAGTTCAATACTAGAAATAAGAGCAAACTTGCTGTTTCCAATCTCAGGCTTCGTAAAACTGGTAACTCATTCATAGGACAAAGTGTAAAAATGTTTAACAAAATACCGCAAAATATTGTTGATCTACCTATACATAGATTTAAATCTCGCATTAAGTCCATTTTAATGTCAAAAGGTTATTATAAAGTACAAGATTATATGGATGACAATATTACATGGACATGATAGTCTGCTCGCTTGCGCTTTTTAAAACGATATTATTGTATTGTAATATATATTTTAAACAAGGCTAACTGTTGAGTTTGTTGCGGCACTTCTTCTCAGCAGGCTACACGTCGAAGTGCTGGTAGGAAAAAAGTTTGACGTGCAAAAGTATTACTAGTGAATCTATTTGCAGAAATAAACTATTTTATTTTATTTTTTATTTTATTTTATTTATTATTACACCTATCATGTTTGTAGCTGCCTTCTGTTAGAGAATGCCTACGTGGTCCAATAAAGTTTAAATAAATTAACCACACGGACTGAAACGAAATTCGGCCAGGAGATTATGACTGGCTCGGTGGCTCAATTGGTAGTGACCCCTGCCTTCTGAACCAAGGGTCGTGGGTTCGATCCCCACCCGGGACAAACATTCGTGTGATGAACACTTGTGTATGTTCCGTGTCTGGGTGTTTATATTTGTATTTAAGTATTTATTTGTGGTATCTTCGTTGTTCTGATACCCATAACACAAGTGCTTAGGCTACTTACTTTAGGATCAAAGCAATGTATGTGATGTTGTCTGATATTTATTTATTTATTTAAAACTCCCGGCTGCCGATGAGCACTTACCCAACGAGCTTTGTTTGATTTGGGTCATCTTATTATCGCACGTATCATGTTTGTAGCTGCCTTCTGTTAGAGAATGCCTACGTGGTCCAATAAAGTTTAAATAAATTAACCACACGGACTGAAACGAAATTCGGCCAGGAGATTATTCATCATCATCATCAGCCTATTGCAGTCCACTGCTGGACATAGGCCTCTCCAGTTGTTCGCCACCTAGGACAAACATCTGGAGGTTATACCCATAATCGCCACGCTGGGCAGGCGGGTTGGCGATCGCAGGGCGTAGCTTCTCGCTCTGGTGACGCTGCTGCCCGTCATCGGCCTGTGATATTTAGCTACGCCTTCTATCGTGATGGTTTTACCGCCACCAGTCGGTTTGCCAGAGCCTCGTTTGTTGTTCGGCAGGATGCACCACGGGCAGGTGAGGATGGCTTGAAGCGAAAAGATGATAGGTCGCTCCCTTACGTCCCATATAGGAGATTATTATTTCATTCATAAGTCTAATGTCTTGTAACATACACCACCGGCAAATCGATGCGTCGATGACTGACAATAGAAGCCCTTAAGGTCAAGTTGAGGGCCAACAGGGTGACTTACAGACCACCTACGGCCCCACCATTGTTACGGTCGCTCAACCGTGTTACGGCTCGTCGAGAACCAATCTGATGATTTGTTCTAGAGATCGTTGAAATGAGTGATAGGTTTCTTTGAGTGTGAGATTTTTCTTTTTTATGTTTTTAAAGTTTGCCGTTGGTATTGAATGGGTTACTTATATAACTTTTTAAGTAACCGTTGGGGTAATAGAGTCCTAAATTCTATACAGCTTCTCGGCAAATATAGTTTAGGGCGGCTCAGGCTAGGTGGAGCGAAGATTTGCTCAAAATGGCTGGCAAGTGCTGGATGCGGGAAGCCCAGGATCGAGTAAAGTGACAAATAAGAGGCTGATGATGATGGGATGTAAGGGAACGGCCTATCATCTTTTCGCGCCAAGCCAACCTCACCTGTCCGTAGTGCATCCTGCCGTATAACAAACAAGGCGCTGGCAACCGACTGGTGGCGGTATAACCAGCACGATTGAAAGCGTAGCTACTTAAATACCACATATATCGATCGACGGGCAGCAGCGTCACCGGAGCGAGAAGCTACGACCTGCGATCGCCAACCCGCTTGCCTAGCGTGGCGATTATGGGTTTATCCTCCAGATGTTTGCCTAAGTGCAGTGGACTGCAATAGGTTAATGAAAATGATGATGCAAGTTTTTTCTAATTATTACCTACTTCGTGTAAATAATGGGCACTACACAAAATTATACTATAACGATATCTCTATGGTAGAAATTCATTACAGTTACTTTTTTTTTATTACTTTGTTATAGACATTGCAGAAAAATGTTTTCGATTAATCTTGATTTCACAGTAAAATAAATACCAAAACCCTAACACTACCATATTGCTAGATTATTCCTTGTTTTTTATTTGTAACCGCATAGTTAGTCTTTAAAATGTCTATCAAGAAAAGAAAGGTCTTATTTAGTAAGAATCATGCTAAATATTGTTCTGCAATATCGACGGGAAGTCATTGTGTTAAAATTAATTTAACGCTTCCTGTCTCTATTCCCATTGTTTCTTAAAATGGCATTTATGATATTTTTCCTCATAATGCACAATAGATATGCTATTACTTAACTAGGCCATGCAATATATGTATAAGTAAGTACGTAAGTACAGTCAGTTTAGTTGTTATATGTCGCAATAGCGAATGTCGTGATGGCATCGAACGGTGTACCATTTTTCAAGTACATACCTATTAGGTAGTACCCGCCTACAAAAAGTGTTCACTTTAAGATTTTGCTTTCGTTGTATTCGGTATTGAGAACTCCATACTCAATTGTATATTTGTATAACAAACATTCTCTATTTAATTTGTTAACAAAAAAATATACTATAATAAAGACGAATTGAGAACCTCCTCCTTTTTTGAAGTCGGTTGAAAATAAGCACTAATTTAATCATTATCATAAATTAAAAGTTCTTCGAAACTTAGTCGCCCTTTTCGGGTATCCTAATTTACTAAAAATCGTCAAAGCCTATTAATTTTTGTTGCAAACACCTATATATTATACCTACTCAGCTATGAACTTAAGATAGAAGTCGTTTAAACAAAAAACTCAGTAAGAAATTGGGTAACTAACGCATATACCACTATCAATATATATTTGTTTTATGACAGAGGGGGCAAACGGGTTTGAACGTCACCTGATGGTAAGTAATCTCTTCAGCCCACAGACATCGCAACATCAGGGGAGTTACAGGTGCGTTGCCGGCCCTTGAGAATCTGTAGGCTCACTTTTTGAAGGTCCTGAAGTTGTATCCATTCGGAAAAATTGCAGCGGGAAGCTGATTCCAAAGAACAGTAGCACAAAGAGCGCAAAGGAAATTGCGCGAAAAATGCACAGTGGAAGATTTCCAACTATCAGTTTACAAACAATTTGATGATAATTCCAATTTACCCAAAAAAATACTCAGCATGCAAATCTCATTAAAATGTTTCACGTTACCCAAGACTATACAAAGGTCCCATCGTTTTCCCCATAACAAAAGACTGTCTACTTCCTGACAAGTTCCGCATATACCTACCCAGTGGGTATTATAACACAAGTTTACTGCGTGAAAACTGCCTCCATTGAAGATTAGATCAGACGTTTGCATTGTAACTACTCAACTGACTATTTTGTCGTTGTAACCTAGTTTTTTAGGGATCTGTATATAAAAAATCGTATCATTCCTCTATATATCTTAAGAAATAATTAGCAGATAATGTCGCACCCATGGTAATATAATGCAACATGTACCCATACGTCAAAAGTACTTTTATTACGTAAATAGTCTTAAAAAGATGCGTTTTATATTATACGAAAAGAATTTTATTTTTATCTTTTTTAGTTTTGGAAATAATTTAGTCGGAAAATGACGTAATTCATTCGTGATCGTAAAATAATGTTACAAATGCACATGCTTCGTTGTTGTACGACGCTGGTCCGGGCGCGGGGCTGCGCACGCGGCGCCGTAATGTTAGTCGCGTCAGTGTTACCGGATAATGAGTGTGTGTTGTATATTGGATTAAAATTGACAAAAATAGGTGCGGGAAATATAAACCCCAAAGCTGAGTAATTTTAAACATTATTAGGACATGTTTGTATAAAATAATTGTATGTGCACTAACTGCCATAAAATAACCTGTTGCATGATCATATGCGATATTTTTTATTGACTTTTGGTATTTCAATGAAAATGTTTATAAAAACTAATTAAGCATATGACATGCTATAAATTATAATTAATTCGCATGTTTTTTAGGGTTGGTCTCATGTTTACTTGCGTTATTGTTGTCTGAACTCTTCATAGCCGCTTGTGAAGATGTTGCGTTATATCATGCATCTTTTGGAATCGCATGTGCACTTGAAGCGTTATATTAGGTCATAGTCTAAGATGCGTCGTTATAAAAAACTTTAACTGCCTAAAAAAGACATGTTTATTGGACAAATATTACAGATCTTTAGTTATATATTTTATAGCATACCTAAGCAATTTTATTAACAAATTTTGAACCTAATTTGTGTAACTTTTCCTTTTTACACAGTGCGAATTTTGAGTAAAAAAAATATGTTGGGTACGTAACGAAGGCTATTTAATATGCCATTTTCAGTTTCGAAAACAGTTCTGGAGGTTAGGGGCATGTGGCCTCATGAGAAAATCTTTGATAAAGTCAATTTGAAGAATATACCGCGTACCCCTAGTCGAGACCATCATCATCATCAGCCTTTCGCAGTCTACTGCTGGACATAGGCCACTCCATTTGTTCGCCACTTTCATCAAACATCTGGAAGCTGTAATGACGAATTTTGTACTAAAATGATCAGCATAAGAGTTTTCACACGAAACCACTTTGTCACAAATGTGCTGCCTTTAATAAAATTGCCTTTGATTAAATTAATTTCAATAAAATATATGTAACACGCCGCCAGAATAATTTGGAGTCTGAGGGGGAGTCTTTAACATGCGATCCCCCAAGCTAACCTTACCTGCAAGTGGTGACTCTGCTGATAAACGGACAAGTCTCAGGCAACTAACATCTCATTATAATTATCCCAAGCCAATCCCCGTAACAACCTATGTCGATACTGCATGCGATATAACAGGGTAATGTGATAAACCTGTAGGGCGCTAGTCAGGATCTATGTAATTACACTGTCACTGCATCTCCAAGTTACCACCGGTCGTATCAGGAAACTGGTCTACCGAATCCTGATGGCTTGAGAGGAGAGAGTGGGCTTTCATCATAGCAACTGTTTGTAAACTTGAAATAAATTTAAGCGCAGATGAACCTTGCAAGAGTCTACATTACGATTTTCAATGGAATTCTATTGAATTACAAGGTTCGCCGTCGACAGATACGTCGTGGAGATCATCATCATCATAATTCCGCCAGATATAGCAGCTACATTTGTTACTCCAATGCCTTTCACGGCCCTATTTCTCCTCTCAGGCTTGTTTCGTTTGTACCGTCGGTAGTGCTATTTTCATAGTCGGGTTGGTCGCTATCATTCATAACAGCATGAACAGACCACGTCTTGATAATTTTTACCACCCGAGGGAAGCATAGGAGTGTTATTTTCGTTGCCTTTTGAAGGAATTGGCGTAACAGATGTAGCTGCTGAAGGTGTATCTGGTAGCGGAATTAAATGTTGATGGGCCTGAGCAAATATCCTCGTAATGTTTTACTAACGTAGTTTCGTTTTATATTTTATTAGAGGCAATACGTTTTTGAGACAGAGATGTTGTGTTTTAAAACTCATATGCTGATCATGTTTAGCACAAAGTTAGCCATTACAAAAATCTCCACAACTGAAATGCTCAGAGTGTGCTTGGGTACATTAACTTCGTCTTGAAAAATGTTAAGAATTGACGTCGATGGTGAGTTTTCAAAGCTGGGATGTAATTTTACATTGAAAAGAGATTACATAATGAAATTGTGATTTAGTTCAAAAGTGCTGTGCTTCAAGGGCTGTTATCTGCATCTGTGATAGCATTATATTGTACTTAATGAAGATTTCAATGTATGAGCAAGATAAAAAGTTGTATTTATTGGTTTTTACACATGCAGATATATAAATTAGGAAGATTATAATACAGAAAATGTTATATTCTCAGATATTGTATTTTTTAAATTTACAATTACCTACTATCCATAAAGTTCCAGACATACAAACTTACAAGTCCTTCGTCTTTTTTTTTAGAATAACGTAGGTTATTGTGAACCCAGACGTGCTTTGTTAGGCAGGATTAAGTTATAATGTTAGTCTTGAAAGTTATTAGACCAGAGATGTGTAAATTAACTAAGAAATTTCCTGATTAATGGACATACGACCTAATACTGTTGACTTTTTTTCTGTAGAAAAATGACATATAGTTACATGTACCATGGGGTACTTCGTAAAATAATGATACATGTGCACATACGTTAGCTAGGTCTTGGTAAAACAATGCCGCATGTGCACATCCGACGTACTATTTTCAAAAATAATGTATTAAATAAGAAGCAATACACCACATTTAATTAGTTTCATTCGCTTCCATATACATGCGAAATTGTCTGAAGTTTCCATTAAACGCTACATAGTTATGCTCAAAAATACACTGCCGCAAACTTTAAACCTCTCTCCTGTAAAGTTGACTTTTTGCAGATGTGGCGTTATATTACCAAGGGTACGATGTATAAAAATAAAAAAGACAATTTTATTGTTGTCTAGTTTTTCGATAAGGGTGATTTAAACTAATTTTATCGATTTTGTGGTACCACTATGCAGAATTTGAAGACAATGAGTAAGAGGGAAAAAAAAAATTTAGAATGGGGGCATAACTTACGAGAAAAAATACGAGTAGGTAGGTTTAAGTTCTCTAACATCGTGATTCGAAACAATGTTTTGGGTAAACCTATCACACTTGCTAAAACTATTTACTTTGAGGTAGTTAAATGATGTATTTTGTCACACTTTTGTAAATAACAAATACCTAGAAGAGCATACCAAGATCAAGAAATCTATGTCACATAAAAGATATTTATTTAATAATTTGATTTAGATACGGAACCCTTGGTCTATTCACGCCACATCAATTTACAGCGTTGTTTTCACACTATCTGTCTTAATACAATGGCTCGCTTAAGTATGGCGTTTGTTATTAAACAGATTAGTGAATGAGGTAATAAGGCTAACATTTTGTGTGTTAGGTTAATGTAAAAGCCTCATGATGACACTTTTAGATATAATTGTCATTATATTATTTTGGAGAGCTCTAAAATAGCTAAAAGGCCAGCCAAGTGCAAGTCAGACTCGCGCACAAAAGGTATATTAAGGATATTAAGTTCTAAAGTACTACAAATTTGTGCGCAGTATTTTCCCGTGAATGCCTAATTCACCAAAGCGCGGTTTTAAAATCGCTAAATAAAACCGTCAGTGCGGTCGCTTCCATTAGTTACCTTTACTCACAAAGGTTTAGCTGTAGTGCTGTCAATGCCCTAATTTAAACGGAAATTCGGTTAACCAAACTAAAAACTCGGAATAAATATTTTTTTTTTCAAATCAAATCAAAATTTCTTTATTCATATAGGCTTTTACAAGCACTTATAAATCGTCAATATTGAATAAAATATGTAAATTAAAAGGAAGTAAACTACCACCGGATTCGGAATGCAGCTTCTATCGAGAAGAACCGGCAAGAAACTCGATAGTTACTCTTTTCAATGCCAATTTTTCTTACAATATTTATCATATTACATCATTTATTTTAAACTACCTACTAGGACTGACCAAATGGCTGCCGGCCCGCTTCATGGGAAGCGGTCACCGCATCATTCTACAAACGCAGCGTTCGCGTGTTTTTTCTAGGTAACGTCTTTCGCGCTTTATTTGGCATCATCGTACGTAACCTAACCTACATTTATACAGAACACAAATCATTATTCTAATCATCAGACACTTCCAATTTCGCTTAGTACCTAAAGACAGGCACATCATTTACACGGACAGAAATCTTCGCACTGATTACATATCATCACTGTTATTAAGTGATTGCATTACGTACAACATTTAATTATACCTTGATTCACCCACTGAGTATTGAAATTGAGCCATTACCTTTAATAAATAATGACCTAGTACACCCAGTGGGTCTCCTCTGCTTTCTGACCTTAAAAATCCAATCAGTAAAATTTTGCAGTGCAGGCCCTGATAATAGTTATTTTGAAAATTTATTTTATGTACAGAATTGACCTCTCTACAGATTTATTTTAAGTATAGTGTAGATAGATTACATTACATGCAACATTTAATTACACTTTAGTTCACCTACTTCATACTGAAACTGAGCCATTACCAATAAATAAAGGTCAGGATTAAATTCAACAGTCAAACAAATCATGTGTAAAATTTATTTTACATGTTATTAATTGTTTTGGCTCAATGTCCAATTACGCCGCCATATCTTAAGCGGAGTACCAATCTATCATTATAATTTATGAGCACGTTGATTGATCAATCCGATCGAAACCAAACCATCACCGATTCCAGCGTAATTGTTTCACTTTTACTTTTTTTAATTTATTTTTTGTCTGTCGATACCTACTTTTTGTCTGACAGGTTCCCGGATTTAGAATAATACCATCATTTTGAGGGTATTGTAAAAGACGACTAAGCGAATATCAGAAAAAGGGGGGCAGCGTCTCCCTGGGTACAAATAACACCTATTGCGGTCACCAACCCGCCTACCAAGGGTTGGGACTAACGCAAATGACAATAAGTATTTATTGTTCCAAAAACTCATGCAAAGCGCTTCGCCTCTACATTCATAGCGCGAACGGCTAAGCTAGGGTACTATTTACCGGAGTCCGTGTTCCCTCATCATCATCTATTACAGTCCACTGCTGGACATAGGCCTATCCACTTGTTCACCACTTATGGCAAATAACAGTATTAAATAGCGATTATGGGTACGCCACGTTGGGCAGGCGGGTTGGCGATCGCAGGGCGTAGCTGATCTTTACTGTTTAACACAAGTTAAAGGTTGCTCAGATAGCTATGGAAAGAGTTGCTCGGCGTCTCTCTGCGGGATCGAATCCGAAACGAGGTGATCCGGTAGAGAACCAAAGTCCAATTAGTAAGCTGAAGTGGCAGTGGGCTGGCCCACATCAGTCGCAGAACCGATAACCGTTGGGGTAGACGAGTTCTGGAGTGGAGACCGCGTCTCGGCAAACGTATGTAGGACGCCCTCAGGCCTGGTGGAGTGACAATTTGAGCGGGACGGCTGGCAAGTTCTGGATGCGAGAAGCGCAGGATCGATCAAAGTGGCGAACATTGGGAGAGGCGTATGTCTAAGGCCTATGTCCCTACATAGTGGACTGATACAGGGTGCTGGTGATTACGACGATGATGATCTTTACTGAATATCACAACTGATGTATGCACCGGAGAAACAAAAGTGAAATGTACGTAACATTGCATAAACAACAGAAAACTTAGTTGCACCCACGTAAACGCTTTATGAGATTACCTTTAGAACGTGTTAATACTTTAATCAAATGTTGCTTTAATTCATTAGGACGCGCCTCGTAATAACAATAGGTAGGATGTGAATCAAAATTTCGGCTATTGTTTGTAGAAATCTGGTACTGAAGAATGTAACTTTTACTTCTTAAATTAACTTGAGTGAATAGGGACCAGTCCCCTTATTCAGAACACCATTTTCGTTACCATTAAAGTTAGAAAAAGACCAATCATAAATATTGAAATAGACTGTTTCTATGTACAGTATACTGTTCTAAATCGTAGGACTGGTTTAATAAATCGTGGCATTGCAATGAAAAAAGAAAATTATGATCATCATGATCAGTCTATCGCAATCCACTGCTGGACATAGGACTTGCCAGTTCGCCACTTTGGTCAAATATCTGAAGGCTTTGCCCATGGCAGGTGGGTTGGCGATCGTAAGGCTTAGCTCCTCGCTCCGATGACGCTCTTGCCGGATATCATTGGCCTGTGGTATTTAGCTACGCCTTAAATTGTAATCGTTATACCGCCACAGGCTTGGAGTGAAAAGATGATGGGTTGCTACCTTACATCCCATAAATAAAAAGATAGGTACTCGTATGAAAAATGATGTATATAATGTGTAATATGGTTTTTGTTAAATACTAAATTATATATTATTATTGATGCAATAAAGCTAATAAAAAAGGGGGAAGGTTCTAATTTCGACGGCATTTCCAATGAGGAAAACATACACTTGAAAGGTTTATTACAACTTCATTGCGTATTTCTCATAACTAACTCGAATCGTAATCATTTATGCGTTAAACGCTAATACACGATGTTCCCGGTTCGCGCCGAACGCAGTCATTGACCAATTTCTAACAATCACATGGTCATTATCGTATTACGTATTTGAAGTAATGGCAGCGGAAAAAGTGCTTAGGCAATGATAAAACGTTTTGCGACAGACGGGACATTGGTTCGAATTGAAGAGCAACTTATATTACTTTCGGATACCGCCACCAGTAGTTTGCCAGAGCATTGTTTGTTATTCGGCAGGATGCACCACGGGTAGGTGAGGGTGGCTTGTAGCGAAAAGATGATGGGAATCTCCCTGGAGTTATCCATTATCTTTTCATCTTAACGGATGAGGCTCTGGCAACCGGCTGGATTAACATCATGATTGAAGGCGTAGCTAAATACCACAGAAGAAATTACAAGAGAAGCTGCGCCCTGCGATCGCCAACCCGCCTGCCCAGCGTGGCGATTTTGGGTAAAACCTCCAGAGGCTTGCCCTAAGTGGCGAACAACAGTGGTCTGCGTTAGGCAGATGCTGTTGTTTGTTGTTAAACTACATTCATCAGTACCTTAAGTTGTACACATTCTGTTTAGCGGAAGAGAATAAATAAATAACCCAAGATGACACGATAAAAAAAAGAAAAATAAAAATAACCAAGACATGCCACGCTGGGTCACACAGCGCCATCTAGCCCCAAACTAAGCCGAAGCTTGTACTATGGGTACTAGAAACACCCAGACCAATACAAACAGACATGTTCATGCACACAAATGTTTGTAATGTGTGGGGATCGAACCCACGACTCTAGGTTCAGAAGGCAGAGGTCACTACCAATTGAGCCACCGAGCCAGTCTCAGCCAGATAAGACACGCAGCGCACTCTAGTCCCAAGCTAAGCCGAAGCTTGTACTATGACAACTGATACATATGGACACATTTCCTATACGCGGCAGATAGCGGCAGCCTGCTAGTGCGTTCACATATTAAAATCATACACTTATTATAGGCAAATACATGTAATTAATAAATAAGTGTTAGGACATTACTGATTGAAACTAAATTAGTGGGAATAAATTTCTAAGAGTAAGCACAGTCACGCAGACATTGTTTTACCTTTTTTTAATATAAAAAAAGCGTTCAGGATCACCTCACTGCACCTAATGGTAAGCGGTCGTGATGTCTAAATGTTAGGTCGACAGGCACATTAGGGCAAACCCACCGCGCCTGTCGCCCTCACCTTGAAGGTCCACTTCGATGCCGTTTCACGCCCCGCCTAAAGAACCCAGAATTGTAAGAGGACGTTAACTTCATTTTTATTGTATGCAGTATTTAGGCGTCTAATAACAGTTTGATCATAGCATCCTATCTGCAACTTGTCTAATCTTTGCCGACGAGTCGAATTGATTCTGTCACAACTATAGATAGCCGTTGTCCATCGAATTATAGCGTAGCGAAAGTATGTGGACGGAAGAAAGTAAACACTATACCTGTTTAGACTAACGCGGATAAGTACTCAGGCTGGTTTAATGGATCTGACGCTAGGTCTCTCTAATGGGGAATGCTCCGAAGAGTTATTCCTACTGATCTCATCCTCTCCTGCCCACTCCCGAACAACACGCGCTGGACAGCGCGTTACATATTATTTAGCCGATATTGGCGCGCAACAAGAGGTTAAGTTCCTCGGTCCTGCTTCGTATCATTAAGTCTTTTATACCTTCCAGTTCATGTGTTTCTTTCTTTTTTTAGGGGCAGCGCAGACGACAGGCTATCCGTGACGCACTTTTTTGCAATTATATGCAGTAACGCACACGACGCGCAAAAATCTGTCGCGGAAATTTCACAGACTCGACGCACACGAAGCACATCTTCGAATATTCTGTCGGCAGACCTAGATGCTCTTTTTAAATGTCTCAGACGCAGACTCTATCGCACAAAAAGTGTGCCGTCTGCGCTGCACCTTACTCTTACAATCCTGAGTTCTTTGCGGGGCGCGAAGTGGCATCTCAGTGGGTCTTATGGTGAGGGCGCCAGGCGCGGTAGGTTTGTTCTATTATGCCTGTGGACCTTTAAGGGAAAAGGGATTTGGGCCTCTCTTTTGATTTCGATCAGGAGATGAGAGGCCACCGTGTAGAGATACTATAAATAAAACATTGGCACATATCGTGCACTATGCCGTAGTGATAGATCGACGGTTACGCTACGCGAGTCACCTTTTGCTGTAGGGTCATATTAGTCCGAACTAACAAGCCGGAAGTAATATAAACATATCTTGTTAAAAGAAAATTGGAGCCAAGTCTAACAAGCCACGTAGGAAATTCTCACCTCGTGAGGAATGAACTCGTCGTTCCAGACTTATTTGTATGAGTTTAGCTGTTATTAGCTATTTCTACATAGTAATATAGTAAAAAAAATCTAAGTATGTAGTTATTACAATTTTAGTAAATGTAAGTAATAGTATTGAGAAAAATGAGAACATTTTGTTGTTCTATCACTTAAATTTGCATAGTTTTTAATGTGTCTTCTGATTCTTATCATTTAAACACACTCTGCAGCACACTACCTACATTTATTTCTGCTTAGCCCAATGGTTGACTGGTAGAGAATGCCTATGCGGCATTAAGTCCGCCTTTTGTACACTCCTTTTATTGTGCAATAAAGTTTAAATAAATAAATAAATAAATAAACACACAATTTTAGGATGAGAATTGGAAGAACCAATGAAGACTATTCTAACTCCAGAAAATGTTTAAAAGTTGCCATAAGAAACTTCTTATGGCAACTTTTGTGAACTCGCAAACAGTTGACATAAAGTCATATCGAAGACCAATTTAAGCGGTCTTGTATCGCTTTGAGCAATCTCTTCCAGACAGGCTTTGGGTAGAGGATAATTACCAAAAGGGGCAAGGTGCCAATTGACGAATAATTATGGGATAAAATATAGCTACGTAATAATAATAAGGGTGCTCATTACAGAACGAACTTGGCTACCGTTTTACCGCGCGTTCAAAGGTAAGTGATTAATAGCGAGCCGCTACACAATAGACGGTGTCAAATTAAGATTGATTGCGACTAATTTGCGGTAGGTGTTATGTAAAGAGATGGACACATGGGGGTTTTACTGCGTGTGAAGTATTGCCGTTTTGATGGGGCCTGTCTTGGTGGATGTGATGTGATCAGATTGTGTTTGATTACGACCATCATGATCTGTGTATCTGATAAAGGATGGTATGAATGAAAAAACTTGTTGTTGGTGTACATTAATAATTCTGTTTCTATTGGTCTGGGTGTTTACATCATCCTAGCCTTTTTCCCGATTGTCTCAGGGTCGGCTTCCCAAACTGAGAGTTTGTGCGAGGGCTAAGCTTTTACACAGAGCGACTGCCATCAGACCTCCGCAACACTTAGGGTAAGCTATACCCATTCCCAGTTTAGGCGTCAGAGTTATCATCATCTCTGATATGGGTGTTTACTAACTATAATATGTATTTATTTACTAATAAATATATTTGTAAGTGTATCAAATATGCATAAATCAGTTGTTACAAGCATCGTTTGTTGTTAAATGGCGATGTGTGGCCCAGTGTGGCATGTCTTGGGTTATTTATTTATTTACTTATCTCAACGTGGCTACAAAACATGCTTCAAACAAACAAGTTTATCCATGAAGATAATAATGACATAAATAGTGTATTGTGTCATTATTGTCTGTAATAAATTACAGTAATATTTGATGTGAGTAATCACTCACCTAACTATTATCTATAATAATAGCAGCGTTTCCTTTTTTAATCTATCAAATCCTTACTTTGTACGCCCTCATATTATTCACAACCCATCAGTTTAAATTGCGTAACTAATTTAATAATCACATTAACTGCTTAGTAAATATGGTGACATTGCCTTCGGAAGAATATAGCTACTCGAAAATATAGTAACAGTAAGACACATTCCAATGACTCCGAAATTTGAGTAGGTTTTCAGTTTGAACGTACCTGGTACCGGACATACATTGAGATGCCAAGTAAAGTACCTATCCAAGGGGTCAGTCGTGGATTCGAATCCCACTCGGAGCAAACATTCGTGTGATGAACATTATTGTGTTTGTTCCGATTCTGAGTGTTTGTATTTAATTATATATTTGTAGTACCTTCGTTTTTCTGATATCCATAACACAAGGCATTAAGATACTGACTTTGGGATCGGAGCAATGTAGGTATGTGATGTTGTGTGATATTTATAAAAAAAGTTTCATCATAATCTGTTTGAAATTTCTTTTGTTTTTTTCGCATGATAAACAAAAACGCCAGATAATGCATGTCGACTATCAGATTTCATACAACCGTCCTCCGTGCTATGTATACCTACCTAAGTACAAAGTGGGCACTATTATTGAAGGCTACTTCCAGAATACCCAGACCCGAATCAAGTGATCAATGACGTAAGATGACTTCACTGATTCTACATACATCCACTGTGCCATCGTCCAGTCGTTAGAAAGCATCAGCTATTGACATGTCGTCAGTAATTCGTCATTATGTTTTATCGACACATGAACATAAGTGATTGATGCCTCGATTTGTTAAGGGGGAGACGTGTGATATAAAATTTTAACCATCACTGACCAGTCAACGCTGACCAGTCCAGTAATAGCGATAACGCATATATTTGTCGGAGGCGATGTATGATCTTAAAATTTTAAACACATTGCTACGTGGCAAGGGTTTGAACGGTTGCCCAATAAACGTAAAAGGTTCATGAATCTAAAGTATCATCATCATCATTAAAACAGCTGGACACGGGCTTCTCCAGTTGTTCGTTCCTTTGGGCAAACAGTTGGAGGCTTTTTACCCACAATTGCCACGCTGGGCAGGCGGATTGGCAAAGGCGTGGCTTTTTGTTCCGGTGACGGTGCTGCCCCACATCGGCTCATTTAGCAACGTCTTCAATTGTGATGGTTATATCGCCACCAGTCGGTCACCAGAGCCTCGTTTGTTATGATGCACCACGGGCAGGTGAGGTTGGCTTGGAGTCAAAAGATGATGGGTCCCTTACATTCCTATCTAAAGTACAACTAACAGAAAAATCTAACCTTTATCGTATAAATACGAGACATAACATTTCGGGCCCTAAAACAACATACCCTTAACATTCCCACCTGTATTTGTCGTTTGCCAAATAACATTATTAGACTAACAAATAACTGTCTAACTATAATAGATACATAGCTAACTAACAAGTAACTACCCATAAGTATTTAAGTAGTTAAAATATCAATTTCGCGAACAAGCTTGCATGCACACTTTCTAGCCAATTTGTCTGAACTCCCTACGAAAGTGAAATTTATTGATAGGCCTATAACTTTCCCACTGTTTGATTTGGTAAACACCATGGCTGTTATGGTGATTAAGCTTATGACAATGGTTGACATTTGATAGCGATGAGAAAGGGAAATAAAAGGTATGTAGAAGCGTGTGTTGTGTAGTGGATTAGTTAAATAATCCGTTAGGTTAGGTTTTGTTGGCTGTAGGCATCGGTCCTCTTGGAGGCCGACGACCCCATCACTCTCGCCATGACCGCCGCCAAACAACTCGCGACAAATAACACTTCAAGTCAACCGTCATTCCGTCCCCGCCGGCGGGGACTCCCGTCGCGGACGCGTCGCCCTCCAGCTTTCGCGCCCTTTTCTCGATACCGACCCGCACCTGGTCGCTTTTCCCCCCAAACATACGTCCGTGGGGCATCTCCCAGCAACGCCCTGAGCCGAGGCTCGAGCCCCACAGGGGGCGCCCTCAGCATCGTTGCTTAAATTTTTAGGGGTGAGAGCCTTGCGCTCCCCCAACAGTCCGGTGATGATGACAAGGCCGCCCTGGCCATCATCGTAGTCATTTAGAAAAAAAAAGCGCTACTCGAGTCCCTGCAAGTTGCTGCTTGGCGACACAGGGGGGTTTAGTGGGTATGTCCTCCCAGTCCGGAGGTGTGAGTCCCACAAACCACACCGTCACACACATGGCTGGTCACATTGTTTTAATAAACCTTATTAAACATCACATAAGAGTCTTGATATAAATAAAAAAAAACCCAAGACATGCCCCACAACGCCATCTAGCTCCAAAGTAAGCCGAAGCTTGTACTATGGACAATAGACAACTGATTAACTTACTTATTTCGTTTTTGGAAATAAATGCTTAATATACATAGCAAACACCCGCGAATAAATTATACAATATAGAGAAATAAGCAACATAGCTACGAAAAGTACAATTTGTCTCTATACAGAAGATGCAGATTAAGATAACGTCAGTTATAGGGAGCCTTCCCTATGACTGCACTATGTTTTAGGCTTAGGGCCCCACGGAGGGCGCTTGTTATGATAATGGCCACTCAGGACAAGTGGCGCCGTCTGTCTGAAGCCGATGCAGTTTGCAGTAAAACTGAGTGAAATATGGTATGTGAACTAGCAAAAATGGGTACTTTTACGTCAGCGTAGAAACTCCAGAATACGTCAGATCATCCCAACATATACTTATAGGTTCATATTGTTATCAATGCAAAAGTCAGTTTATGTATTAGTTTGTTAGCTTTTTTAACGTTTTATCTACTGAGCCAGTCATTTTGGAATTTCGGCATATACTGAGAAGGGCGTAGAGAATAAATAAAATAAAATAGTTTATTTCTGCAAATAGATTCACTAGTAATACTTTTGCACGTCAAACTTTTTTCCTACCAGCACTTCGACGTGTAGCCTGCTGAGAAGAAGTGCCGCAACAAACTCAACAGTTAGCCTTTTCAAAGAAATCCAGGAATATTCAATGGTCCTGCCGAAATGATATTTTCGTGGGTGTTTTATACAATACTTCGTCTTTTTTATTCCTTCTTTTTTATATAAAAACTTGAGGTCTAGACGGTCCGACCGCGACCTATGTCAATATCTGAGTTTAAAAGCTAATTCCATTGCTTGTATGGATCGCATGATCGGTCTGCGCTCAACAAATATTATAGGCGTTATTGGTTCTAATCTTGCACTGTGCAAGCCAATTCGGAATTGAAATACATTGCTTGTTTGTACAGCAAAGAAAATAAAAAAATACATAGATAGATCCATGAGATAGATAGATAATAGACATTCTTTATTGCACAAAACACAGTATAAATACAGTAAAGGTGATATTGTGGTACAATCTAGGCGGTCTTATCGCTAGTAATCTTTTCCAGACAACCTTCAGTAGAGGAATAGTATAATTTTCTGAAGATAGAAATGAGAGAGAGTTGTGTTAAACAAATACATGTAAGTGGAAACAGAGTACAATGAAGGTTACACTGATCGGTTTTTGAAATAGATTGCGTAACTCCTTAAACGGGCCCCAAGAGCACACATTTTTGATAGATTTTTATGTACCTATGTCCTATCTGCTTTTCCATATTACCTAAGTGGCTATACAGTTATAAAACTAGGTTCACAACATCATATAGGCGTTGAGTCATAAGATTCCCTTCATCGTCAATATTTTGCGAATGATGAGACATCTTTCGGGACAACTCATTTGATTTCCCCAAAGGGTGGATTAGTCATGTCATTAAGACTGTATGCAGAACACTAATGGTATAGATCTAATTTGTGATAGAAGATCTTATGCCCATTCCAAACAACTTTTGAGAACCATTGAAAAGATCGGGTAGAAATATCTGATCCGGAATCATTTGGGCGACGACTAGTGGAGTTCAGATTACCTTTTTCTTATATTCCCACCGTTACGATGACTACACACTTTAACAAGCAATTAAGCACAACTTAGTGTAGAGGCAGACGCGACAAGCGACACTCCATCAATTTTGCGCAATCGGAAATTCTATTTCAGATGTATCATCGCCGTCTGTCGGCTGATGGATCGCTTGAGCCAGACGAACCTATATTACTGCGCCATTTTAGATTTCCACTTATCTGAAATTAAATGACGCACATCTGGAAAAAGAATTATTCTTGTTTTATTAAGTAAAGGAGCTGAATCAAGTTAGTTAAAGTGGAGATTCCTTTGGTTTACGATTAAAGAATGGTGAAAAGTTAAAATGTCTAAACAGATATGGCGTTTCTTCTTTATGGTGTACAGACGGCGACATATCAACCTTTTGAGAGATAGTTACTATCGAATTTTCCAAACAAGTTTTAACTTAGTGTCCAGTGCAGTCCAATCCATTTAGATTTTGCGAAAGGGGCCGGCTATAGGTAGATACAGTATTCAAAGTTACTTACATTGATACTTTTGAAATAAAAGCATATCTTTGTGATAAAATAATGTAAAAAAAGCTACGTCCACTCTTCTAAAGCTCAAGACTGGCTCGTACTGAACAAATCATGAATATGCTATGTCATAAATATTGAAGAGAAAATATAACAGCTTAGATTATATGTTAGTTCAAGAGTAATACTTGAAATACTCGTAGAGGTCTAACTTTTTAAAGGTTTCAAAGTTATAGGGATATACGCGCATTTGGTCGTATTTTAAATTAACTTCAATCAATATTAACAAACAATAAAGCAAATAAAATGAACGTATTAGAAAATCCCCATTATTTGAGCTAAAAGGGCCATTCAACAGCTATTATAAGCTATAAACAAAGTGGGTTGGCTATAAATAGTGAACGTTCACATATTATTGCTCCTATTATGTCATTTTGAAAGCGCTGGCGAGGTTTGCGTGTGAGACCAATAAGGTAAAGATAATTAATGAACGGCTCGAGTAGTTAAAAATTACTAGGCCATTTTAGCTAGCTAGGTTATCTATTCTAATATCGTAATACAATCTTTGACAGATAAACGCAGGTAAAATTATTGTATTGTTGCAACAGCAGATAAAATAAAACCGCAGTAACCGTTTTTAATGGCTCGGTTGATTGACTGGCTCGGTGGCTCAATTGGTAGCGACCCCTGCCTTCTGAACCAAGGGTCGTGGGTTCGATTCCCACCCGGGACAAACATTCGTGTGATGAACACTTGTGTTTGTTCCGTGTCTGGGTGTTTATAATTTGTATTTAAGTATTTATTTGTGGTACCTACCTTCGTTGTTTTGATACCCATAACACAAGTGCGTAAGCTACTTACTTTGGGATTAGAGCAATGTATGTGATGTTGTCTGATATTTATTTATTTAATAAACGAATTTCAATTACTGATTGCCTTTGAGGGTATATGAATGTAAGAGAGCGACCTAAGTATGGTATTTTCGCTTCAAGCTACCTTCACCGTGGTGCATCCTGCCAAATAACAAACGAAGCTCTGGCAACCGTTTTGCCCCGGTTGTTTCGTCCTTACCCCGTGCCATCAAGTCATGGAATGACCTTCTAGCTCATGTGTTTCCTTCCTCTTACAATCCTGGGTTCTTTAGGCGGGGCGTGAAACGGCAACTCAGTGGGCCTTCAGGGTGAGGGCGACAAGCGCAATGGGTTTGTTCTATTGTGCCTGTCGACCTAACTTTTGGACCTTACGACCGCTTACCATCAGGTGGAGTGAGGTCATACTGAAAGCTCTTCTTATAAAAAAAACCGACTGGTTATAACCACCATGGTTGAAGGCCTAAATACAACAGGCCCATGACGGGCAGCAGCGTCACGTTACTTATGTTCTAACGCTATATTCTGGTTATATATCGACTGATCAGGAGGAGCGGCGGAGCCTATTGACCTGCGCATTATTACTTGTGTACCTATATGTAACATTATGTTTATTCCTTATAATTTACTAGCTGCTGCCCGCGGCTCTGCCCGCGTTGTATTCGTATAAAACATAGCCTATGTGCTAATCTGATGTACAAACTATATTCCTGTAAAGTTTCATTAATATCCGTTCAGTAGTTTTTACGTGAAAGTGGAACAAACATCCATCCATCTATCCAAACAAACTTTCGCGTTTATAATATTAGTAAGAAAGTAAGAAAGAAGTAAGATGTGTCTTTATCGTTATTGTTTTCTTTTTTTCTATTGTTATTATTTTGTGCTGTGTAATCTGTACCTATGTATTGTCTGTACCATATAAAGGCCAATATTTTTTTCTTTCTTTCTTTCTCTCTTTGATCACATCACGGGTGTTCCTAGTACGGTGGTTGTCAGCCAGGTGTTTAAATTTAAACCAGTCGCTTTGAAGCTAAAATCCCCAGAACTTCCTGAATCTCTTACGATACTAACTGGAGGAGATAATTTGGTTCTACTTTTTATACGTCACCATACGGAACGTCTTAACTAACTATAAACTTAGCATACTAGGTATACTAATAAATAAATACGGGTACTTTACAGTTACCTGTCTCCATGTTAAAAAGGCCTACATTATTAATGTATTAATGATGAATAGAAGCGAGTTTGCTACTTCACTAAGCCGGTGTAGCGGAAGAAGTGCCAATGACGTATGCAAATCATTGTGTATAACTAGGCATGGTGCTTTACGTCAAACCGTGAGAATGTAATGTACAGAAGGTGAACATATTTAAAAACTAGCTGTGCCGGTGGTCGCACGCGTGGTTATCGGGTTTCAAAAATAACGGACTTCCAGAAAATGGTACCTAAATTTTAAGTTAGACCTCTAGCAATACATTCGTGAGAACCGCATTTAATTCCATGCAAAAGTATTCACGTGATGCGCGATCAAACATACTGATAAAAATTTCGCCCGTTTTCCCAACACTTCCCGTCACTGCTCTGCTCCAATTGATTGTACCGTGATGAAAAGTATACTATAACCTGCCCAGGAGTATAAAAAATAATCGTACCAAGTTTCGTCAAAATCCGTCCAGTAGTTTTTTTTTTCTATAACGAACATACAGACAGACAGACAAAAATTTTACTGATTGCATTTTTGGCATCAGTATCGATCACTAATCGCCCCCTGATAGTTATTTTGAAAATATATTTCACGTACAGAATTGACTTCTCTACAGATTTATTATAAGTATAGATAGTAATGCTCTACTGACCCAAGTACACAGGAGTTAATAAAGCGCCCACGAACAGTATGACCAAGGACAGGTGCAGTCTCTGATGCTTCACTCTTATAATCCGAAGAGAGAATAGTTCGGTACAACCGGACTCTCTTTGGTTGTACCGAATATTTAACAGCTTAACTTGTTAACTGATGCAAGGGGTGTGGGTATCACTGCCCATTTCCTGACAACGGGTCTGCTGCAAAGTAATTTCTTGACAGGAAAACCCAATAACAATTTTTGGACCCCACCCAGGGTTTGAATCGGGATCTGTCTGGTCAAATGGCACCTGGTTTCTTCTAGCTGAAAGTTGTCTGGAATACATCACTACAAGCGATAAGACCGCCTAAATTGTTATGTTTATAATGTGTTTTCCAGTAATGTCTGTGTTTTTGTGCATTAAAGTGTTCCTATCTATCTACTTTCCCGGCGGGCGGCTCAATTCGAGCGAAGATTCGCTATGCCCTACCTCTCTACATCCAACTTATTGAAACATCTGTACTTTCATATTCAGCGGTTACACCACAAGAACACTTGTTAACTTCGTCGATGATGATTGATTAGTTTTAAACAGTTTACTAAGGATTTTAATACAATTTCGTAACCGCTCATTAACTCAAGTGTTTATTTGTATGCCTATTACACAAGATTACACCAAGCACATTTATTTGGGACTTGACTTCCTTCGAAAGCTGTCAAGTGGAGATGCGCAGCGATTTGTGAAGTATCTTATCTATGTAGAAGAATTTATGTTCAATTAAAGTCAATCTAGATGCTTGTCAATTAAAAACTGGTAGCAAATTAATATTTCTCGTTTGCTTTTTGTGAATTCCAATTGTAGTTGATTAAATGGATGTTAATCAAATTTTAAACGATTTAAAACGTGTCAGTTTTATTGTAACTTCATAAATCAGTCTTTTAGCGATTCATTGGGGATTGGTAAAATTTCATGGTCTAAAATTTCGTGAAATAGCGTTCGTATAATCGCGTACGGACAATCATTATAGAGTAGGTACCATTGTATGTACCATGGATTTTTTTTTGAGATAACGTTTTTAACCCACTTCAAAATACACAATGTTAAAAAATGATCGCTACGACTAGTCCTTCTTCAAACATGGTCTAAAGAGAGTTCTTTCCTCGCCGTAGATAGCGGCCTAGCTGCACCCCTGGCATTACAGAGTCTTTGAGCGGCGGTAACCGTTTAACATCATTATGTGCCGCTTGCTCGTCTGCCACCCACAGTAATAAAAAAATAACAAAAAGAGCATGGTTCTCAATTGGGCAGATTTTTTTAATTGTCTTTTATTGAGGTTTATGATGTAATCGAACCATATGAGACGTCTCTTATCTCACATTACGCAGTTTCCGTTACCCTTTCCAAAAACAATACGCTTTTACTTATGCATCGAAATATTGGGCGCCATCAACTGACAGTGTCTTGTTTTTTCTCCCGCATGTTATTTCACATCGAGCGTTAAAAGATTTCAATCAGCACAAGAATATTGCGATAAGCGTGACATTTTATTGGTCCAATTATCATGTGAAAATTGTTGTGAAGTGTGATGTAAAATGCATTCGAAATGTGGCACTGGGTGGTAGGTGAAGTTATTTGGTAAACTAGTAAGTGGAAAACATTCAAAATGGGAGCTACTAAAAGTCAAATAGGTATGGGTACGTGAATAATACTCTCCTGAACGAAATTCGTTCATTAGGTTGTAAGGGACCGGGAGAGTAACCTATCATCTTTTTGCTTCAAGCCACCCTCGTCTGCCCGTGTGGCATCCTACTGAATAACAAACGAGGATTTGGCACCGACTGGTGACGGCATAGGTAACTATCGCGATTGAAGGCGTAGCTAAATACCACATGCCAATGATGGGCAGTAGGTATGCAATGGGTAGCAGCGTCTCTGGTGACGATGCTGCCCTACGAGGAGCTACGCCCTGCGATCGTCAACCCGCCTGCCCAGCGTTTTTTTTTTATAGTGGCTCGACATAATGGCTTCCCTACGCCTGATGGAAAGCGAAAGAGAAGCCCAAGTCGCTATGACAACGGACAAGTAACTGGTCAGTTACTTGTCAGTTGCCACCGCCATGCCGGCCCAACCCTAACCCCCCACGAGCTCCGGAAACTCTACTCACCGGGAGAAACACGACCCAGAGGTCATTTGACTGCGGTATTCTATAGGGTGGAGGTCCTTCCCCGGACGGGCGGCTCAATTCGAGCGAAGATTCGCTATGCCCTACCTCTCTCATGGCGTGGCGATTATAGGTTAAAGCCTGATGATTATGAATAAATAATACGTCAAAACGTATTGTTGAATCTTTTCAAAACTTTTCCACAGTGAATCATAAGGAAGATGGCGTAATATAGAGGTCAGACAGGAGGTACAGAGACCTACAAATTACGAAACACGAATCACATTCTTCCATTAAATGAAGCGAAGTCAAATTGCACATTGGACGGAACGCCCGGAGCGTCGCTCAGATTGATCTAGCCCATTAGTCGTTACTCCAATAAGGCATTTATAACGGTGTTATTACGGGCACGAATGAAAGGGTCCAAATAATGACGGCTTTAGTGCGAAACTGTCATAATAACTATGCAAAATTATGTATTGACAAGGATCTCAGTCAAGACTTTAAGAGAGGTAGGGCATAGCGAATCTTCGCTCGAATTGAGCCGCCCGTCCGGGAAGGCCTCCACCCTATAGAATACCGCAGTCAAATGACCTCTGGGTCGTGTTTCTGCCGGTGAGTAGGGTTTTCGACGACTCCACTGGCTCAATGGTTCATTAGGTGACCTTTGCCTCCTGTGGTGGATTCGATTCCCGTCCTGGATATCCTACAAAACACGAACTACTTCTTACTAGTCTGACTTATTAGGTACTCTGTCATTGAAGTAATGCAATAACGAAAGGCCGGAACTAGTGCATTAGACTTTGTTCAAATCTAGATATTGCTTATTTCCTATGGAGATACAATCTGACTTTGTGGTACAGTTACAAATTAATCAGCGGTTATGAATGAACAGGATAAAAATACATTTACATTCATAGTTAAAGTTTCTACGTAAGTATTGTTGCCAAACCGATCTAAGAAGATTGTTTTAATTATTTTTGGTTTATTTCGACGATCATTGGTTTGTTATACGATGCACATAAGTACATCAGAGACAAACATATTATGCAAAATATAATTGTTATATAAGTTGTACAGTGTTCTAAGTACAACGAAAGGCTTATTATACGAGAATACCCATAGTATTGTTTCGATTGAAAATATTAAACTTAAACTAGAGAGAGGTAGGGCATAGCGAATCTTCGCTCGAATTGAGCCGCCCGTCCGGGGAAGGACCTCCACCCTATAGAATACCGCAGTCAAATGACCTCTGGGTCGTGTTTCTGCCGGTGAGTAGGGTTTACGGAGCTCGTGGGGGGGTTAGGGTTGGGCCGGCATGGCGGTGGCAACTGAAAAGTAACTGACCAGTTACTTGCCCGTTGTCACAGCGACTTGGGCTTCTCTTTCGCTTTCCATCAGGCGTAGGGGAAGCCCATTATGTCGAGCCACAAAAAAAAAAAACATAACTTTAAAAAAGTTCTTATCTCGTTAGTACCTTCTGCAGGTACTAACCTACGTAACATAAATAAAAAGTGAAATTAAACTAAATACGCAGACGTTATCAACATACTAGCTAGCACTAGGTGTTTTTATATTCGACTATGTCCGCTTAAAGCCTTAATTCTCACTGTACTCATAAGTGTGCAATTATAATGGAATTAGTAGTTTGCGTGCGAGAGAAGTGTTGATTATGCAGGTAGGTATAATATACAATCTCGTTATGTGACGATTATGTCAGTAAAGAAGTGATTACCTAGTTTCTGGGAGCGTCCATTTGAGGGTTAAATGTCAGTAAGCGCATTATGAGAAAGATACATTTCAAACTTGTTCTTGGTAATTTTTACGGATGTGAGTTAAGGAAGTAGTTTATAACTAGTATTTAACCATTAAAAGTACTACGTTACCTATTTTATACAATTTTGACTCTTTAGTACCTAGTGGTTTTGTGCCGAAACAGGGTTTTTATACATTCTGTACATAATTATTTAGAAATTAAATTTGGGAAAGGTGACTATTTATGCGTATAGTTTTGAATTTTATTATAACTAGCGATTTCTACCTACGTTTGTTACCGTTAATAAAATGCAAGACGTCAACGACACAGTCGAACGCAAGCATGCCGCGGCCACACAATTAGATTCAACATTCAACTTTTGCGTCCAATCACTGTCCAATGGGATGTAAGGGAGCGGCCTATCATCTTTTCGCTCCAAGCCAACCTCACCTGCCCGTGGTGCATCTGCCGAATAACAAACGAGGCGCTGGCAACCGACTGGTGGCGGTATAACCATCACGATTGAGGCGTAGCTAAATACTAAAGACCAGTGACGGGCAGCAGCGTCACCGGAGCAAGAAGCTACGCCCTGCGATCGTCAACCCGCCTGCCCAGCGTGGCGATTATGGGTATATCCTCCAGATGTTTGCTCTAAGTGGCGAATAACTGGAGAGGCCTATGTCCAGCAGTGGACTGTAATAGGCTGATGATGATGATGATGATGATGACTGTCCAATGACCAATACTAAGGCGCTCAATGTCTTCACTGTGTCAAAGTACCGATACACACATTGGTGCATTGGGCGCAAAACGTTACGTTGGTGTTGGTGCAAATACCTCCAATGTGTGGCCACGGCATAAGAGAGGTAGGGCATAACGAATCTTCGCTCGAATTGAGCCGCCGCGGCGCGCCCGTCCGGGGACCTCCACCCTATAGCCAAATACCGCAGCCAAATGACCTCCAGGTCATGTTTCTGTTGGTGTTTGTTTTTAGGTGATGGTAAATATATATTTATTACTAAGTCGATGCTATTCGATAATAAATGAAAGTCACCTTAGCAAGGGCGTAACAAATAAACCAGATCAATTAAATACAATTTAACCGTTCATCTGACATAACATTGCAATAATTTATCCTTATCTGGTACAACAAACATTCAATCTTAGACCTTAATTCGTTCATTTTATCTTCGGACTCCCGCGGCGTCACACGTAATATCTGCTACATATGACATGCCCAATGTATTACAGATTTACAAATGCTATTCTTGACTTGGCTATGACAAAGTATAATGTTACTACTGCTGTGAAAATAAGGCTGTATTTCATTTGCCTTATATCTTTATAACGTTTAATTATAAGTGTGTAGCGTATGAAATAATGCGATAAAAGTATAATGCCTGTTCGTTCAGTGGTCATCTAGAGCCATTTATCATATTGGTAGATATCATTTAAGTTATGTCACTGTACGTGGGACGGTTCGGCAAATATTTTTGCGAGCAAATGGCTATCAATAGATGGTGTTTTAAGAGGTCAGTTATGCGGAAGATTGTTAATCGTAATAATTCAATAACTGGTTCCAATCTTTGATAAAAATTATGTCATCAATTATGTATCATTGCATACTTATATGGGACTAGCTGTGCCCGCGACTTCGTCCGCGTGGAATATAGTTTCATCCCCTATTTTATCCCCTTTCTTAGTGGATGCCTGTCCAGTGGTTAAACTTTTGACAGGCTCGGTGGCTCATTTGGTAGTGACCTCTGCCCTCTGAGCCAAAGGTCGTGGGTTCGATTCCCGCACAGTACAAACATTTCTGTTCATGAACATGTCTGTTTGTATTGGTCTGGGTGTTTTCTATGTATAATATGTATTTATTTTACAAAAAAAAAATGTATCTAAGTAAGTTTATCAGTTGTCTAGTACCCATATTACAAGCTTCGGCTTAGTTTGGGGCTAGGTGGCGCTGTGTGGCCCAGCGTGGCATGTCTTGGTTATTTATTTATTATTTTGAACGCCGCGAAATTAGACACAATATAAAATCAATTGTTACCGATGCATTTAAGTTCCATAGGCGTTGAACGGGTTAAATCACATATTATTATTAAGCTTAGTACTTTTTGAGTGCAAGACCTCATTGACCCTTTAAAAAGAGTACTCAGTTCACAAACACTACACCAATGCTTGTTTACAATAATTTACTCATTGCCTGCATTATGTTCACCGATCGTCTCCCGTCCCGTTTCCTCTGCCTGCGCAAGAGCAGGACGGGAACAGAAGTAGGTCTTGTTTACTTTGTTGTTAACATTCACAGGTGCATGAATGGGCCAGTGTGCCAGTTTAACCCGTTCTGGAGTAGAGCTAACAAACCCACAGTGACCCTTGGCATTCCATTTGTTTGACCGTTGAGGGTACTCTGTGTAGTCTCCGATCGTAGATGTTGGAAATTAGGCCATAGATGTTCACACGTGCACTTGTTAGTACACAAATGAAAACAAAACTTGGTTACCATACTTAAAGATAGTTAGTAATTTATTTGGATGTCAACAATACATTTTTCTAAAATTTGTATTGTAAGAAGGTACTCCATGTTGGTATTTTATAAATAGACTAGCTATGCCAGCGGCGTCGCACGCGTGGATATGGCGGTCGCAACTGATAGGTAACTGACCAGTTATTTGCCCGTTGTCACAGCGACTTGGGCTTCTCTTTCGCTTTCCATCAGGCGCAGGGAAGCCATTATGTCGAGCCACTATAAAAAAAATATATTGGGTTTTAAAAATAACGGACTTCCATAAAATGGTGCCTAAATTTTAGGTTAGACCTCTAGCAATACATTGGTGAAAACCGCATTCCATTTCATACAGTAGTTTTCGCGTGATGCGCGTTCAAACATACAGATAAAAATTTCTCCCGTTTTCTTCGGGCGGCCTCGCCCTCTCCACCTATTAACATTCATCTTCATCACGGTCTTGGTCACATGTCTCTCATCCCTCCTCATTACGTGCCCATACCAAGACAGGCGGTTCCCTTTAAACCCTTATATAATACGAGTACTTAGATAGTAATTTCATAAGTAGAATATAAGGTTTCGTTAAATCCTAAAAAGTTAATGGCAACTTTTTCCCCAACAACTGGGCAGCTAAAAGTGGACATCTGTTTCTCCAATCTAGTTCTAGCCTGTCAATTAGGTGGACGTTTATCGGTCAAACCGCCTCACAGCCCAGTATCGAAAGTGTTGCTATTAAAAGATACTTGTACGTTGAAATGAGTAAACGTATTAACGACATTTGCGTTTACACTATAGCGTTTTTAATCTTCGCTCGAATTGAGACGCCCGTCCAGGGAAGGACCTCCACCCTATAGAATACCGCAGTCAAATGACCTCTGGGTCGAGTTTCTGCCGGTGAGTAGGGTTTCCGGAGCTCGTGGGGGTAGGGTTGGGCCGGCATGGCGGTGGCAACTGACAGGTAACTGACCAGTTACTTGCCCGTTGTCACAGCGACTTGGGCTTCTCTTTCGCTTTCCATCAGGTGTAGGGACGCCATTATGTCGAGCTACTATAAAAAAAAAGAAAAAGGCGTTACGACTATATAACCTCAAGTAATGAAACACCCCCATTCAGCCGCCATAAATAAAAACCAAACTAAACAGATCGTTATCATCATCAGCCTGTAAAGGTCCACTGCTGGAAATAGTCCTCCCCAAATGGTATTTATAATTTGGGGGATTTTCTTTCATTACCACGTTTGGCAGGCGGGTTGGTGACCGCAGTAGGCCTTATTTGTACCCAGGTAAATGCTGCTAAAATATGCAGCAAACGGGTATTTCTGATATTTCCTTAGTAGTATTTCTCGGCACCCACGACATGAGATGGGGTGAGGTTGTCCTATTCTAAATCCGAAAACCACAAACTCACCTGGCGGTAGTATATCCTGCCGAACAACAAACGAGGCTCTGGCAACCAACACAATTGAAGGCGTCTAAATACCACAGGCCGATGACGGGCAGCAGCGAGAAGATACACTCGACGTTCACCAGCGATAGAAGAACCGGACTGTCCAGCGAGATTATGGGCAATGCATCCACAAGATTGTGCCCAAAGTGGTAAACAACTGGAGTGAGCTATCTCCAGCGGTGGACTACGATAGGGCGATGATGATGATGATGAGATCTTTGGCCAGCTGTGGGACGCTATTACTAATAATATTAGACTATATATATTTTGACTGGCCCGGTGGCTCAATTGGTAGTGACCCCTGCCTGCTGAACCAAGGGTCGTGGGTTCAATTCCCACCCGGGACAAACACTCGTGTGATGAACACTTGTGTTTGTCCCGTGTCTGGGTGTTCATATTTGTATTTAAGTATATATTTGTGGTACCTTCGTTGTTCTGATACCCATAACACAAGTGCTTAAGCTACTTACTTTGGGATCGGGGCAATGTATGTGAATATATGTATGTTGTCTGATATTTATTTATTTATTAGAAAGACCCTTCGGTCAGTGTAAAGGCTGCCAATCGCCAGCACACATAAGGGCAGGTTGAGTTAGCGATCCGCGACCTACTAAACCTGTCGCGCCGCCTCTGACTCAGCGGGTGACCAGGATTATACTGTAATTAGGATAAAATTGGACATCAATGACCAAATAATAATCCTGTTTCAGATAACGTTTTTTAGAAGGTATTTTAATATGTAGCGATAAGTAAAAGCACATTTGAAATCATTGTCATCAAACGTCAGATGCGTTTGGAATAAGCTTTTGGCCTGACTAAGGTCATTGTACCTTTCATTATATTTAAAAATATAATATTAATAATACTTAATGCTGGTTGCAGACCAAGAGCTACGGTAAGTTAGTTTAGCTTAGCCCGCGTAGCTGACCTAGCTTTCCATATTGTGTGCAAGCTGCTAACTATGCGACCATATGGAAAGCTGCGTTAGCTACGCTAGCTAAGTCAAATTAACTTAGTTTAGCTAAAAGACATAAATCATAAAAAAAACTTAGTTTAGCTCTTGGTTTGCAACCGGCATAATTTAAGGCTTATTTCTTATTTATGTGATGTTGTCTCATATCTATTTATGTCCCGTTACATTTCTGCCTCATGGGCCCACTAGCATCGGCAAGTGCATGCGGTTCGCCTTGTCCGGCGTTTCACTGCGCGCGCGCAGCTCGGCCTGTCATTGTGCGCTTATTCATCGCCCTCTACTAACAGCATCATGTTTGATCTATTTACATTCATAACTCTAGCTTCGATCATTGATGTAACGCTCGGAGGGAAGCTCATTTTTTATTCACGATATAAATAAATAAATAATCCAAGACATGCCACGCTGGGCCACACAGCGGCAACTAGCCCCAAACTAAGCCGAAGCTTGTACTATGGGTACTAGAGAACTGATAAACTTACTTAGATAATTTTTTTTGTAAGTGTCTTGATAAGTGCCTTGAAATTAGCCTGGTGATGTTAGTTCTTTTTTTATACCACTAAGGTGGCATAAGCCGCTTAACATCAGGCGGACGTAGCGCCTGATGTTAAGCGGTTACCGCAGCCTATAGACGCATGCAACACTAGGAGTATCACACGTGTGCTGCACACCATAACCAACGGCTGTGGATGCAGCAGTCAGCCAATGAGCTCCAGACACCCAACTCACGGGCAGAAACATGACCTGGAGGTCATTTAGCTGCGCTTGGAAGGATCAGCTTTTTTTTTATTCACTGCTTTAAGTCCTAAATTTAAAGGGCCTGGTGATCTGTAGGCTTCAGCCTAATTCAGACAGCTATCACAATCTAAACGCTCCTGTTAGCGAGCCCGAGGAAGACTGACGCAGCAGCTCGAGCTGAGTGGGCCCTCCAGAGGTGTACAATCCCCGCGGGGGTTGTGTGGAGGGGGGTTGAGATGCGCCGAGGGACTTACCGGACCACCGTCGGGTTTAGTGGGTATTCGTTGCTATATAGGAGTAAGTTCTACATAACCAGGGCCCTGGTGTATGCGTTTGCTTATGAGATCATCTAAGATTGTACTTAAGTTGTTTGTTTATTTAGAATGTGAAGTAATATGATTACCGACTCTATTAAATGACGGAGGTTGGAGGTCTTCCACGTGCATCTTGCGCGCAATTTTTTGCCTCGTGCAACCGGTCTTTGGAATCAGCTTCCGGCTATGGATATGACTTAGGAACCTTCAAAAAGCGAGCCTATAGATTTCTCAAGGGCCGGCAACGCATCTGTGACTCCCCTGGTGTTGCGGTGTCTATGGACTGAAGTGATCACTTACCATCAGGTGACTTTCAGGCCAGTTTGCCCCCTCTAACATAAAAAAAAGATATTTTTAGTTATGAAGAATGTGAAGTAATATGATTAGGTACCTACTCTATTAAATGACCACGAAGTTTTTTGGCAGAGATCGCATACTATCAATAAGACTACCTAAATTGTACTACAATTATATGTGTGATGATTCTGTGACAATTTTTATGCAAAAGAGAATATCTATCCATCAACTAAGGACAAATTGTCTACTGGAAAAGCTCCAATCATTACTACGACACCTTGTAAACTCACGAAGAAAGTTCACAGCACAACAGACAGGCTGCAGATTATAAATCAAAATGGTAAAACAATATTTAGGTACACCAATATGGCGAACCATAACACGAGTTATCATTTCACAACGGAGCCGAGCGATGGAAGGAATTACAACAAAATGCATGGCCCGGACGAATATTGCTTGTTAAACGATCAAAGATTATTCGCACGCTTGTGATCAATTAGAATAGCAGAATTGTGGTGAACTACAACTCTTTGATCTTATGCGTCGCTCTCCTTTCAATAATGGAACTATGCGTGCATGCCTAAGAAATTTTGGGAAATAAAAATAGCAGAAGTATTATCCCTACTAATATTATAAATGCGAAAGTAACTCTGTCTGTTATGCTTTCCCGCTTAAATCTCTCAACCGATTTTGAATAAATTTGGCACAGACAATCCTTAGACCCTGAGAAAGGACACGAAAAAGGGGATGAAGAAACACTTCTGTGACACACCTACATAAAGCCGGCACAACTAGTTCTTTATAATATTTATTCGTGTTTATTTCAGTTACAGGTAGCACGAATAGATCTAATATAACCAAAAAAGCTATTGACCAGGATGTTTATTATACCAAGTAGTTTCAAGACCTACCTATTACTCGTATTCGTAAGTGCACACAATGAGCATTCGTACCATAAAGTAAATCATACATTTTTTTTTCGAGTCTATGATACTCTACCTCAAATAGAACCAGCCCAATACCTGGCGGGGATCTGGAAATTCCAGACTGGAATCATACACTGCCGAACCGTTAGGTTGTGGACCTCTCATCCAGCACACGTGTCCCCTTCGTCTTTTAACCTTGGTCTTCTAAACGAGGACTTATACAGACCGTCATCGTGTGATCGATCAACGTCGTAGTAATTATGCGTGTTGTAAGTCATTTACATTTTTGGCAGGATGCAGTCATTTTGACGTGCTAATCTAAAGAAAAGTAACAATTTAGGCACAAATTATGGTAATTGGTGGGATGTTGATTCTGGGAAGCGGCCTTAGAATGCGTTTGTAGTTTATAAGAATTATAGAATATCATTTTTAATCGGCTTCTAGAAAGGACGAGCAACCTATTAGGTACATTCATGCAATCTTTTATCGCAGGTATTCACATATTTGATTAAATAATTTTTTTTTCTGTTATCCGAGTTTGAGAATTCAAACAGAAAAAAAGGCAGAGATATCTGACGAGGAACGTGAGGTTACATTAAAAATGTTCCTATAACTTAAGAGCGCGCATACAATTTTAAGCAACTCGAAACGCACGCGGGAGCCGATTCCGAAACACACATAGACATCATTTGTGTCTGTGTGGGTGAGCGGCGTGTCGGAAGCTAACTCCGGCGGACGAACATATTTTGATACTTAACAATTTATTATTCAACTAAATTATTTGAACATTCTTTTATTGCTAAATATTTTATTAGTGTAGTATAGGTGCGTACTTATTAAATTGATTTAAACACTTTAGAGTACATTATTCTTAAGTGTTTACTAATTAAGGTTTAAGAAAAATATAACAATATTTTTGTCTTTCTATCTTTATATGTACCAGGTACATACCTATCCAAAGGTATTGTGTGAGTGATTGACATTATTAATGTTGCTTGGTAAAAATCAATAATCCCTACTGTGTTTTCCTTGCCTTCTGATCATGAGTCAAAGGTCGTGAGTTTGATTCCCATCCAGAACAAACATTCGTGTGCTGAACATTTGTGTTTGTTCTGTGTTTAGGTGTTTGTATTATTATTTAAGGAAAGAGCAGTCTCCGTGGTTGCCACGATATAACTCTAACCCGTTTTATATTTTAACTTGTAAAAATTACTTTGTTCATTTTCACTCGGCAGAAATGGATCTCACAAAGAGGCTGGTTGCCATCATTCAAAAAAGATTAGTTTGTAAACAATTTGTCAATTTGAATTAAGGTCCTAAGTCTTCTATGCACTGATCACAGAGATCATGCATGCATCACTGATGCTTGTGCTGAAAGTTGTGCTTGTGTTTCGTAGCAGAAACCCCAAATGGCCTACAACAACTAAAATCTGGTTCCTATCCAGCTTGACCAATCCATCACTTATTCTCGGTATGAATATTCGTCATGACCCGAATCCTAAAGGTTACATTGAAGGAGTCATTGACTACTGCAGCATTCTCTAAATAGGTGTCCTGAACCTGATTCTGAAAGAATATATCACGACTGACCAGCGCTGTTTTTTGTATAAGGCACAAATCTTGCGTAGAATACTGCTTTTACGCAATTTTATAAATGACTAGCTGTGCTCGCGACTTCGTCCGCGTGGAATAGTTATTTTTCCCCGTTTTTTTTTTACATTTTCCATTATTTCTTCGCTACTAATAGTTGCAGCGTGATGTTATATAGCCTATAGCCTTTCTGGATAAATGGTCTATTCAACACAAAAATAATTTTTCAATTCGGACCAGTAGTTCCTGAGATTAGCGCGTTCAAACAAACTCTTCAGCTTTATAATATTAGTTATAGTTATAGTTAAGATGCAATGGACAGGTTACAAAGGCGAGCTATCTGAATAGGTAGGTATAGTGAGTCCTCTTATATATATTCAAAAATTGTCTAGGATCGGTATTTTGAAAATTAAAATTAAATACAACAGCAAGTAAAAAATGTTGTCATTATCTCATTTATTTTCTACTTTACGGTCTAAATTAAGAAGACTAAACTTGTAGGAAATCAATTTTTAAACAATTTTGGTTCCTTCCTTTTCCCCTAAAATCGATATTTTGGAAATAAAACTCGCAAACCGCGACATATTCAAAACTGTATCATTATCTCCTATGTTGTCCTTTTTACGGCATGAATGAAAAGAAACAAAGTTCTAGAGAGTCAATTTCCGAACAATTTTGGCTCTTACCTTTTCCCCCAAAATCGACATTTTGGAAATTAAACTGAATTAATTAATTACTTAATAATATTTCGAATTTAACATAATTCCAATGACGGCGACGAAGCAAATAAAAGAAATAACAATACCTATTATGGCAAACTGCTGCACTAATGAGGGCGCCCATATCGCGTGTGAATTCGCCACCAGAGGTGCTAGTGTAGCGTGAGGTATCCGAAATGTCAAATTACATAGGTTCTGTGGGTTAAACGAGTTTATTTCGGAAAATTAAATAATTTTGTGCAATTTTGGCATAGCTGGCATTAATTTTCGAAAATATGAGACACGGCTCAGTGATTATCTGCGCTTTAAAAGCGGAGCCGAGAAAATGAGGTATAAAAATTAGCGGTATGAAAGAAAAGCTAGTTCACTGGTTTGTTTATTAACCGTTAACAAACAGTTTTGCCTTTTGGAAACTTATGGCCTCCTTCTTATAACGAACAAACAGTCATCACATGCATAAAACAAACCTTAACAGCTATGCCCGAAGACCTCACTATACAGTGGCACCCTCTGGTGATTACAAAAACGGTAGCCCTCATTGGCAACGTTGCACCTTGCGACTTGCATACTGCAAGTTACATGCTCGCCCTGCTCGTCGCCATACTACCATTCAGCATGCGTAGCCGGTAATTTTAACGTAATGTATGTAAATAAGTTACCGTAACATATCCGTATCTTACCAGCCTTTTCGCTAAAATCACCCCTAGTAACCGTAATGGCCATACATTTCACAACTATCATATTGCATTTTGGTTTTACATTTTGAAACTATAAAATATAATTTTTACTTCTTTCTAATACTATCTGAATGAAAGTAGTAATCTCATATCGTTATCAGCCTCTCACAGGCCACTGCTGGACATTGGCCTCTCCCATTGTTGACCACTTTGATCGATTTAATTTTAATCGTAGATACTTGTTATTATTGTGACACAAAGATTCACTTATTCACACTAAACAATTAAGCGACAATTTCAAAATTGGATTCGAAGATCGATTTATCTAAATCTAAATATATGAATTTCGTGCATACCATCAAACATTTTATCATCCATCTTTACACATATAATTTTACTAATAATAACTCGACTATGGGATTTCTATGACTTTCAGCTTCATTGTATGCCTTTATTTATAGTCGTGAACATGTGACGTACATTCCTAAATGCTCCCAACTCAAATGAATCTCCTTATCAGTTTCTTCATGGAAGTTGTTTCTGACCATTGATGTTAACGAGCATATTAATAATCATTGGAATAGCCTTACTTTGTAACTTCATTAGTGAACTAATAAACAAATATCATATTAATTTTTTGAAATATTTAGCAAATGTGGTTGTAGATAATAATAATTATAATAATCCTGATGTTTGTATTTGATACTCATGACTAAACATTAGGTAAATCATTTCATTAATTTAGTATGTATATTATTTTAACTTAATAAATTTTCCATACAAAAATAATATTACAAAGTATCAAACTCGTGGAGTTGCACGCGCGCAGAGAGGTATACGCTCATAAAAGTGGTTGTGCGTATGTGTGCGTGAGCGGAGCAGCGAGCGGCACGTCCTCTCTCTGGGATGACCCGATTTGGACTGAATCGGCAAGCGTCGCGCGCGTGGCTTTATAGTCACTTTTAAAAAAATCGTATAAAATAAGAGGTATAGACTATTAATAAAATAATAATTAGGTGCACTTAAGAAAGACTTCTTTTACATTTACACACAATTTCAACTACAAGAAACAGTGTTTTCTACTAGAAAAACACTGTTGAAAAGTGTGAATTGAGCTCATTTTGAAAAATTATTTTGGGCAATTTAATAACACATTTTTGAAAGTTTTTTTGTCTAGTGCACTAATAGACCATATAAGCTATTGTATAAACATATATTTAAAACATATGTATGTAATGCAATTGATATTAAGACTTTCGAAATTGACTCTGACTCGCATTTTTGCGAATCGGCTTACGGGAGATCTTTGATAAACAAAAATATACTAGTAAATGTTGTATTTTATCTAGCCTACGCACTGCTTGAAGACTTTATCTATATAAAAAACTATGTTTCTTATTTTAAAAAAATCGTTTTCTCTGATAATAGCTCGCCCGAAAATACCAGTTTCGCCGCAAATACGTCGAATTCTGTATGCGCGCTCTTAAACCGGTGTCAATATAGAGTTACAAGTCCTGCAATTTCAGGATAATGAAAAATTGCAGTTATTGAGATAATGATACTACCAACGAAGAATGATTTCTAATGTTCCCATAAATAGAAGATTGAAGTTAAATGTGTGAAAACATGCCTCCCTTGAAACAAAGAGTACTACATGCTATTAGGTAGCTATATAGTTGATAACAGTTTATTATACTACAGCTACTTCTATGGATATTGACAGAAGTTATTATGTTGGTAATGACTGGCGTTTAGATGCAAATCGTGCATTCAAAGAAGTTCGTAATTAATAGTTAATTAAAGTTACGGAGAAGAAAATTATTGGATGCGTAACTAACCAAATATTCCATTCATACGGTAACAGATAAAGAATACAATCAATGGGCCATCATCCATCACTGGTATCATACCATCGGATACCAGTGGGCAAACGCATGCTCCCACCAACACACGACGAAACATCCGTAAAGTGACTTCGTGTAGTGCCAGCTACTACAACACAGCTACTTACAATATTACCTAATAAATATCAAATTAATTACCAATAAAAAGAAGTAAAAGAATTAATTATTGCCGACCCTACAACTTTTACGATTTCTACGCAGATATAATAATTTGATATTACCAATGACTTGTAAGTTGAGATGAAGAAAGGAGTGAACATTTTCCAAGCATGTTTTCACTAACAGTTTTCATTTATTTTGTTTAATATGTAGAGAATATTTATATTCATCTAGTCTTCTTGGGAATTGGCTGCTGTTTCCTAAATTCGGTCAGAACAGTTATATTACTCTGTAAATTTGCCAAGGAACTGTCTTCCAGCATGTGTGGATTTTGTCGTAATAAGAAAATAGTTATGGATGTCTCCGGAGTAACGATAGAATTACGTGACGTCATTGCAGTAATGTATGCCCCTACATAGTAAGTCTTGATCAGCAGTACCTTATATGCGGTTCTTTCAATGATTTAGTATAAAAAACGCAGCCGTTGTGGACACAATGAAACTCAAAACAGAATTTGTAGACACAATAAAAGTAAAAACTTAGTATAGCCATGAATAACGACTTTACATTTCCTATATGAAGTCGTAAAGAAATTAATTCAGTTAAAATTTCGAACATAAAATTCCAAATACGTTACGTGTGAACCACAAGGGAAATACAGCTTAGTACATTTTGTCTGTAGCGAAAAATAAAACGAGCATAAGGTTGATTAATGTTTCACAAGTACCAAGGAACTGTTGTATTTTTCAGTTTAGACTAATAGCATGTATTCACGTTAGTTTTGCGTCTTCTTTGTATTTTCCTTTTGTGTTTGTTCTTTTATACATGGCCAGTTTGATCTACAACTGGAGTTGGACAACAACAAATCGGGCAAAAAAGGAAAGAAAAGAGGATACAGTTTTTGATGAAAATTGATAGGAACAGGAAAGATTGGATTAGTGTTGATTATATTAATTTGCTATAGGGAACATGCGTGTATACTATTTTCTTGAAATAACTAATTGATTACAAAGTAGACAAAATCATATTCAATGAATGTACAGTAAGCTTATATACGAGTATGTAGTTCAGATAATAAAAAACTGTTAAAAATTCTTCGATATTTGTGTATCGGTGCGATGTACGATTTCAATAAATCCATAAAAAAGTCATGCATATTATGTACTCTACGCGAACTCAAATCACTTTGGCTTATATAGTCATGAACCATGTTGTGACCATACTTAATAAAATTCAATAAAATATAATAAATCCATAAATTTTTGGGGCATTTTTTATTGTACCTGCCTGCGTAGTTGTCCAAATAATTACGTAGTCCTAAACTAAGCCTTTCATTCTTTTTTTAATGGATTTGGTTTTCAAAATTGACCTGGTCCTTTCATGGTTTGCAAAAGTCATTCAAACCCATTCACCAAACATTATAGCAATTTCGCAAACATTTTGTCGTTTACCAACGAAAATGGTTAGGACGTTTGTATTACTATGAGAAGCGAGTACATTAGAAAGATATCGTTAATTCCAGTCTGTTATTGTGGTATCGTATCTGCATGTTGGTCTGTAGTCTGTGGCCAGTTGACAAAGGTCAGCGCAACGCGGTCACGACTTGAACTGCGCCCGATAGCTGGCTCATGGGAACAGGACCTTATAGGAATTACTATGGGTTCTCATTTGTCTATGCAAGTAATGGACGGGCTTTATGGCGTGGTAATCAGTAATGGTGCTTACGTTATAAATTGACAAGTAGTTCTTGATTAAAATATACCCGGCGTCCCGGAATAGGGCGATTAAACGGTTCTTAGAGGTTACTTGTTGGTTTGGTCAAGTCCATATTAGTCATAGAAAGGAGAAGGGTAAAATGATGAGGTGACAAATAAAGCTAAGGGATGTATCTTCACATACCGTTATGGAAGCGGTCACTACTTCTGTCCACATTAATGATGTGATCCTAGGGTAATTTTCGTATACAGGCATAGGTAATAATAATATGAAGAGAATTGGTGAACAGACCAGACGTTCTGGTCGCTAATTCTTGACGTTTTGTTTTTTTTAAATAATAGCACGACATAATGGCTCCCTTGCGCTTGATGGAAAACGAAAGAGAAGCTCAAGTCGCTGTGACAACGGGCAAGTAACTGGTCAGTTACCTGTCAGTTGCCACCGCCATGCCAGTCCAGCCGGAGACCCTACTCACCGGCAGAAACACGACCCGGTAATTTGGCTGCAGTATTCTATAGGGTGAAGGTCCTTCCCCGGATAGGCAGCTCAATTCGAGCAAAGTTTCGCTATGCCCTACCTCTCCTGTCGCATATGGTCTTCATTATTGGGTATTACTAGTCATGCAGAGGGCATCTATTAATAAGGATCTTAAGTCTATTATAATCTAATCTATAGTCTTATATATATAGTCTAATCTTAAGTCCACTCTGTGTGGACCTTGGAGCCTTGAAGTGCACTAGTCCTTCGAGCCGGATAGAATGTATTTTTAGGCATAGTGCAGTGGTTATCAGTCTTTCAATGGTCTCAAAAATCATTCTCTTGTATACTGATAAAAAGGAACTGCTGATAAGTATTGGACATGGATCAATCAAGGATCACAAGAATCAAAAGCCCATGTAAATTGGTCGTATAGCCGAACCGGTGGTAAGTCTCGGTGGGCGGGCGGTTACGGAGGCGCGGCGCCGGCCGCCACTCAAGATAACCACCTCACTAATGCGCCGAGATTGCGGCTGAATTATGACGTCCACCACACGCTAGGACCAGCGAAAGTACGCCTTGTGACCGTTCGATACCAGACTGGAAATTTGGAACAACTAGAACTGTAACATGCTGGAGCGATAAACTGGAAGTGGCTTGTTTGTTCTTGGCGACGTTTATGCATTTATGGATACAAACTGTGCAAAGATAGCAGGGACATGGACGAAGATAGTATAAGGAGCGGCTATTTGCTAGTGGAAATCCTACTTCTTGAATCTCATTCCTCATTACAAAGTATCGTCCGTGACTTTTCCGGAGAATCAGCTTCATCACAATCAGCCTGCAAACAACTATTGTTGGAAATAGGTATCCTCCAATGACATTTATCATTTAGACCCTATATAACAAATTAAATAGAACTTTGAATATTTATAACGAACCACTCATCAAATGCAAAACTGATTTAATTAGATGGCTGAACCAGTTGGATTATCAGGAAATAGAAGCTTGGATAAAACCCACATAAAAGAGAATATTGTAATTGTAACTAGGAATACCTAGTTACAATTACAATATGTGTAATAACACTTTTTCAAAATATTACTACAAAAAAAATAAAAAAAACTTAATCAAGCATGAAATATTTGAGTATTAATTATTATTTATTATTATTTATATAAGTATTTATCTATGTATACATATATATATATATATTTATATATTTATCCTAAGTATGTATATACGTATTGGTGATTGTATGTCTATATTTATTTTTTACTACTACTTATAGAGAGCAGATTTCTCCCAACACAGGCATATTTTTGCTTAAAGGGAGAGGTCTTAAATAATGTACCCCAACACCTGTAATCTTTTAATAAATATTTTTGATTTTTTTTTTTTTTTTGAATCATTTGGGGGATTTGTCTTAGTTACCATGCTTGGTGACTGCTGGTTTGAGGTGGTAACTAAGGCAAATTCCCCAAACGATAAATTATGTAATTCGAGGTGATGATGAACTTTGATGGATGGTCCATCAAGATACATTTCCATGTGAATAATTTCTTAATTGTAAGAGTTAGATAACTCGTAGAGGTATTCACAATTTTATCAACAATATTTTAATTCTTACTTCTGGAGCATTAAGATGCTTCGAAATTAATATTCTATTACATACAATATTTTCTAAATGCAAACTGACGCTCCATCGTAAAGTATGAGGTGCCCATCATCATCATCATCAACCTTTATCAGTCCACTATGAAGTCAAATTTATGCCCCCTGTATATTTACAGAAAACTGCAATTCCAAGCATTGACTTTTGAAATCATTGCATGAAACGTTTCGCATTTGACAGGAGCCCTTGTCGATCCGGTGACGTGTTTATTGCTTACAGATTTCCCACGTGAAATATGTATTTTCGTACGAAATTCCGTTGACAGTAAGTTGTGAGTTTACCACGGGTCTGTCTATCGGGTAACATTATCTCGGTTATTTATAGCAGGTCCGTTTCGCTTTCCGTTTTGGGTTTGAGAGTATGGTTGCAAATGATTTTCTTAAGCGAAAGGAAAAGTCAAATTAATCTGGTGTTATAATACTTAAGCAGATCCTGGGCTCTGAGGCATTGCCTTCTGATTCAACTGGGAAGAACGCTATGATGATAATGATGAGGTGCAAGAATACCATTTATTTCTTAAATTTTTTGAGGTAGCGCTCGCACTCATATCCTCATAAGCATATCCTCAAGCAAATTTGACAATAGTGACTTTCAACATATTAAACAAACTCTTCTTAAATTTCATTTCATAGATTTCGGCTACATGCCTGCATTTGTAGTGAAACGGACGACGAGAATCTTCTTCGAGCGAATGTGGGGCAATTTTCAAGCGTTCGAGCAGAGATTGATCCGGTTTTTGATGGGTGAGCGCGCTCTATCGTACTTTAATGTTGGTCGATATCAGGTGAGGTCAAGCTAAGCCCACTACGAATTAAAAAATGTTCTTCACAACGTTATATTTTTTTAATTCATAGTCGTCGTTTAAGCCTTTTTTTATAGGGCTCTTCTTCTATGTTAGAACGATGATGGCCAGAGGTTTTACAGAGGCTACTGAACATAATGTTGACTGAGCGAATGTCTCTCATCCCTAACATGCTGCCAAAGCCCAGTCTGAGTACCTAGCACGTCTTCCTTATGTCACTAAATATCAGCTGACGTAAAAGTACTTACTTAATGGACTTTGTATGGTATGGTGTTCAGGGTTTAACCTGTCATACAAATATCTCTAACGAGCACTTATCAGGGAGAAAGTCAAAACTGACATTATTTTGCAGTGAGTACGATCCATTGTTCATTATCTAGGTATACTCCTACGAGTATATAGCTATAGATAAATCAAATTTCATATTTCGGTATTATCAGTGGTAGTTGTAGATAAATTGGAAGTATAGAAAGTGGGGCTTTTACAGCATAGTATACTGATTTTAGGCACATACCTTGAGTATTAGTATGGGGAATGAGGATCAAATTTCTAGCCTTGAGCTATCGTCGTGTTTCGATATAAGTGACAGAACAAGAAATGCATGCTTAAAGACTGAAGACGGTCACTGGTTTAAGGTATAGCTTTAGGGTATATTTTTTAAGATTGCGTTAAAAAAATTATACAAAACAGGTCTCAAGCTAAGGCTTTCCCCTGTTGTTAGAAGAGATTTCCATTACCATCATTTTTTCTCCTTATTTAAGAAGTTAAGTCAGCATAGATTATTGTGCTCCGTTATTACACATGACATTAATTATCAAATTACATGTCATTAAAAAACATATGTAGAATATAATTTAAATTCTGCTCGGCTTCCTCTAGTTCAGAGGACGAAGACAGAGCACTGTCATACAACGTTTTTGGAGTATCTGTCACCACAGCCGTCGGTTATGGACACACTCCAACAAAAAAAAAACTAGCCGTATGATCAGTTACTTCCAGAATCTTAGCCTAGCTTTGAAGCGAAACTTAAGGAACTCGACATGATCTCTGTACCAATTTTGACACTTGACGGACCAGGTCATCTCGGCCACCCACAGTACCAGCCAGAAAGCGTCTTGAACTGTGCAATCCTCTCAATATCGTTCCGCTAATTAACTTGCGACACGCCACATACGGCCTGGCGAAATGGCAAGCGACATATGACGCAATTACCGAGATGCAACTAATGGATTAGGAATTGTGAAGCGTTCTGTACATTCATCATGCTGTAATAAAATATTGTGTTTAATCTTCATCATCATTTTTGTGACGTATGAATAAAACATATTTAACACGCTTCTGTTCTTGCTGGAGATTGAACCTGCCGGAACTTCTGTATCGGTGTATGTACTCGTATATATGTGTACATTCAAAAGAAACACATGCACTGCTTATAAAGTTTTAGCCCGACGTTTTGACAGTGTTACAATGGCTGTGTTCATAGAGCTTAACCCCTCCGTGGCTACGGCCGTTGTAATTTTACATAGATAGGTATTCATTCTATTTAAAATAGGAAGAGTCCGGAAGACTTTATCAGGTGGTAGAGATGAATCACCTTTCATAAATCAAGTTCAATTCTCAAAGACGGTCATCGGCAGAACGCGGTTCGTTTTTAAAGGGTGAGGGCGACAGGCGCAATGGGCTCTATTGTGCCTGTCGAGCTAACTTTTGGACCTCACGACCGCTTACCATCAGGTGGAGTGAGGTTATCCTGAAAGCTCTTCTTATAAAAAAAAAAACCGTTTGGACGTATGGTTCAAAATTTAAGTTAATTTTTGAAGGGTGGTTCCTTTAAAGATTCTACCTACAGTTGGCTACAATTTAAAAAGTGAAGAGGTTTAAAAGTTCAATATGAAGATAATGAGTTGAAATGGAAGGGTTGACAGTTTGTATTGAATGTTCATTACTTTTGAGGATGGGAATGGGTTTGAGGAACGATATCTGGAAAACAAACGGATATAGGAGTGGGAACGGGATTGAATGCGGAAATGGGAATAGGTAACGATGTCAGATCAATGAAGATGGGGATATCAACGGTAGCAGGAAGGATAAGGTGAGTTGTGGCCAAGCTCAAACGAACCATTAAAAAAATGTATGTTAATGGCTAGGGCGACGAGGAAAGCACCTAATGGGAACGGGATAAGGATCAGTGTAGGGTTTACGATTATTTGGGGAACTAAGCTTAAGATTTGTGGCGATACGAAGTTCGTCGGGTCAGCTAGTACAAAATATGTACTGTAGTAACTTTCAAGCTGAAATTTTGATCGCCACTTTCTATTTGCCGACTACGGAACCTACGTCTATGACCCACGCGCCTATATTTTGATCAAGCATTTGTCCAAAATTCCTATGAGGCCACCAGGTTGTGTAACGCCCGTGTGGAGCGTCGCGCGGTTCGTTACAGAACAATTGTCCGTTCCCAGACTATCGCGTTCGTGTTAATTGCTTAGAGTACACGCGATACACACTGGTGCCGAGAGCGGCGTGCATGTTGGCGAGCATTTTGTACGAGTTGGGTCGCCAGACGCTTTGCAATTTATGTAGGACAAGAACTACTAGGTAAGAACTACTTATTACTAAACAGATTCTTTTACTAGAAAAAATCATATTAATAGAATTTAATATCTAAAAAATTGCAAATATAAATTATCTGTCTCAGTTATAGTTTGGTCACATTTTTAGAGGTATTATTTTAAAAGAAGAACTAAAAAATATTTCTCTAATTTCTGTATGTTGATTTGTGTTCCAAGGGCTGGCCTTTCTATATTTTATAAATAATCCTTTAAACCGCTATATTATATTATCGTCATTAAATTTGATAACAATATACATGTTGCCGACGCACATCTTTTTATGTATTTACTTTAAATTTATTTACGCTTACCCAGAACATACCGATCGCTTTCTTGTTTCCCAATAACTGACTGTGGCCAACTCTAAACCTATCCAACCCTAACCTAAGCTACAATGACGAGAAACAGCAAATGCTCGCCTCAGCATCGGCCCGTGTGTCGCAAGGTGTAAGAACAAACTAATTGCCCTGAGGTTATCCGCTCGGCAATTAGACACCGAGTTCCTTATTGTGCAAAACTAGTAACAGGGAAACTAAGTGCCATCTCCTCACGATCACATCACATTTTTTATACAAAGTAGTCTCCAAATGGACGTGAAGAGATTAGGAGACTGTACGTAATAAATAGATGCGTCAGATAATGAATGATACTGTGTGTTTTCCGGAATAAGAATAGGACCACGCCATCTCCAACATCATCTCCAAAAGGTGCTCGCTGCCATAATGTTGAGCGACAATATTTTGAAAAATAATTTTCAAAATATTGTTTTCAAATATTATTTTCAAATTTTATTTTTAACAGAGGTAGGGCATAGCGAATCTTCGCTCGTATTGAGCTGCCCGTCCGGGGAAGGACCTCCACCCTATAGAATACCGCAGCCAAATGACCTCCGGGTCGTGTTTCTGCTGGTGAGTAGGGTCTCCGGAGCTCGTGGGGGGTTAGGGTTGGGCCGGCATGGCAGTGGCAACTGACAGGTAACTAACCAGCTTCTTGCCAGTTGTCACAGCGACTTGGGCTTCTCTTTGGCTTTCTATCAGGCGTAGGGAAGCCATTATGTCGAGCTACTATAAAAAAAAAAGAAAAAAAAAAGAAAAAAACATATATAATCGTCAGCTTGCAAACGTCCACAGCCGGACATAGCCCTTGATAATTGTCGTCTGCTCATTTCCTAATATTTCCTTAGTCGTCTACAACACCCACGGGATGAGAGGGGGAGGACCTATTCTCAATCCGGAAACCACACGGACAGATACTGCAACAACTTATTTTTTTCTTCATTGGCAGACGAGCAAGCGGCCTGTCTAGTATTAAACAGTAACCGCCGCCCATGGACATTATCAATGCCAGGGGCACAGCCATGCCTCTGCCTACCGTGAGGAAAGAGCTCTCTTTAAACCACGCTTACAGAAGGACATGTCGTTGCGATCAGGGAATACCGCGGCTGGGAGTTCGTTCCAGGGTCGTTCTGGGATAATTAGACTTATTTTTCCCATCATTCTTCGCAAAGAAATTGACGCAAAAAAATATTATTGACGACCCAGCTCAATTCTGGACATATATCAAAGATAAGAAAAAAGAACGAAGACCTGTTGGTACATATTCGCATCGTGGGGAGCAGGTGGAGGGCCAGGCTGCAGCAGACGCTTTTGCTGAATACTTCGGCTCGGTATTTCTTGCGGATGTTCCTCGTTTGAGTTTCACTGAGGCTATACGTGTAGGGGATACCTGCGCGGACGCCACGTGTGTTTCCATAGGTGGGGTTAGTAAGGCAGACTGGAAACTAGCAGTGAGACGGCTCAAGGCGAGATCGTCGACCGGGCCCGACCATATTCCGGTATTTCTTGTAAAAGATTGCAGCGCCGTCCTCATGACACCACTCTTATTTATTTACAACATGGCCATGAGTCAGTCAGTGTATCCTGAGTCTTGGAAACTGAGTAGAGTAACCCCGATTCCTAAAGGGGATGGAAGGAACGACATATCGTGTTTTAGGCCAATTGCGGTTCTGTCAGTGTTTGCCAAGATCTTCGAAATTATCTTGTGCCGCCACATTGGCGAGCAGATTCAAGGTTCCTTGCATGACAGTCAACACGGATTCCGCGGGAATCGATCTGTCGTTTCTAATATCATCGCCCATGTGGACTATGTATACGCTGAAATGGATGCTGGTAGACAGGTGGATACTGCCTATTTCGACTTCAAAAAGGCATTCGACCTGGTCGATAATGATCTGTTACTGCAAAAGTTGGCAAAAATGGGGTTTACACCAAAGCTGTTGGAATTCTTCTCCAGCTACTTGCGGGATCGGTGTCAGTTTGTAAGGGTAGACGGTTTTGAATCGAATACCTTCTATACCAGATCCGGTGTGAGCCAAGGTAGTACTCTAGGGCCAATACTGTTTCTCATCTTCATCAACGATCTGCCTGATTATGTTGGTACGTCCAGGTGTCTCATGTTTGCAGACGATCTTAAGTTAAGTTTGGGAATTGATACTGTGTTCGGCTCTGAGGCTCTACAGGCTGATATCTGTGCTGTGGATGAATGGAGTAGGCTTAATCGTCTTCCGTTTAACAATGACAAATGTAAAATAATGACATATTCTAGAAAACGAAATCCTATTGACAACGATTATAATCTGCATGACATGCCCATGGAAAGGGTAAGTAGCATTAGGGATCTTGGACTAATAATGGACTCGCATTTAGACTTCCATGAACACATTCTGACAATTAGTAAATCTGCAAGTAAAACTTTAGGTTTTGTAATAAGGACTTCTGCACAGTTTGACAATCCGAGAGTTGCAACCGTTCTTTACAATGCTTATGTTCGTAGCAAGCTCGAGTTCGGTGCAATTATTTGGGCTCCCCATGAGGACAAGTACCGTCTAATCGTGGAGAGGATACAGAGAAAATTTGCTCGTTGGTTGTACAAGAAAAAATTCGGATACTATCCATTCTTGTATCCGTCTCTATTTGTATTGGGTATGGTTGATATGAATAGCCTCGAATTTAGAAGATTTGTTCAACTTTTAATTTACTATTTATCTATAATACGCAACAAAGTAGACTGCCCAAGAATACTCGGTCAGGTAGGGCTACTAGCTCCAAAGCGCTTGGCCTGGGATGAGGAGGGGGACGGTCGCGCCGCGGCGACACCCGCGCCTGCTGCGGCGGCCGCAGGCGCGCACCGCGTACGCTGCGCATGCACCCACGACCCGCGCATTACATCTCATCGGAGACATGCTCGACCATGACTATTCTATTGACTTATTTGCTGACCATTTTGGATTATTGTTTAGGAAATCTATTGAATATATTGACAAAATTAAATTATAAAGTTATTATATGAATGTGTTCAATTGACATTCGAATTGCCATTTACAATTTATTTAACTTATATTAGGATTTTAATTGTTATTTTTATACTGACATTTTAAACTGATTTCTATAATTTTTTTTTTGACATTTATTTTTGCGACATATTTGAATATTGACATTTGTGATGATAATCGAATTTATGCATGTGTGTACATTATTTTATTGTGTTTGACGTATTGATGCATCCTGGCGCTTTGGGAGACTGTGAGCCGGGATGTATAAAATGAATGTATAAATAAATAAAATAAATAAATAAGTCCAAACTATGCATCAAAGGGACAGAGGTCACAACTCCTGGGGGTGTTTAGGCAATTTACGTCTGTATCAGTTTAAAATACCACCTTGCTGTGCAAATGTTAATCGTGAGACGAGCGTGCGAATACTAGAACATTTCCTCACGAAGTGCATTAATGGTGGCTGTAATTCGTAGGCTTAATATTGTTATGTTTCGTGACAGTTTGTAAGGAACAGTGACTTAGATATAGAGGTAGCAAAAAGGACGTATTTGAAAAATTTGAACTAAAATTTTGTTGCAAAATGAGACGGCAATGGGCCTGCATAGTTCATCAGGAAATTCGGGAATGCCCGTTTCCAAAACGAAAAAATAAATTTAAAAACATCATGTTTACATAATTATGTATGCAAACATAATGTTGCATGCAAAAAGCATATGCTTTAATTAGCATTATAAATATGACATAATTACATAAATGTAATATTTAACATAACTATCAAACAAAATAAGACGTAAACCGTATGGTTTACAAGTATTTGTGACGTCACTTGCATATCGCCTTTTAGTATGAGGCGTTTTTGGACTCGCCAATATTTGTGATTTTGAATGTGTAATACCTACTTAGCCTAGGCGCGCACTGGTGACTTTTTGTCACCGTGACAGTCGTTTCATCTCTTTTGCACTTTTAAAATGAGAAGAAGAGAGATATCTGTCACGGTGACAAAAAGTCACCAGTGCGCGCCTAGTCTTACTTCAGGGAAAAATGTACGAAGTATTATCAGTATTAGTGTAGGAGTGCGCCAAGAGATGGCGCCAGCAGGTCTTTTATTGCCAGATTGCCTGACACAGGTATTTTTTGCATACAAGGTCCAGTTTTAGTACATTGGAATAGTTATGAAAAAAAAAATTTTTTAAATAATAATTATTATTAAGATTGTTTAATCTCACGGGCAGCAGCGGGGGATGTTAGAAATATCACATCACTAGAAATTAAGAATTACAAATTAATTATCATCTTTATGTTACCTACGTAAAAACCAGCGATCTTATTATTACGTTGTATGGTTAATTATTTTTGGCACTTCAAAACGGGCAACGGGCACAACAATTTCACCATTGACATCCATGTATTTTTTTTATAGTAGCTCGACATAATGGCTTCTTTACGCCTGATGGAAAGCGAAAGAGAACCCCATTTTGCTGTGACAACGAGCAAGTAACTGGTCAGTTACCACCGCCACCGCTGGCGCAACCCTAGCCCCCCACGAGCTCCGGAAACCCTACTCACCGGCAAAAACACGACCCGAAGGTCAATTGACCGCGGTATTCTATAGGGTGGAGGTCCTTCCCTGGACGGGCGACTCAATTCGAGCGAAGATTCGCTATGCCCTACCTTTCTTATACCATTCCATATAGGTACCATTCGTTATTATTTGCAAATGGCAAAATCACATGATTTTGAACTCCTGACATAAATGTAAATGATTCCATCAAAGTTCAATTTGAACATCTACAGAAGTAATTGAAAGATGATTGTATTACGAATCCCAAATGTCACCCAGACATTTTATTATTGAGAAATATAGGACCTTTCTAGTGATAACTAAGGCGGATACGCCTCGACTCAATTTAAACTATGACATGATTCATAGAAATAAGTTAAAACAAATAATAATGGGGTTAAAGAAAGTTATATACCTTTTTAAATTGAAATAATAACAACAAAAATTAATAATGATAATAAATAACCTAAGACACATAGCATCATTTCGCCCCAATCTAAGCCGAAGCTTGTAATATGGATACTAGACAACAGATAAAATTACTTAGATACTTTCTTTTTTTTTGTAAATAAATATCACAATATATAGCAAACACCCAGACGGACAACGGATGGTTCATGCTTACAAAATAATGTTTGTACCTACTGTGCGGGAAAAAACAAAGAAAATGTTAAGAATTTTTTTTAATTGGTAAAAAGAAAATTCTTAATACAACAGCAAATAATAACTGCACTAAATTAGGTACATATTCGTTTTTGCTAAACACACTACCAAATATTATAAGAGTACATAAATACTCGTGACATAGGTAATTTGTGGCTCGTAATCTCCTTTGGTCTGCTGAAAAAAGTACATCAAACGCTGTAACAATAAAGATTCAATTGGCGTTTACATAATACAATAAAGTAGGACATACGACAAATAAAATTACGGCTCAAGTTCACCGCCCTGCATGGGCCATAACAGCTCTCCTTCGGGAACGTCGAGACGGTATGAACAAAAAGCCAATTTCATAAAACTATGCACCCGACTGCAGCCCATAACAATAAATGAGCCAAGCTCCAGAACCTGATACCTCGCTCGCATGCACTTTTAACGCGTCCCACCACACAGCACCGTTGACCTTTGTGCTCCATTGAAGCGTTTGCTAAATAAGATTTTACGAGCGTAAATTTTCAAGCAGCGATGGAAATGTTGGTGACGTTTGCTACGGTTGGCAACAACGTCGTGGTAGAGGAATCTGCAAGTCGCACACGCGTGCAAGCGGCGGTGTGTGGACGAGGAGGCTTTGAGTGCACACCCGCTAAAATTATACGCCGCTCAGCAGTCTACTGCGGGCCGCCGGTCGCGACGCTACGCTGCGCGGTATCGCGACGCGCCTCCCGACATCGCGAAAAAAGTTTACGCACGAAACTTTCCTATAAGACTTTCCTTTCAACCCCGAAATTGTTGAAGTGGAACTGTCTGGACCTCCGCACGCAGAGAGTGACCTCACCCAAACCGGAATTTGGCTCCAGAACGGGTTTACTCGGACCCCGAGAGGACTTTCGTGAAGTGCTAACTTGATTTTCAGAGTGCTGTGGTTCAGTGTTAGTGACTGGATATTTCTTTAACATACTCAGGAAGGGGACTGTAATCGACAAGAACAGTTCTTAAGATCGGCTGCTAAAAGTGCTGTTAAAAGTATCTGTAAGTATTAATAATGTTTTGCAATAAATGCTACCTGAAAAACATGCGTCTGCAATTTTGTCTGACTTTATAATTGTTGGAACGTTAATGTTGAATAAGTGACTGTAAAATTACGTAAGTTTGTAAACATAATACATGTTTCTCCGAATTTGCTTAGTATCTGTAAAAGAAACTAATGAAAATTGGATACAGATATGGTTAAAATTGCGCCGTTTAGTCATGGATGGCTGAACGATAAAACAATCCTTGCCCTTGTCAAGATAAAAACTGAGCTAATATTTCCAATAAACAACTCAATTTTAGTTAATAGCAAAAAATATGTCGGTCAAATAGTTGACAATTGGACCAGTGTTTGCTTAAAATAATTAGAGAAACTATTTTTGTTTCAACCACATCTTTTTATTCAAGGTCTATAGAAAAATTTCGAAAGTGTTAAACTTAAATGAGTTGTTGACAACAATTAGAAGTTTCAAAACTAATTCTATCTCGCCAATCAACTTCTTAAGTTAAGCTACAATCTAATTCTAATAGCTGTGTAATTACTAGTCTCGCAAACGTGATTATTCAAGTTGGAGTGTATGTCGTTGATTTCACGGTCAAGTGTCCATCGTTTGTATTAATCGAAAGTGCCATGTGTACCAAGAATCTATTTTCAACCGGTCAGATGTGCAAAAACTGAACCAAAAACGACTATTGAGCGCTTTGTGGAAGAAAAAAGGTGTTGCGCCGCTGGCTTTATTATTTTTTATTACTTTTAGGCCAAATTCGCTCTCAACTTCGAACGTAACTAATATGGTTTTCTTCCATTTTTGTTTGTAGAGAAATTATTCGTAACATTGAATGAACTCCGGTCGCAGTGAACTTTGCTTGATCCGTTGCACTCTCGAGATCTTATTGTTTTACTTTTTTAGTTAGTCATTCATCTGAGATATCTTGTTCGACGCCGAGATTTTATTTCATAACTGCAGTTGTGCCGTTTCGTGAACGCAATAACTGTTTTATTGAATTCGCAACTGAACTATCTAAATAAAGATTATCTAGAATATTAATTGCATTTAAAATCGTTACTGCAATAGCCGCTACGCATGCGGCAACTTCGGATAAGAAACGTTGATTTATTTGTCTTCCCAAAATTAGATTTGTTTATAGAACTGTATCACTTGAGTTGTGTTTAATGAGATTGTTTGCTGGATAAATTATAGTATCCTGTGCAACAAGATAAACATGGTAGTTTGCGTGAATATACGTATCCTAGATTAATCTTGATTCAAATACGTAAATACATCCTCTCATAAATGACTGATTAGCGCAAATCCCTTAACAACTTATGTTTTAATTTTTCAAAAACTTATTTGACTATTGTTGTTGTATTAAGAACATAAGTTTACATTAAAGTAAAATAATAAGTTGGAAGTAAAATATGTTCTTTATTTAGAACACAATAGACAGTAATTGAGATACCATTGCGTATAAACTTAATCGTGTTCTCGACCAGTCGGTGTCCTTCGCAAAAACTCTTATGTGCCCTACGGTCGGAGCATCTCGGCAAATGTGAAAAAAGTAGACCCGACTTCTCGCCGGGTAGGATTTCAAACTTGTTTCTGAATTCGTCCGATAACATCTTTAAAGGCTGATAGTAATTAATCAAGTGGTTCTCTTTCTCGAAATGGTAATTTTGCAATTTCTTTGTAAAGTTTGGACTTAAAAAGTGCAGAGATGGTATTTATTATGTTAGGTAAAGGTAAAATATCTTAACATAAGAAGTAAATTAAACGGTTTCTTCAAACAAGACTTCAAACAAAAAATAGAATAAAAATATCTACAATCAGGATTCGATAACGAAAAGTTTTTGTTGAAAAGTCCTTGGAATATTAATAAAGTGATTGGAAACAATTTAATGTCAATAATAGTCACACTTGGTATCTACTAAATTGTTATCAAAAATACGAAAATCGAATGGGCTTACATTTAGATTTCTTATTGTAAAAGTACTAAACCGTAATGAGCCGACAAGGAGTAATTTAAATGAACATTTGGCTTAACTTTGCAATTATTCTCAATACGTGGAACATGCTGATGAACTGATCTAAAGTCGTGAAGCACTAATTCACAGATCCTAAATAAGTCCAAGACTTCCTATTTGATGTTATCGTTTACTTACTTATGTAAATTGTAGTGTACACGATGTCTATTTGCATAAAGCAAATCGTTGCCCGAAGGCCAATTTGTCAGTTTCAAGCGTGACGATGTTTTCAATAATATTTAAAAGAATTACTCAAACATTGACGTATTTTGTTATGCATCAGGCTCTTTCGCGACCACCGAACTGTCGATTATGCCACTCAAATTGAGTTTGAAATGAACTTCAAGACCTATCAATCAATCAGTTTCGTTGCTACACATAGGTATCTGTAACTATTACTCATTACTGTATCTTCTAGTACTTTAGAATTAACTAAACGAGGTTATTTAGAGCGCCTAAAACTTCAAAGTATTTAATATGTTATGCTCTCTACTGTTCTGAAGTCTGATTTTTTAAAGATATTTACGTATACTACAGAATTCTTTTCAGTATTTGTGTTACTTTTATTGTGTTCATTATTACATACTCGAGGATCTGGATGCAGATAAATGCCGCATTGTGAGTTTGTTTCATAACGAGTACTAAGTTACACTTACTGGACTAATAAGTCATTTAAATTTGCTAAAACTGTCCAATGTACAATAATATGTTATCTTGAATTTGTATTAAAATGTTGTGTTTTTGTGCTACAGATTTGAGCTAGAATATGTTTCCAATTAGAAAGCTCGTAAAGAGCGATACAAAAAGAATTGATTTGAAAGCGTGAATCTGAAATTTTTTTCGTATTTAAAGGCTCCTTTTGGAAATGTTATACGCTATCCATTGGCTTTGTTGATAAAGTAGAATCTAAAGATTTGTTTTTTTACCCTTTAGATTTATTGCTACGGGTGTAACTTTAAATCATAATTCAATGATCATAGATCTACAAAAATAAATTTGAAAAATTACCTGGATTACAATTCTAAATGTCATATAAATAATTTCTACAAGGTTATTGCATAAAAGTGAAAATTCTCTTACATGTGATGTGATTGTTACTATCAAATGTTAAACTTCTTAGCTAATTTCGTCACGTCACACCAATAATGACACTAAGGTACATCGTACATCAACATTATGCATATAACAACGGTATTCATCTAAATTGCGGTCATACATCTAATTTGACAATGGTCAAAATTACAAAGGCGCCGGTTGTAGATACACCTACGTACGAGTGTGCACGTACGAACAGTAAGAGAGTGCGAAAGTGTTTCTTAGCTATTATAACACTGACGTTAGTTTTAGTAGTCTCGATTTAACATGATAAAGTCTAATGAGAGTTCCTATCAGTTATTTCTATGACAACTTGACAGTATTATCGATCGTGATGTAACAATCTGCGAGTTTAATGTCAAGATTGTCCAGATCAATCGATAGAACCGAATGGGAGTAGCATGTGAATTTTCGCAGTCACTTCTTCATCTGCAGCTTAAAGTGTTGCGTTAACAGTTATAATTAAAAGGGTCATGGACATGGGAACTCGCAACAATACACAGCCATTTTGGCAGTATTGATTAGAACAGTTACTTTAATTGGGCTTCGCACGGCGATAGAGGTTTACGACCTTGCGATTTTGAATGCTCGTTGACAAGTTATTTATGCTAACGCTGATTATTATCATTTAAATTATGTCAAAGGCTGGATCGAATAATCTGCAGACCTTGTGCTTAAATGTAGGTAGGTAATCTATGCGTTCGTGTATTGAGAAACGTATGTCAGCGTTATAACCACATATTACGTCGTCTCTGAAATCATGCGTCTCAAAATTGTCCAATTATACCTTGACACTTATGTCAACCTTCAGAATGTGTGAGTTTTATTCATTACAATACCTTGAGTTTATCATCATCGTGACGGAATCGCTCATTAAACTCATAAATAACTGTCAATAAATAACATAATGTGTACTTAGATGTGCCATTGTAAATATTATATCAGCTATAATTAGCCGGACTAACCTTCACGGAGAGACCACAGCGGATGGTCACAATGGTCAGTTTCTTGATGCATTACAATTCGGTCCAAAGGTGAGCAAGTAGTGCATTAAAGTTTTAGTGTAAAAAAATAATCTGGGTTCAATAAGTGTAGGTCATGCACTCATCAGCGGTAGAGCTAGCATTAATTTTGTATTCATTCAACATGTGTGGCCTTCGTTATTTCACTTGTGGTCCTACTTTGAATAGCTGGTAAATATTGACCGACGGCCATACAACATCTGTTTACAGTCTATTGAAGGGGATTGAGTGTGAATGGGTAGGTATTATTTGATTTTGAAAAATTATGTCGAGGTCTTTATTGTGCAATCATGAGGCTGTGTGATTGATGGATCTAAAGTTGAATTAAGAGTCAAGACCAAAAGTAATTGGAGAAAGTGCGAAAACGTTTAAATTCTTTCGAGTAATCTCTGAACGTATCTTGAAGGTTCTTTTACTTTTTCTAGTATCTAACGTGGTATACACTGAAAGTTGTGATGTTCCCAATATCGACATGTTGCTTTTAAAGAGCTATCATCAACTTTCCTTTACTGATTCTGTTTGTGGTCTGATGTGCTCATTACGAGAGATGGTCGTGGATAATGATAGTTTAATAAATAATTATCTGATCGATCTTTCATTCAAGCTAGTGGATCTAATAAAGTATAATAACTTGTTAAGTTGATCTAAAATGTTAGTTGTGATGTGTGTGTTGAGTGATAAAACAAAAAGTTCTCCATGAATCGTAATCGTATTTCATGAAAAAGTATTTTGTTATTTGCTTAAAGGAATCGTCAAATCTCGTTTGTGAATAGTAATTCACAAACGAGATACAAAATCATAGTAATGATGGAATAAAAATTTACCAATTTTGTATTTTTGGTACATACATTCAATGAATGATTATTTAAATGAAATATGCATATGATTGAAATCACAGTCATGTTTCACCTCTGCATCTCATGTCAAATTATTTAGTGCATAAGGTTCTACTGTATTTGCACCTCTTTATTTATTCCCTTGATTCAAGACTGACCTCTCTCCGAATGCGGTCATGGGTCTATGTTCATTTGTCAGTCCTCCATTAATTGATTTATCAACGGAAACCCGAAAATAATCGGCTGGCTCGTTTGAAGGAAGCCTCTGAGGAACAATGACCAAGTTAAGTTTACAATTGCCACTGCATGTAACAAACGAACCTTGAACCTAATTTGATGAATTAGCGAGGTTCTCATTAGAAATCGTCATGGAATGAAATCTGTCTTTAAAAAAACACTTCTAAAGTAATTTAAAAATAAGTTTTATTAATATTTATCTACGCGGGAATCCATAAAATTTTTCAAATTACATAGTAAGTTTCAAGCTAAGAATAGAAAAAAAGATCCGTTACAGTGATTATTACATGTAAAGACAAAAATATTGAAACTTTGAAACGTTTTATCCAACCATACAGGTTGGATAATTTTGCAGCAATATTTTGGATAACTACATGTATTGCATTCCGATCGGTGGAACTTTGATCGTTGCTCCATATTCGGCAGGCGCGTAGGTGGAGCGATTAAGCCACAATTTACAAGTGAAGCCTTTAAAGACTTAATGCATTTTAAGTGCAACAGGATATGAACAGGTTATTACTAAATTGGGATTAAAAATAAATGACTAAGCACAAGGCTAAAGAAACGTGAAATTATTTTTATTGGTTTGGTCTTTTGTGAATATCGAAGCTCAGAACTGAACAAACAATTTTATTTGAACTTGGAACTAGACAGAACCAATATGACGATAATGTTTTCTATAAATAGGGATTTAGAGTCAATGCGTTGCAATAAGTGTAAAGGATGCATTAGATTCTTAAATCAACGTACCAAATCAATTGCTATTGAAAACATATGCCTGTTCTGTATATCTGTTCTTGTAGTTGAGCATAAGTCATTATATGCTTTAGGTACTCAGACTAAAACCTTAAAGTGTAATACTAAAATGGTTTTCATTTATGTACAAATCTATGCAATCACAACAAAACAGAAAAGTATACCAATGTTCAGTCAGAATTTAAATGTTTCTAATTAACGTGCAGAATTATGTGCATGTAAATGATGTTGTTGTAAATATTGAAGTATTGCAGTGCAAGCGAAAGATTCATCGAATATTTTCACCGCGAAAGATGATTTGCTGGCCATTAAACTCAACATAGGTACGTAAGTAGATGTACTCATTCTGCGATGGGCGCGTTTGGATAAGCCGCTTATTGACATAAAACATTTATTTGTTCTCAAAGAAGGGCCTTAAAGACTACACAGTACCTACACAACTGATGCCAATGTGATAAATTCTACTGAAAACACAGTTGTATATAAATGACTCTTATATTATCTTCAGAAACATTACAAAGTGAAGATTCATAAGTTAATTATTAAATAGACTTAAAAGTGCACATAGACTTCAAAAGTAAGAACTTGAATATCGACTAATATTGAATATAACAAGCTATAGACGTTACAAAAGAGTGCATGGGTTAAAATTACAACTGTTAATTTCCAACAATATCGATTATTTACGTCATAATTTCGAAAATTGACCTAATAACGTTGCAGTAGCAAAAGACACAGTCAATGAGCTATCAAGGTCGTCTGAACGAAAGCCGAGAGTGAAATACAATGGTTATTGTTTTCACTCGGTTTACAGACATTAGCTCGTTTGTATCTAGTAGACAAGCTAGACGCTCTATTAACATCACACATAAGAATACCGACACATGAGACAATTTCAATACCAATAAAATTAACCTTTGGTTTGGTTTTCTATTATTTGAGAAGCAAACTAAAGTATTTATTTAAAATTGGAAATGAAATTTTACATCGTACGATAAATCTTGTAACAGCAAATGAGAGATTTTCTCCAAACATTGCCTATTACGATCGAATAACTTAACCGTTTGGTTCTTGATGACAGTTAAATAAAATTGAATCCAAACTTGTTTACAAGCTAAGATGCAACGTTCAATTTTAACGAATTAGTTAAGTCATCTAACGTCAGAGCCAACTGTTAAAGAGAAAAGAAATCTGATTCACTTTCATTTTTGTCCCGTCGCGTTTTCAATATCAAGGTCATCTGTGATAGCAACTTGTTTATTGATTATTATGAAAATAATGACTTGAAATTATAGATAGTTAAGACTAGATTATTAGTTAAGATAGCTTTTTGGAGCATTAGTTCGGATCAAGGCCGTGACGTTGATTTTAAGTTTATTAATGTAAAATTGTGTAACAGCAATTCAGAAGAATGAAATGTAATTAAGGTTGCTTTTGTAAAACCCAGTATTGTTACGGTGATGTCAAAATTTTATAAACTATTTACATATTTTAACTTCCAAGACAGTAATGTTGTCAAATGGAAACTAGAATTTCAGGAATTTTATCCTCGTTTGTATGTGCACTGAGAATTTTGACATCTTCTTCCTAATTATGATCGAGTCTCTAGTTTTCAGGTCTATATCTTCGTCCCATCAGTAAAAGCTTTTTCATATTGCACGTTTCTGTGTCATCCGTATTAAGAAAATCCGGAATTGGCCATAGGGAACTAATCCATTGTCTGTTCGTCCACTTTTACTAGTGTTGTTCCTGTTCGATAAATCTGCAATAACTGCGCCAATCTCGAGCTCTGCATTAATCTGTGCACGATATCGTAAATGCTATTTTAAGCTGTTACTTACTGCCTTAATATGTTATGTGAGATTGCATCTGCGGAAAGCAGTAACGACGCATTGTGTCCAGTATCACATTAGGGCTCATTTACATTAGTCGATACGAACAAATGGGATTGGGATTAGTCTGGTTGAAATCTATGAGGGAAATGGAATTATTTTCGCTTATATTGCTTTGATAAAGTATGTTTCCTTTAAGATGTTTTTATTATGTTTATATTTGTGTAACACATTATCGGTGTCAAAATCTTAAGTACCTATCTTTTGTGTCGTGTACTTATGTTAAAATAATGTGCATTTTATCAATAATATCACATTATTCAAAAATGTGTACCTATTTAAAACATTTTTTTAACGTTCTTAATGTGTGTTTTTAATAAATGGGTAGAAAAATTATTGCTTGTTCAGTGTCTAAATTTTTCAAATACTTTAATGAAAATTTGAAAGGGCGAAACTTTGTTTTAATATTGACTAAGCATTTAAAACCAACGAGGCGGTTCATCCTATGCAATAACATCTTGTAAATCGTGGTAAGATTAAATCTCACTTTTGTTTTTTCTTTTACTATACTTACTCTATTATTAAGACAATAGGTTCACTATTTGAAGTAAGCTCAATCATATTAACAGTCATAGATGTAAATGTACCTTTAGCCAAGTCGGATATGCCTGCGGCGACAACCCACCAGACCCTTTTCGTGTTTACCTTTCTCTGCCCATTCTGATTTCGTATCATCAATTGCTTCTTAGCTTTTTAATTTAGGTTTGATGTTTTGCGTTGTAATCGAAAGCTGCTTGTTTTGTTATAATTATAATGCAAGCCATTTAGAATTGTGACTTGTGTATAACTTTTGTTTTTGTTCTATTGTCTAGAAGTGTTAGATTTGTATAATGTATATTGTTGTTTCCATTCTTTCAATTACCTTGACTAATATTATAAGATAAGGTTAACTCTAAATAGATCATACAGCATATTAAATAACTAAAATGTAAAAATATACTTTGATTAGTAGTGAAAATCGTAGTGCGAGGATAATGTTAGCACTAATTATCCGTTTTTATATTTAGCTCATTTCATATAATTTGTATTTTTGATAAGCAGGTATAATTATTTTCATTCTAATTATTTATTTATTTGTATGAACTATTGGGATTTTATCATTACCTTTTTACTATACCAGTCAAGCCACGTTCTCTATCCGTGTAAAATTGGAAGGCTATGGTTTTTTTTTTATTTAGCCAATATTGTCCCACTGCTGGGCAAGGGCCTCCTCCAATTAGGCTTTTTATTAGTGTTGAAAAATATATATCTTACGTACGACCTATTTTGATTCACAAATTATCACTTGTTTAGTAGTAATTATATATTTTGAACGTATAAAAGTTAAATTTAAGTTTTAACATCAAGATGATGCCCTCTTTTAAATAATTTGACAAAGTTAATGTACGCAAATTAATACAATTTAGCCGAATCAAGCGCATGTATTCCTATTGTTTGATTCCAAACAAAGAAAAGGGAGAACTCTGAGAATTAACTTATTAGAAATGTACCAACTCTTAGCAGGAGGCAAAGAGGGCTATTCCTCATCTATTGTGCGTGCGATCAATGACGACGTCTCGGAGGGTCTGTCAATCCGGGCCGCTAGTGTGGAGGAACACCCCTCAATACAGTGAAGCTTCGCAGCTTCGTCCCTCCGAGGCGAATGTATTGGATCTAACGACGTTATTGTTGTAATATGTTTCGGGCTTTATATTTGTCGGATCGGATTCGTCAGTATCTGTAATGTCTAATGTGTAGAGCGGTTGATGCTTCTAAGTAAGAAGTATGGGCCTTCTACGGTCTTTACCTTCAGTAAGTTCGTAAGATTCGTATCGTTGTGTTGATTTTAGAAATCTAGCTAGTAATCCGGTGAGTAAGTGACTCCTTGTTACCTATTCATAACATACAGGAACATCTTACTTTGAATATTGGTGATTGGATTGGATTCTGACGCATTTATTAATTTCTATTTAGCAGAAACTCGAATAATAACTTGTTGGCACCATAATGTTTTAAACCCTTCCGAAATGAAATTGAAGATAAGAGACTCGAAAAGATACCTGGTCTACGCTGTGATTGTATGAATGTCCTATAGTTAAAAACTTTACTGCTTTCTGGTTTATTTAAATTCTTATAGCTATTACATACTTTTGTGTTATTTGTAGTTATATAAATCACAAATAAATAAAGAAAACATTATGAAACTGCTGCTTTACTCATAGAAGACGTATTTTGGGTGCGAAAACAACTAGCAAACATTTCAGTTGCATCCTTCCGATCTTTTGCACCGTCCATTTCAATTCGAGCACTGATAGCTCCGTCATTGGACTCTAGTTTGCATTTGCATACAGACGGACAAACGGGATATTAAAACCGCAATGCACAGCACAATGGTGCGAAAAAATTCCCTTTTTACGGCTGTTTGGTTTCTGAACGAGTCTGGCAAAGCTTTTGTATGGTGGTTATGGGGAAAAAGCAACATACAAAGCAATTTTTTATAATACATATGTAAGTAGAAGAAAAAGTATTTTTACAGATTTTTATACATACTCGTAGCTCCGATACCAAAGTAAGTAGTTTCAGTACTTGTATTATTAGTATCAGAAGACCGAAGGTGTCAGAGATATAATTCATCATCATCATCATCCACACCCAGATACAATATAACAAACACAAATCTTCATCACGTCCCGGGTGAGAATCGAACCCACTTTGGTTCAGTATAAGTCACTACCAAATTAGCCATCGAGCCATTATTAATACCTAAAGGTATGGAAGCCTGAACGTTTGAATTACATAAAATTGAATAACAATTTGCGTTGTCGTAACCAGAACAATGTTTTTGGCGATTGCAAGAATCACGGCGTTCTCTCTCTTAAGACTTTGGATTACAGTAGCGCTTCTAGTGTTTGTCATTTAATAAAATGTCAAAATATTGACTGCCCCCAAAATTGAGTAACGAATGTCGGTTCTGTGGAATCATGACGCGCTTTTGAAAGGTCAAAAGGCATTCGCGACACAAGCTTTGAAAGAGTCGTCGTAAAATACGTAACCGATTATTATGACAAAACAATATTATGAAAAATTACGGGACACATTTTATACATTGTTTTTTACATACTTCAAGTGTCTGCGAACGTTTTACTTTGTCAGTAGGTATAATATAACTAGTATGGGTATGGATAGACATATTCATGTGGACTTTAGCTAAAAAAGGTTTAAACTGATTAGGATCATTTCAATAACGCAAGCGCTTAACTAATTTACTACTTTGAATCGGATCAATGTATGTGAAGATATAATCTTAGAGAAGAGTATATTCAATTGATTTTTACGACATATTCGCATGGAAGCTTAGAAATAAAATGCGCTTTGCACCTTTTATATGAAGGCTATCAGAGCATCATTGAATCAATCAACTCAAAGGAACTTGATACTAACAGCTCTTGAGAACAAGGTGCGCAAACGCAGACTAATCGATAAAGCGGTGAGATCACTTTGAAATTGCCACTCAACGCGACAACTATTTATCACAATAATTACTGTCAATATTCAGTCATTGCAAACTGACAGCAAAAATGCTCTTGCATAATGTCATTTTTTGTCTTGTGCCAATATTTCATTTGAGTTGTCAATCTGGGATCTGTCATCTGTCGCGAGATAGCTTTACAAATATTGTCATCGCTATATTGGAACGTGTCAATCATTCAAAATTGTTTATTTTAGAATTATTACTGTTATTTCGTAGTGACAGGAATGGTAATTATGCTTTAGGATTATTAAAAATTATGTACATTATAGTTGAAATTATAATATTGTATTTATAAATAAGCCTATTGCCTGAAGTAGTTGTAGCATAATCTCTATTTATATTTCTCTCTTATATAAAAACTGTGTATAAAAAGAATCACATTACTTATGTCATCTTAACTAGTTTACAAAATGATGCACTAGGAAAGACAGAAATGTATTCAAATTAAAGTCAGTGACGAATTATTTTAATAAAATAAATTCACAACTAATGTATTGAATGCAAATTGTGTATTTTTATTTATTATTATTGATGCAACAGCGTTGTCTTAACTAAAAAGCATATTACTTATTTAAATGAATTGTTTAATCGACAATAGGGAATATGCATGAAAAATAGTTTCAGGTATTTACTAATTTATCGTAAAATAGATCAAAATCTATTACGAACAGTGAAAACAAAATCAAAATTGGTTGAAAAATGGGCGAGATACAGTCGTTGAAAGTGAATATATCCGTCTCTCTCGCGAAACAGATTTTTCTATGGAGTTAGTACGGCGCTCACGGTACGTGACGTCAACTACCGTGTCGGATCTCTCTGTCTAATCAATAACTTTAACGCTTTATAACTCGCTTAATAGAAAAGATAGTTTAAAAATTCTTCGATATTTATGTATCTGGAAGACAAAAGATCTCAATAAATCCATAAAAAAAAGTCATGCATATTCCCTATTGACATAATTAGGTATGTGTATGTGAAAATCATCTCTATTATTTTTGTTGAAGTTTGATGTGATCTATTTCTTCAACACTTGGAAATTGTATAGAGAAATTTGACAGTTTGTATCAAAAGATTGGCCGACAATGGCATGGCATGTAGGTACAGGCCGACAAGTATGTTTTGGCACGAGGACGAATTCAGAACTAACGTCGCCCTCATATAAAATGACGTATTCGACGTTAATTTTTGACATTTTTATTTCACGCTAGTCACCCACGTGCCAAAATATATTTATCAGACTGTATCTAAAATGTGTTAACATTCTTTTAACTGACAGGTAGGTAATAGCACGTCAACTATTAAAATACAAACAGTAAACAAACTTTCAGATTCATATTATTGACGCAACTAATTTAATGTCACAATAAAATCAATGTTTACAATATTTTAATTCTCGTCCGGCGTGCGTCCGCATTTTGGACTGCATTCAATTAGGTTCCGATAAAAGACTTGCCAAGAAATCCAATTAATTCAGCGGAATCACAAAAGTATTACCGATGCATTATACCGAAAAGGTAACTGAATTTTGTCTTTCGTCTCACTGTTATAGAGTTGATATTCGATTACACACGCAGGTTTGCACTAACAATATCCGGTTGGTTTTCTTGCGTTAGCCATGACACTTTCATTTATCTGAGCGATGACCGGCGCTGAAGAGAATTGCCCGAAATAAATTAAAAAGTATTACGAATGTGAGCGCGACGGCCGGCGGGGGTTCCGCGGAAAATAATACATTTGTTTTATTTTTGTGAATGTTTCAATGTATTTAAAACGAATTTCTTTATAAAAACGAACAACGAGAAAAATAATAACCTTTTAGTGTCAGTACCCCAAAGAACAACAGCGAATATAATTAATATAACGATGTAGACAATTAATAGGAGTAAATATTAAAAATGTAGAATGTAATATTGCATCTTGACATCACACCTAAAGACACTCTTGCTCGATGTTTTTTTTCAAGCTGTCCTTCGGAAGAGTTCCTTAATTTCGATTTGACTGTATTTTTTGTGACATAAAAACACGCACAAAATGTGACCTGACCTATATTTTCTAATAACATACTTAATTTTCAAGATAAATGTTTATGAAGACCTAAATTATTCTGATTTTATTATGGTGAGTTTTTAAAGGTTTATCTATGGATCTACAGCATTCATCAAAGTATCACATTACGAGAACTCTGAGATCACTAGATATGTATCATATATTCGAATGGACCGTAGTTGAACCCTAAAACGGCAGTAACAGCAATTAGATTAAGTGAATTTTATTTCGTAATGTTCTGTAATCAAACAATTCATTTGTTTTCTAATACATATCATTGGGCGGTTACAGTTAGCATACATAATTGATTGCTGTGATATAATAGACAGCGGGGTTTAATTAGATTTGCGACGTCAATCGTTCTGATAGGTGTGACGTACAAACCTTTAAATTAAGTTTACGGAACACAGTTTACAAATACGTCATCATCATCATCAGCCTATAGCAGTCCTCTAGTAGGCTGTCAGAGCCTCGTTTGTTATTCGGCAGGATGCACCACGAGCAGGTGATGGCTTGGCTTGAGCGAAAAGATGATGGGTCCTTAAACCTTACATTACAAACAAGTAACAAAATCATATTAAATGTGAATTTAGAATGTACTAATGGCAGAAAACTGGCAACAAGTTATGTGTAGTATAAGTACTGAAACTGTCCATTCTATGTGATTATAAGATGCAAGTTTTGCTCCACCTATAACAAAATGAGCATTCAAAACCTATCTGGAAGTGGAGAACAATCCGTTATTTAAAATGCCCATTTCATCTTGCCGACACAAAACGAAAACGAAAGTGATTGAATAGGTCGTGTGAAAAGCGTCTTGGTTGTTTCCTTCCGTCCCGAAGCATGGTGTGCACCGGTACAAACCGGTTTGACGAATGCATCCGACAGTACTTTGGTAATGGGACGTTTTGTACGAAGCGGTTCGTCTCTATTGGGCACTTTAACAGGTGTAGGCAGCTAATGACATGGAAAGATGTTTAATTAGATTGATTAATGTAAACCTTTAGTTATGCTTATATTGGACTAACCGGCTCATTTGGTTTGCCATAAAATATATTAAGATAATCAAACCTACTCGAAATTTTTGTCAATACTCTCATCGATAGCACTCACCAAAATCTGGGGGCACGGCAGTGCACCCGCCAAGTCGGGCAAAATATTATTGACAGCTGAGGTAAGCTTTATTGTCAATATTATTGAGTGTTTGTGGTAAAAACATCATCATCATCAACCTATCGCAGTCCACTGCTGGACATGGGCCCCATCAGTTGTTCGTCACTTTGAGGATACACCTGGAGGCTTTACCCACAATCACGCTCTGGGCAGGCGGGTTGGCGATCGTAGTTCCTCGTGTCTGTTATCGGTGTGTGGTAAAATATCATTATAGCTAAATATCTATCTATATGATAATATTATATTACAGCCTAATTAATTTATAACCTGTAATTTCATTAAATTGCAAAAGAAATATAAGTTCACTTATTCGTATATTACAAACAAATTCCCTTAAAATTCCAATACATTTCGTAAATAATTCGATCAATCCGTATCGTAAGGTATCCGAGACAAACGCGCCTTCGCGAACATGGGGCGAAAGCGGCGGCCGGTCGCGCGACAATGTCGCCTGCGTCTGCGCAACAGACTGGGTATTTTTAGAACCTTCACAGTAGCCGTTTAGTATAGACAAGCTGTGCCAGCGGCGTCCTACGCGACGGATATCGGATTTTAAAAATTACGAAATTTCATATAATGGAGCCTAAATTTAAGTTAGACCTCTAACAATACATTGGTGAAAATCGCATTCAATTCCATGCAGTAGTTTTCGCATGATCCGCGATCAACCAAACAGATAAAAATTTCTTCCGTTTTCCTAACACGGGAAGTGTTCTCTACACTACTCCTATGACTACTCCGCTCCTATTGATTGTAGCGTGATAAAAAGTAGGTATACTATAACCTGCCCAGGAATATGAAAAATAATCGCACCTACTTATGTAGTTTCGTTAAAATCCGTCGAGTAGTTTTTGTTTCTATAACGAACATACAGACAGACAGACAAACATTTTACTGATTGCATTTTTAGCATCAGTACCGATCACTAATCACCCCCTGATAGTTATTTTTGAAAATAAAAATTGACCTCTTTACAGATTTATTATAAGTATAGGTTCTTAAAAGCTGTTCGTTTGTTCAGTTTTCAGTTCCCCAATTAAGGTGTTATATAGAAAATTCGTTCACAGCAGTTACCTAACACCGTAAGCGTAATGAGAGGCGAGTTTCACACCAAATGCGGGAGCGGGCGTGGCGGGGCTTATCTCCCGCATCGGGCGGAAGTGTGCGGGATTAGGGGCATAAATGTATGGCTAATATGTGGGGAAGCTTGTAGGAGACTTACTGGAGTAGTTACTTATAACTGAAAATAACTTTTCTAATGAACTGAATGTCTGGCGCATGTATAAAGAATAAATAAATGCAATATACCAATATTGCTGATATCTGGCTCGGTGGCTCATTTGGTAGTGACCTCTGCCCTCTGAGCCAAGGGTCGTGGGTTCGATTCCAGCACAGTACAAACATTTGTGTTCATGAACATGTCTGTTTGTATTGGTCTGGGTGTTTTCTATGTATAATAAGTATTTATTTACAAAAAAAAATGTATCAGTAAGTTTATAAGTGTACCCATAGTTACCCATAGGTAGTACAAGCTTCGGCTTAGTGTGGCATGTAAAAAAGAAAAAATTATATGGTCCGCACCACTCGCCGTCGACAAGGGATTCAGCCTCATACTAGAGCTTGGGTGGTCGCGTACGTTACGTTTTAACAGAAACTTCTTGCCGCGTACACTCAGGCTGTGGAATGAGCTTCTCGCCTCGGCTCTCCCCCCAGACTACAGAAAGGTTGTGAAGAGATTTTTACAGGGTTGGCTGCGCGCGTGTGTTACCCCTGGTGTCGCAGGTGTCAATAGGCTGTGGTAACCGCTTAACATCAGGTGGCCCGTAGACGTGTTTGCCACCGTACTTAGTGGTATAAAAACCGCTGTGAACAATTGGCTGATATCTCTAGCAAATGGAAGGACGTGGTCTCTGCCTATCCCTCTGGGAGAAAAAGGTGACGTTACGTATAGGTATATGTATGTATCTCTTGGTGGTTAGACCTCTCTTGTAACAACTTTATCAACAAAAATCAGTCATTAATATTGTGCATTCATGCGTCGCTAATACAGCAGAGTTAAACCAATTTGCTCACACAATTTGCTTATAAATCCGCTTAATCATTCCGTTTCTACATTTCAATTAGACGCGTGAAATATCAGAATGTTGTCATCGTAAGGCAGTTGGTCCACAGTTGGCGAGGAAGCGATTAGCTATCGCTAAGAAACTTGCTAATAGATAGGTAGGATACTCGTAGTATGTATGTCGCAGTCATCTGGTTGAATCTCCTATTCAATTGAATCGCTAGCGCGTTCATTGAATGACGACATTCAATTGAATGACTAGACCGAACGTTGACTAAACACGCGTCACTTAACGTCCAACTAGGTAGCGGATTGAAACATAGCCCTTTGAAAAGAGCGGACGTAAAAGCAGTCAAGTGATTGTAATTTAGTTCATTTTTTTCCCGCGCGGCGTTAGTAGTAACTAAAACAAATATGGCGTCGAACATGATCACCTAAATGTTGATATTTTTTTGATTAGATTTACTTTAAACTGACTTATACGTAATAAAATACTGTGACAGCATGGATTTACCTATTAATACGCCGCTTCCGGATACTTTTAAAGAAAAATTAAAAACTAAACATCAAACAGTCGGCTTTTACCCATTCAACGACTATGCTAAAATGAAACGTTCAGTCAAGACGTTGAACGTTTCATTCAATAACTTGACGAGTTGTCCTTTAGGCATTCAATTAAATGTCGTCATTCAATGAACGCGCTAGTCATTCAATTGAATAGCAGATTCAACCAGATGACTTCGACATGTATACTATGTAGGGACTGTACTGGCTTCTGAACGTAGTACCATTAGAAATATGAAGTAAATGAAAGCGTCAAGTAGCAACATACATGACCAGTATGACCACATTGAAGCCTCTTCAATAGGCTATTATGGCTAAAAATTGTATTGTGTAATTAGTCCGTCTCGTCATAATTATTCAAAAATAAAGGACACGTATTTTTCCTTTTTTTTTTCATTTAAATAAAAAATAGCAAAGATACAAAGCATCAAAAGTTAGGAGTGGGAGTCTTTGACGTCATGCGTAATTTCAACAGGCTATAACTTTGAAATTTTTATGTGTTAATAAAATATAATGATTATGTGGGGCCCTATTCTAATATCCTAGAAGTGGCTTCTAGCTACTTGCCAACACGTTTCCAGTTACTATCTCTACAGTTTCCTATGTACTTCTTTAACGCTCTGGCAGTAGAACAAGTACCTAAAACGTATTGACCCGACATTGACATGAACAGTCGTTGCGCTAAAGAGGTACGCTCGCTTACAAACATGTCACCTAGTGCATTATGCAAGCTCGGCAGATATGATGCTCGCAATGGAGACAATATTGCTAAATGTGCGTAGATTAAGTGGTACTGTGTTCGTATTGACCTTTCCTTTTTTGAAAGGAGCTAGATAGTGTGGATTGAGTCATAGGTGCCGGACGTGATGGTGAAGTCTGATCTATGTCAGCGGTGTATATAGCTCTCTACATGAGAATGCACCTGTACATTTTACTTACTTGTACATTTTAACATCAGTGAGTCGAGCAGACAGGATCAAGTCATCGACAATACGAGCAGCCCCCTTTTTATGCTGAGGAAAATGCTTTTACCCCCGCCCGGGAGGAGTGACGGGGTATGTGGGACTCACCCTGCCTCAAGGTGGAAAGAAGGCAGGGAATACCCACTAAAAACCCCGGCCCCTCCTGTCAAGCGCCTATGGGGATGGCGTCACGGGACCCGGAAAGACTAGGACTGCCGGAACACCACCAACACTGCCCACCTACGCGGGCCATACTGGCTCTAAGGGGAGCGACGAGGGCCCGGAGGGCCGGCCTACTCCCATCCGACGGGGACGGAGACCCGTGCAAGGCAGGTGGAGGTGATACAAGCAGCCCCTACGCTAGATCAAATGGAACAAGTTGATACTGGGTTGTTCCAGCCAAAAGGTGGGAACAGTATTCCATATAAGTATAACGGGTGGCGGTATAACCATGACGATTGAAGGCATAGCTAAATACCACAGGCCGATGACAGGCAGCAGCGTCACCGGAGCCCTGCGATCTTATGTCCAGCAGCGGACTGCGATAGTAAAGTTCCTAACTGAAAAGCTGCTACTGTTTTGTTGACAATTTTGACTCGAAATACATCAAGTGCAATGTATTCCCAGCTAATAATATAGAACTCAAAAATATAAACAGAAGTTACGTAGCACAAATCAAAGCTTTAGCAATCGGAGGTGGCCCAGTAGTGATCGATCGTTATGATAATACGACGAAAAGAAAATCAAAGATGATGGATGGCCAATGATTATGCAATTGTGATGTCTTAGTTTGTATGCAAATGCGCAAAGCGTGAGATATGATAATGTAGAATGCCAGTGCATAGGCTGCGCTAACCGCTTATCATCAGGCTTGTTTGTCACCGTAATGGTATTTTTTTGAAAAAGAGCATTCAAGATTACTCCACCTCATGGTACACGGTCGTGCGGTCCAAAAGTTAAGTCGATAGACATATTAGAGGAAACCTATCGCGCCTGTCGACATAACCCTGAAGGCCCACTTCTTCTACGGCTATCAGAACAACGAAGGTACCACAAATATAAACACCCAGACTCGGAACAAACACAAATGTTCATCATACGAATGTTTGTCAATTAGGGATCGAACTCACGACCCTTGGTTCAGACGGCAGGAGTCACTACCAATTGAGCCACCGAGCCAGACGTCGATCAATCATTGATCAATCATTGATCCGATACCAAAGTATCGTCTTAAGCACAAACACGTAGGGTATGTTCATCATTATGTATGTTAGTTGTGTTCCTGGGGAGCGAACCTTTTTTTTTTAGAGGGGATTGCATTAGGCACCTTCATGAGTGTGGGACTCACACCTCCCAAAATTGGAGGGCATACCCACTAAGCCCCCCTGTGCCGCCAGTGGACGGCAAGTAGCAGGGACACGGGTAACGCCGAAGCATACGGCCGCATCCCTGCCTGCCGTGGCCAGCCGCAGATGACAAGCGCCAGGGGAGCGAACCCAGGACAACGCCATCTAAGCTAAATTAGATCGCAGTGTCACTACCGGGTCAGTCACGACCTAGAAACCTCGTGAATTGACCAAGGGTCATAGAGCCTAGTTCTATACCACAAACAGAATTACGCAGATACTAAGAAATTACTGTTAGCATTAATCAAGTCAATCCGTGAATGAAATACGATGTCAGCTGGTCAAACACACTTAGCGCCTGTTCATACTAGCGTTTATTTTCGTTCACACTAGCGGTTGATCCGCCCGGCGGCGACCGCAAATCGACCGCCGATCAACCGCAAAACGGCCGAGGTGTAGCGGATCAACCGCCAAACCGCAGTTTGAACGCCGCGCCCCGCCGCGTTCGTAGTGTGAACAGGGGTAGCGGTTTGACGGCGGTTTGATGGCGGTTAAACGTCAATCTGAAGGAAGCCTTACTAGACAAATATACGAAGTGGGATGTAAGGACAGGTGGTCTTAGACCATGTTTTGCAATAACAGTTAAATGGGCGTATTATTTGTGCTATACGGCAAATATGACTGTTTCACAATAAATTATTGCGTTGTCGTTACAAGCTGTTCTGTGAACAAAAGTGAGATTAATAAATAAAACAATGAAATAGGAAATGGAACGAAACCTTACTTCACTACCTCTATATGTATAGTATAAAACAAAGTTGCTTTTCGTTTCTGCCTGTCCCTATGTATGCTTACACCCGTATTCACAAACGATACTGTGAGGTCTCACAGTGCGCGCGGACGCACAGGTACCCTAAAACCTATTCATAAACGACACTTGAGGGGCGGTCGGCCCTGTGCGTCTCTTAAAATGAACGCATTGGTAAAATAGCTAGCGACCTATTTTACGCAACGCATAGGGTCAGTTTCTGCACAGATTAGGTACGTAAAAGTTTTGGTTTTGCTAAATTGAGGTTGTTTTTGTTCTAACGATGGATAATATTATGAAGAAGAGTTTGATAATTATATCAATGAGCAAGCAGAATAAACATAAGAAAAGTGATACGGGATTTTAAAGATCCTTTTGATTAGGTATTATTGCAAGTAGGTTTGAGTTTATGTAAACTTACAATAAATCTGTAGAGAATTAATTAATTAAATGTAATTCTGTACATGAAATATATTTTCAGTTAGTTTCAAATATCCATACTAATATTATAAATGGGAAAGTGTGTCTGTCTGTCGGTATGTTTGTCTTTCTTTCACGGCAAAACGGAGCGGAGCGACGAATTGACGTGATTTTTTTAAGTGGAGATAGTTGAAGGAATGGAGAGTAACATAGGCTACTTTTTGCCCCTTTCTAACCCCCTACTTCCCTAAATAAAACATAAATTATTAGGTAAATGTTTTTATTTTCCAGTTTGTACCTATCTTTAACAATTCAATTTCAAGAACACTTTTTCAAATTGTAAATTATGTATCATATCTTCATATTCTAATAAATTATATTGTCTTGCAATCAAAACCTTCTCTCTTTGCATTCTCAACTGGTGCACCTCCTGGTCATGTTTCATATTTGTTGTGTTGCATTTTATTCTCACTCAAAACTACCTGAAAGCAAATATTTATAATCTTAAAAATCTCTCAATAATGTATTTTGTAGAAGGTACACACAGCCACAGTATGAACAAGATAGATAGATAGATAGAAACTCTTTATTGCACTAAAACACAGACATTACATGAAAATACATTACGGAGAAACCAAAGTACACTTTAGGTGGTCTTATCCTTATAGCGATCTCATCTAGACAAATACATAAATATACCAAGTACCTAATATCATAATTCTATAAACATATATAATACAATAAATATTCACTTAAATAAATTATACATAACACCATTATACATACATGTACAATAATATTTCAATACATATTAAAGACAAGTTAAATTAAATGTAAGATTTTAAATATTACTTACTAGTGTATGATTTGAAATCATCATCTTCAGCCTTCAGCAGTCCACTGCTGGACATAGGCCTGTCCAGTTGGTCGCGACTTAGGGGAAACATCTGGAGAATATACCCATAATGGTTTGAAATGTTTCATAAATATTAGTTGTAAATGGACCTCATTCTCATTGATTTCTTTCATATCATCTACAAAATAAAACATAAGTATATATTTTATATATTAATTAGAAACATTATCTCCTATTTGTTTTTATTTTAGTAAATTTAAAGTGTAAAATGTAAAAAATAAAACTTTGGGCATACTCTTTCTCTAGTACCAATTGGAGTCAATTACAATTACATTTATGAATGGACAAATTGTATGTATACAACATTATCCACCGTGAAGCCTTCTGGGGGTCCTCAACCAGTACGTTTCATGCTGAGGGATTCTTGGGAAAGCTCTTTTTTCCTCAGGGTTTTAATATTCTCCCAGCATCTTTTTAACTGATAAGCGGGCCATTGTGACACATGATTGCGAGTTGTAGGCCACTGCGAGATCCTTCCAAGCCTTCTTCTTTAACTCATGGCAGCTTCATGGAACTGTAATATAAGTATACGCATTTTTAAAACTATTTACTACACAATGTTTTCATAATGAATGTTAATTAGTGAATTCATCTAACCTGATAGTTGAGTTTGGCGTAATTATATCCTTATTCATTATGACCACAAATCGACGCAACAATTACTGCAAAATCACCACAAAACACAAACTAAAACCAATTCTCACTTTTCCGACACTATTTTGTTGAGCCCGATTGAGGTTATAAAAAATGAAATGTCAAATGTCAGTCAAGGAAGTGAAGTGTGCAACAACAAATGAACCAATCACGGGGCTCTATTTTACGCTGTGCGTTTGCTTATTCAAGTGCCGCTTAAGTATTGTTTATGAATTGAAAGGCTCGCCATGTTCAACGCACTGATAAATGCCTCCCTTAACTTAGCGTTGCTGGTCTCCTTAGATAAGTATCGTTTGTGAATACGGGCCTTAGATTTTTAAAACTAAGCAACGGAATAGATAGAGTGATTCAAGAGGAAGTTGTATATATAAAATCGAAGCGAAGCGAGGGTGGGTCGCTAGTAGTACTATAAATGCCAAAGTTTGGATGGATGGATATTTTATTCTCCTTGACGTAAAAAATACTGAAAGGATGTTACTGAAACTTTATAGTAAATAACTTGTACATCTATTCTTTGGGTCATCAGTAGTGTAAACTTATAGAAGACTGCTCTCATGGCAGTTCTAGTTCTTAAGGTCCCATGACCTTAATGAAGAGACAGGGGTTTTTAGTGGATATTCCCTTCCGCACCATCATCTTAAGGCAGGGGAGCCCCACATACCCTGCTACTCCCATAAGTCCCAAAACCTATACGTTTTGGCTGCCTCTGCAACAGTCCGCATTTACAGCAATCTTCATAGACATAGACATTAGACACAGCGTGTCTATGTCCAGCTGTGGACTGCAATAGGCTGATGATGATTATGATGATAGACATAGTTACATAGTCGACTCAGCTATCAAATACCGACTGCATGCTTTGAATACTCTCACCAACTATCACAGACTCTTATTCCAATAAAATAACACTAAATCGTCTGCACAAATGGCATTTCCGTCACGGATACCGTGTACACTGATTGCTTTCAATGCGATGCTCCGCGGAAGAGCCTCAAAGGGCGCGCAATAATGCAAACAATCTTGCAATAAAAGGAATAGAATCGGTGTTATATCACCTAGATACTGTACAGATTTTCATAGAAAAGAAGTGGCCAAACCAGCAACAGCATAAGCTTATTCCTAAAAGAAAGACTTGTTCTTTAGGGATAAAAATTCTGTATGTAATATTATTGAATAAAATATATATGTACCTATGTGCATTACCTGTATATTAGTTATAAATAATTATAGCAGTTGTCAATATACCTATTACCGCACCACATCATAGTTTTCTGGCACGCCCAATGGTTGACTGGTAGAGAATGCCATTAAGGCATTAAGTCCGCCATTTGTACCTTCTTTGTGCAATAAAGATTAAATATATAAATAAGCTTATGATGTTGAAACATAAACAAGGGGGGATGTAAGGGAGCGATCTATCATCTTTTCGCTCCAAATCACCCTCGCCTGCCCGTAGTGCATCCTGTCGAGCAACAAACGAGACCCTGTCAACCGACTGGTTACGGTGTAGCCATCACAATTGAAGGCGTAGCTAAATACCACAGGCCGATGACGGACAGCAGCGTCACCGGAGCGAGAAGCTACGCCCTGCGATCGCCAACCCGCTCCGCCCAGCGTGGCAATTATGGGTATATCCTCCAGATGTTTGCCTTAAGTGGCGAACAACTGAAGAGGTCTAAGTCTAGCAGTGGACTGCAATAGACTGGTTATGATGATGATGCGCAGGGTGATGAGAAGTGGTCAAACCGGCAAACACGTCTTTCTTTTAGGGATAAGCTTTATGCTGTTGTAACATGGCTGATAGTGATCGGCGAAATTTCGAACCAGTTTGATGGTTTGAAGGGTTATTAAAAATAAACAAAGCCCTAATCCATCATACTAGCATGCGTAGTATGGTTTGGCATTCAAGCCTTTAAGTGATTTTATCTTGCTTATCAAATGTAATCAATATACCTATCAAATTAATCAGACTCTTGACATTATCAAAGACAAATAAAGAGAGATCGGACAGGATCAACTGTTTTACATGCAAGCAGATAAACATTATATCCGTACCTATTTATTTTATCTACGTAAACAAAATATTTCTGTGATTCACGCCTGTGGTTGGAGAATATAGGTAGGTAGGTACCTACCTTAGTACTTTTGAAATAAAGCTATTGTCTGTGTAGCAAAAACATGTAATCGAAGATATAAGACCCTTAGTTTTTAACCGACTACAAAAAAAGGAGGAGGTTCTCAATTCGACAATTTTTCTTTGTTTGTATGTTACCAGAAATGTCGAAATATTTTTTTTTTGTAACTTGTGTACTCCCTAGTTGGTCGTCCCGGTTTCTTTTTATTAAAAAAGGTTGTCAACAAATTGTACTGTACTGTCATAAAACAAAACGATAAATATGAAACGTAACACTAAAATTCTAAATTCAAAAAGTAAAAAAGTAAATTCATAAGTAGTACACGCAACACAAAGGAGGTTTACATCCAGTCTCTCTGACCTACACACTTTTGGGCTACATAGGTGCTAATTAAAAGTAGGGAGTGTATAATCCCATGCGGGTATAGTCACAGTGCTTATAACTGTTAATTACTTACGTAGAACTTCCACAAAATGTACTTGGTTCTACTTTATTTCCACAATACGGGTCGTTTCCGATATGGTTGACTTTTATAGACGTAAAGGGCAATTTCATTCATTAGCAATCTACAATGTTATGCTCTTAAACTGCAACACTGAGTATTTGCATTTTAATACTTATTTATTAGTAGCTGTACTTTGTATGAGTTATGTCACTCATACAAAGTAGATACAGCTCTAATTTACTTCTTACCTTACAGGCTAGTGACTTGGGCTTTTTGTATCCTCTTGAGGCCTCTTTGATAGGTAGAAAGATATTTTTTATTACACACCATACAATTGAATACCGCAGCCAAATGACCTCCGGGTCGTGTTTCTGTTGGTGAGTAGGGTCTCCGGAGCTCGTGGGGGGTTAGGGTTGGGCCGGCATGGCAGTGGCAACTGACAGGTAACTAACTAGTTACTTGCCAGTTGTCACAGCGACTTGGGCTTCTCTTTGGCTTTCCATCAGGCGTAGGGAAGCCATTATGTCGAGCTACTATAAAAAAAATGGCTTAAAAGTAGGTATAATCGACATTTGGTTGTGGTTAAGTGACTGGCCAGTATTTCTCCCAGACAACCTAACGTATACTGAGCTACTATCTATAAAAAAAACCTAGGGATGGTCCTTAGTGAATAGAATCTACCACGTTCCTTAAATACATTAACAGATTACACCTTATTAATAGTAAACAACATTTTCATTGCAGAATTCTCTCCTTATTCAGTTCGTAGAGAGAAAACAATTGATGGTGCCACTTACCTTCCGTTGTTCCCTTAAAGAATGAAGCTAGACCCATATCATTACCCAGTTTACTCCCAACGGTCCAAACTCAATTGTTGCCGGCGACACGATACAGTAATCAAATAACTCGCCAACTAAGAAAGCCTGGACCGTCTAGTTTCACCATTTAAAGCAAATATTAAGTCCATAAACCAACAGATAGTATCTGTGGAGATTAAAACACAGCGTTCGCGTCCCTTGAAGCGGTATACTAATGAGATGGGGAGATTTGAGTGATACTGAGCAAAGGCACGGTGAAAGTAAGAGGACAGCACATCAACGGGGCCTAGGGCTTTGCGAGTGGGCCAAGTTAAGGCAGAAGGCCAATTCCCAGACCATAACTTTAGTCTTGAATAGGCGGGTCTATGAATTCAGCTTTTCTAACAGTTTAGTGCAAGTAAATAATAATAAATTAGATAACATTGCATTCAGATTGTCTGAGTAGTTCTTAAACTGTTAACTGTTTTTTAAACTGTGAGTGTAAATCAGAACAATGAAGGCAAACATATATTGTTTAATAATAAAATACTATAAGAATGGACGAATTTGTACTGGTAAATTCAAATCCTAGGCCCCGTTATAGAATGTAATTAGTAGGTATGTAATGTAAAAGATGTGTTGGTATAATATAAAATCTTCTGCTTCTGCAATTTTATCTAATTTATTATAGCTTACTTGCACTAAATTGTTGAAATATATGACACACGCCTATTCAAGAATAAAATTATAGTCATTTGGCTTATTAGCCACTATACAAATAATCACATTTTCTCAATTCACGTCAATACATCGACAAAAATTTCAAGAATTGCGAGCTAGATACTCTCACCAAACAATTTAGGATAAATTCACTAAGTTAACAACTTCAAGATGCTATTCATTTATAATGAAGTAAACATAATGTCTAATGCGGCGTACCTAAAGGACGCAAGATTCTCTTAAGACATGCTCATAATCACGGATGACGGTAAGAAATTTGAATCAGCAAACAAAATTAGTTTCCCTACCTTAATAAATCAGGGTTTATGATAGTTTATACAAAATAAGGGATGTAAGGAAGCGACCCATTATCGTTTTGCTCATGGTACATAACCATCACAATTGAAATAACACAGGCCGATGACGGGCAGCAGCGTCACCAGAGCAGGAAGCTACACCTTGCGATCGTCAACCCGCCTGCTCAGTGTAGCCATTATGGATAAAGCCTCCAGATGTTTGACCAAAGTGGCGAATAGCTGGAGAGGCCTATGTCCAGCAGTGGACTGCGAGGGATAGACGTTAAGGATGATGACTATTAACGCTATCACCGGCCACCCTTCTCCACTTTGCACCCACAGTTTGCTTTAGATTGGATGATCAGAGAAAGGCAAAATATGAAATAGAAGGATTTCTATTTCAACTGTCTCTGTTTCGGTAGCTGGTGATAGAGACCAGAGGAAGAAGAAGAATGCCTATGCCAAGTGGCTCACTAAAAATTAAACAAGAATATAGTAGATAATACACAACTGTTATTTCAGAACAAAAGGCTTTTATAAATATTGACGTTAAAGGGCAAACAGTCCGCTTTATTCTTGTAACCAGTACACAAGGTGGAATTAACGTTTCCCTTAGACTTTGCATATCGCCGTCAAGTCAACCCCATTCTCGTTAAGACATTGTGTATGTGACTAGAATTGTGAACGTGTCGTTTTTCACTGTGGCGTGGGACAGTCGCTAATGGTAGCCCTGAGGGCACTGGAGATTAGGACAGCCTGAAGGGTAAAGGGATCATTTGAGACGTTTTCTATTTTACGATACATGTCTGATGACTGGCCAGTATTTGGTGTTTCTACTTGAAAATAATATGAATTTCTTTGGTTTAATAAAAGCGTAGTGAGTTTGAACTAACTGGTGACTTAATCCGCGTGAGTTTATATAAATGATAATGTTGATTGTTACTCAACTATGACAAATGTTCTAGATCCAGTGGTATGGTTTGAAAAGACAGACCATCATTAACATCAGCCTGATAACGTCACATGCTGAATATAGCGAAAAGAATGTACCTACATGTGTTATAGGAAACTTACACCAGAAAAGATGAAAATGTGTCCATGCTTGAATTTGTAAGAAGTTATTTTGGTACAATTCCTAATCGGTTGTAAATGTGTATTCAAGAATTTGTTGACATTAATTGACCGAATAAATAGCTATAGATAAATGTCAAGGTTTACATAATGTGGACAACTCTGTAAACAATATACGAAAAACTTGTGTGACAGCTTACAACGTTCCGCTAACAAATCCGCTTCTTAATACTTGAATGGAACCACTTAAACTGATCAAAACTGAAACTTCCTATTTGAAAGGCATAAATCTAGGTACGAACCTATCAGGTTGACTTTGAATAATGTTAACAACTACCAAGAATTGTTTGAATATAAACCGTATGACTTTGACCAAGAGTTCTATATTCAGCCCTTTATAAGGCCTGTCCATTTTCTTTAGCTCGCATGAATAGTTCGGTAAACTGTTCTTGATTGCGCCGACCGCAGACACGTCCGAACTTAAAATGACAAGATATTATGTAATTTGCTTTGAATGCTCTATTTGTTTCCTATTCTGACCCTTCAAGGTCAAGACCAGAGGCCACAAGGCAGTTTTGCTGTTATATTCAGCGTTCATAAACGTTTTTGGTACAAAAAATTGTCTCGACTTCTAGAATTTAATTTCAGTTATTCTGAGTCATATCTGTCTTATTTAGAGGGAGGTATGAACCAAAGGCACATTATACATTCATAATACATAAACATATTGCATTTCCGGAAATCAAATTCTGACCTGAATTTCTATCTAGGGCCAATATTAAATTCAATTGAATATCATAGGCCAACACATTGCAACTATTACTTAACCCATTAATTACAATTATGCATGAGAACTTCCATGTTTTGGCACAAGTCAATTGAGAAGTATTGCTTCATAATAAGTTTAGTGCCTATAAAAGGAATCTCCACAACCTATGACGCAGTAAATCCTACTAACTTCAATAGTTTTAATTGAACTTACCTTTTCAAAGCAAACAAGCGGTAATTCGTTTTCTATTAGATGTTAATGATCAATATCATGTATGATGCAAGGTGTAATCTTATGTAATGTAGGCAACAACAAGAGATTAATTCTATAAATAAATTCTGCAGAGGCTGTAGCTCGTTTGTGCGGCTTCTATATGACGTTATCTTCGAAGAAATCGGTAGGTCATGAATTGCTACTTTGTCATAGTATTCGCAATAAACCTTTAGTATTGAGTTATTCGTTGAACAATTTTGATTCGAGAGTTTGTGTAACTTATTTTGAGTAACTTATCCTTCGATATTTGAAAAATTTATTAAAAGATTCTTATAACTAAAATGGTTATTCAGGTATTAGTTATATTGCACAAATTCGCAAGAAAAGGACATTTTGCTGTTGCTGTTGCTTTGCTTCATATTCATGGAACTTTGCTAATATGCCAAATAAACTTGGTTTGAAGTCCAGTTTATGATGTGCAATAAAGAAAATCTATCTACCTACTTATAAAATATTTTTACTGAATTTTATTTCATTCTCAGCCGCAAATTCCAGCCACCATGTTTCTTTAAGGCTATAAAAATGTCAAAACCCCTATTTCTAAGTACTTGGCCAGCCTCTGAGGGTCACCTCGGTAATTACGACATCGACATTTAGATAAGCATCTGACATTACGAAGCCCATAAACGTCATACGCAGATGTCATTGGGTGAACTGATGTGCCTTGAGACTGAGATCATTTTGCGGAACTTACAATTTGGGAGTGGCCATACGACATTAGCATCACTTAAAATTAACATGTTTGTTTAAGTGCACGTGTTGTTTTGAATCGCTTAAGGTTAGCGGTTTTGTATATTCCGTATTTACTTAGTGATTCTTGTAATAACTTATAGTGCGAATAAGTCTTGTATGCACAATCAGCGCTGTCCGGGACATTGTTCCTCGGACAGCACAAGCTGAGCTATCTCCCTTTTGTAAAGTACATACATGTTATTATGTTAAGTTGTTATAGCTGTCTAGAAATTATTATGTATGTACCCAATTAACAATAAACATTATTTCATTCATTCATTCACATTTTGAATGCATGCATTATTTTAAAATATATTTATGCCTTACGACATCTAAGATATCCATAACTATTAGTTTGTTACATGATTTAAATGTCTTCTAAGTTTAAGGGTAAAAAGCAATATTTCACCGACAAAATGCCAATATTGGAAAAATGTACTTACATGCATTTATAGTTACTGTGTGTCTTTCAAGTTGAGAATGTAATTTTGTAGTCTTTCATCATCATCATCAGTCAGACATTAGGAGAGGCCTATGTCCAACAGTGTCAGGCCTCTCCTAATGTTCGCCACTTAGATCGATTTTGTAGTCTTTAAATTTCATCAATATGATAGAATCTAAGAACGATTCTTATTTATCCCCAGATCATTTACACTATTTGCTCGTACAATTTGGCCTCAATAACAAAAACTGTGTCAACAGTAAAGTGAATAAACATCATTGAAAACCAATTCTCGGTTTTCCCACGCTAATTCACACTACAGCTAAATTGACAGGTGTCGATTCACATACATTTTTTTATCATAACCGTATTCATGTTGTTTTAAGACTTTATCTACTTGTGTTACATGATTATTGTTTTTCTAGCTAATGCTAACTAGGCGTATCTGGTTACACGAGTGTGGATCGACCTTTCAAAGGTTGTCACGCTCACCACAACACATGACACGGGATTGACAAGGCCGTGACGATGACATCAATGTTTTCTTTAATCTGTGCAGTTCCTGATCACAACAGTTGGTCAATGTTGCTCATGGACTTTGGTAACGACTAGACTGAAGTAACACTTCAAGATAAAAATAAATAACTTGAGAATAAATAGAATAGAATAGAATAAAAATTTATTTCACATTGCGACACACATACACATACAAAAGATAAGCACATATTACTAACGGCTACAAGTTTGATCTGAATCAGGTGGGGTATGTGTGCTACAGCAATGTAAAGATGGTGAAGGCTCAGCGAGATGTTCGCTCAAAGAGCAAACCACTGGTTTTCAGCAATCACCAGTCGGGTGACTCGGGACGCGTGCAACAACACCTCACAAACTATGGTATACTTATATATATATAATAAAATATAATAAATAAAACAATGTAAATAAACTAATATGTAAGAGAAGAAGCTTAGGTACCTAATAAATATAGATGATAGATGAATATAATATATACTTAAACATGAAATACGCAACGATAAGTGTAATATAGTATGTGGTATGTAGGTACATATATAAGTTTGATTTTGAGGTTCCGGCGTTCAAGCGACCAAACGCAATGCATTTTTTGCGTTGTCCAATAATCTACTTTTCATTAATTTCTTGAATAACAATTTGGAACTGGCATTTCGCACTGGTGGAGGAATGTCATTCCAGCATTTGGTCGCTTGATGCCGAAAACTGCCAGTGAATGCCACCGTCCTATGTATATGCACAGACAAAGGCGGCCTTAATGATCTGGGAGCTCCTGAGCCATATCTATGGTGAAAAGTGGGAAACTTTAGTTTTGAATAAAGATATTCGGGGTTTCCAGATCTCATAAGGTCAAACATGAGGACCGCAAGATGCAGCTGCCTTCTGGACTCCATGTTAAGCATTGAAGCTTTGTACAAAAAAGGAGACACATGAGTACGCCTGGGCACATCAAAGCAAAAACGACAACATGCATTTTGCACCCGTTGAATAAGACGCTTCGTTTTAAACAGAAGTCGGGGACCATAAACAAGTCACTGAAAACTTGTCACTGAAAGTCATTCAACACTGACTAAATTTAGCTCTAACGAACTTTTACGAGAGATGTCAGAATTTTTCTCTACACTAATATTATAAAGAGAAAAGATTTGTACGTATTTTTGTATGTTTGCATTGAATAGGTTAAAAGTACTGGGCCGATTTAAAAAAATCTTTCACCAATAGAATGCTACATTCTTTCAATTTGACATAGGCTACATTTCATTTTGAAAAAATTTGGGATCCATGGTAAATTTTGAACAATGTAACCGAAGGTGAGAAAAATGAGTCCGTGCAAAGCCGGGACGGGCTGCTAGGCTTTAATAAAAAACAAAAGATATTCAATCTATGCTTTATTGTAACAAGCGGAATAGTCTGCAACATAACGCAAAAGAAAATCTTTTATTTTTTCTACTATATTTTAGACTTATATTTTATAAGGTAAAATAAGAAACCGAAAATACGTTGAAAAGTATTTATAAGAAAAAAAGTTTGGTAGAATTGCTGCCTAAGCTGAGATTAACAACATAGAAACAGATTTTATAAGAAGCTTTTTCAGAAAAACCATTGATAAGTACAAAAACGCCAAGAAAATGGACAACCAGTAGCATTACAATCGTCAATATAGATAAAAAAAGAAATTTTAATTCGTGTCAACCAGTTAAGTAGCTTTACGAGTACAATAGTCAAAATGAGATAAAAGAAGAAATTTTATATTTGTTTGCAATAGTGCATTCTAAGGTAGGTACTCTCAAGTAGATAAGTGAGCACAAGTGATCACAAACACACGGTGTTGACAAGGCCGCACCGGCGACACTCTGCCACGCCACACCGTCACTGTGGTTCGACCGCCTTGGTTCACTTATGTAACAGAAACATGAGATCCGCGATACTGATCCCAAGGCTGGGAAAAAACACAATCAGCAACTAGGCTCGCTTGTAAACGCTTAACAATATCGAACTAATCGACGTGTCAAAAACACAAACGACCAAAACTAAAAAGCGATAAATAACGTAAGTAATTCTATCCTTAATACATAATTATTTAAATACATATTACAATTATCACTTATTTTTGAAGTCGGTGCCAGCCAAACAAATAAATGTATCTATATTGTCATGGGGATTTGCCGGCCGCGCGCGTCATACAACAACAGTCTACGTTAGGTACCTAGAGGCTGGCACCGACTTCAAAAATAAGTGATAATTGTAATATGTATTTAAATAATTATGTATTAAGGATAGAATTACTTACGTTATTTATCGCTTTTTAGTTTTGGTCGTTTGTGTTTTTTTTTGAAGTCGGTTTAATTTTTTTTTAAAAATAATTTTATTTCTCTATTTTTAGTTGGGTTAATGTGCTGTGACCTTGAATAAGGGCTAATTAATGTCCTTAATAGTTTTACTTAGGAATGAAAAATTTTGCTTTAAGTCAAGTAAAGACTTTGTGATCTAGAATCAAGCAAATCACTTGCCAAATCACCTTCCCTATTAGCCCTGCATAAGTACATACTACTACCTAGTTCCTATCGACCAATGTCAGTACTGTTCCCTAACTCCTAACCGTTAAGGAGTTCTGTGGCTTCATCATCAGCACCAGATGTTGACGCCCGGAAGCATATACCTGAGTAGAATATGATAACGTAACAAAAACACCATATGAGCATACAATTTTCGGTTGTTGCCCTCAATTTCTCCAGGATTCCATCATCAGATCCCGACTTGGTGATAATGGGACCACCTCGGAAGTGTCTTCTGTCGAACAAAAAAAAAATTTTTGAAATCCATCCATAATTGACGGAATAATCGGTGAACATACATAAAAAAAAAAAAAAAAAAAAATATTATACATACAGACGAATTGAGAACCTCCTCCTTTTTTCGAAGTCGGTTAAAAATGAAGTGATACTGAGCTGAGTTATGTGTTTTGTACACATATCTCAACTGCATGTTGATTCATTTTAAAAGTGACAGACTTAACTTTTGTTGGTTTGTTGCCATGTCTCATCTCAGCTGGAATTCGACAAAAGTTGGGAATTTGAATTGAATGATTCTGTCTTTAGGTAAGTATGTGTTATTGTTTCTAAAATGAAGCTCGAGTTTGGTTAAAAAAAAATTTGAAGAAAATTCTTCAAATTCTAACCTTTATTAATTTAGATTGAAAAATGATACAGTGATCATGTCAGAATGAATAGAATAGAAAAGAAAATTATTTATCAGCGCACATAAGTAATAAAAGGGTACGCTAAATCGTTTTTTTTTTTAACTCTGAGACAATGTTCAATTAGAGACACATGAAAACAAATGAGGAAAGATTGCAAATAGAAAACGGTGAACTTTCCAGGCTGATAAAATGGCGTACGGAAGATTATTTAACGATTATCAGTTCGGCATCCCAAATACATACATCTGCAAATAATTTGTTGAGTTCCGCATGAGAAAGCAAATACTTAGAGAAAATACAAATATGTTTACCTACTTCAAGTTAAAGTAAAAGTCAGACTTTCTTAGTGGGAAAAGTTAACAATACGAGTTAAAGTTACACTGAGGTAGGATGAGTTTTCAAAAACATGTTTATATGTATAGCAATAAAATCGGAAGTAGACTAGTGTAGCAAGTGCCAACAATGACTTTGGGTGTAAAGTGATTTCTTTTGAACAAATTTTACGACTTAGAAGAGGCTGTGAGGTCAGTAGTAAACATTTGAATTTAATAAACTTACATTTTTATTCAAATTTGCGATGTTAGGTCGCTGGCTTAAGTGTAAATGATTTAGTATTGTAGGAAAAAGGGAACTATATTAAAGTCATCAAAAATAATGAAGACGATAAAGGCGCTGTGTGGCTCAGAAAGGCATGTGTTTGAAAAGTTATTTCCCTAAATTGACATAGCTTAGACGACAAAGAATGCATCATCAAGTTCGTCTATTTTATACACATCCGTCAACACGTACTTCGAATTTTCATGCTGCTGAGTTTAATAGTTTTTACACAATCTCCATCCAACCATCCCCCGTTATCGTCTCGGCTAAAAATAATTCCTCAGACTCCTTTCCGTCTGGCTAAAAATACTACGATTACTACGCGACCTTGACAGGGAATCCGCACCCTTGGGATTATGGCAGCGCCAGGGGGCGCTTTATAATGTACTGTTGATACTTTTTATGGGGGCACGACCCGTGTTTTACATTAGATTAAAAATGTTTATTGCATAAATAATAAAAACATAGAAACTTAAGCAATTTAGTTCGGACAAATATCTGGTAGAGGAAATAAATATTTTTTGTTTGTTATTAATAAGTTAATACCTATAATATAAGTGAAGATTAGGTATTGGAGGAAAATAACACACTCAATTAGACAGATAGATATTCTTTACTGCACACCATCCTTTGACTATGACTTAAAACCAAATAATACCTACCTAATTGACATATTTTGTTGTTGGTCTTATCGCTATAAGCGATCTACTTAACACAAACTACTTACTACTCCTTTGGGTAGAGGCTTAATATTACATGTATGATCTCGATGCTTTTTCATTTGAGAGACATAATTATATTTCTAAATTGAAGTAATTTTCTTAAATGAATTTTTAGTAATGGTTGTTGGCTCAGAAAAATCCGCGGTCGTTTCTTGCAACTGCAGAAGTTTTACGGAAACTAGCTGCTATCTGAATGTTTGTAGAAATTGAATCGCCTGAGCCTAGTTTGGTATTCATTGAAAGTACATTTAGGCGTCTGCGCTGTATCGATCTCGTTACTTTAGTCAAGTGTAAGTATCAGACAATATCACATAAATTGACCCAATCCCAAAGTAAATACAAAGCAATTGAATAATTATGATTAATTAATATCAGACAACATCACACACATTGCATAAGTACTTGTGTTATAGATACCGGAATCAACGAGGTACCACAAAAAATAATACTTAAATACAAGTATTTTCCATCAGTCATAGAATATGTTAACGACTTGAATGTTTGTCCACTACCTTTGATTTGAAAGGAAGAAACAGGTATATTTCAGAGTTCAGACCCAATTAAAAAGTTATTGTTTTCGTAGCCTATTTCGGCTGTACCGTTGAGAGGTGAATAAGTTTTTCATTTCACTTAGTTCTATCATGTTCAAGGTAGGAAGAAAATAAACTATCGTCAAGTTAGGTACCCTTCCTATACATTAATTATCAAGTACCAATTCCATATCGTACAGCTGTCCAAAATCCGATAGTGGCACTTCAATATTCATGGAAAGCAGCTGCTATATCTGCCTCGGTATTACCTCGTAACTTAATTTGGCGTCTGGCTTCGAATTATAGTGTTCATGTATCGAAGTAGCTGTGCGGAATTCGGATGAAGTTTGGTTTTGGTAATGTTTAAACTTTTGTTTGGTGCTTTAAAGTTCTGTCGTTGTAGTTTGCTTTCTATATTTACACTACCGTTGAACTTTACTGTTTAATTTAATACTATTATTAGTAAATGCATCGTAAGTATCTAGGTAATCTTTGAGGTATGATTTCAGAGATGGCTTTGCTATAAGTTAGGATAATGTACGAGTATAAGAGTAAACCAATGATTTCCTTAACGGATCTTCTTGATAGAAGCGGGAGTCAACACCAAAAAATAGAATCATCTGCATTTATGCCCTTGTTTCAAGACATCATTGACGAAGTTAAACTTATTCTATTCTCATCGATCGCCTTTAATTCTCATCAGAGTATTCTATCTATCCAATCCTCAGCAATGAAATCTTTAGTACTAAAAATATATGCTAAGATATAAAAATTCAATGCCACCATTGTGCTCGGGGTTAATTTGTATTCAGGTTAACTGCCCATTAACAGTAAAGTTAATTAAAATGATAAAAATATGGACTTGAATGAACAAAAAAATAATTTTCTCCTTCTAACCAGTCACTGATATTAACAGACGCTTCTTATCTAATTACCTGTTATCGGGTGGTTAAAATAATAGCGTTGTCTGGGGTGCAGTCGTGGGCTATAAAGGCGGCTGCACACCCCCGCCGGGATGCGATCGATACGGCCGTCTGCCGCCCGCACTGCGGATGACCTTGCACCCGGCACTGAGCATGCACGGGAAATAAAAATCAAATCTGCACAGAACTATTGTCTTTGGTATCGATTCGGAAAACGATTTGGCTGTATGGAGAGTTCACAGGCCGTAAAAATATGATTTATAAAAAAAAATGTCTTTTTAAAAACAATTTTGGGTTAAATAAAAGCTTGTAAAAACTATATTTACGATAGTTGCCTTAGATTTATGGCAGTCAAACATCATAATATTGAAATAACCCTGACGGATGTTTTGACATGTTAGTGACATTGACATAAGGGCGTCAGCGTGGAACAGAAATGTCAAAATTGGACGTCAAAGGCCACATGTTGTATGAGGGGCGGCGTTTAGTGTGTGAATGTCTCTAAATGTTTTAAATTTTCCACTTTATGTAGATCTATAGAGATTATGTAGATGTAATTCTCGAAGTGGTAATATACTTACTGAAAACTAAAAAACGGTCGAATTGCCAACCTTTTCCTTTTTTGAAGTCGTTAAAAAAACAAAAGTAACTAAGACTAAACAGTAAAAAGGATCTCGTTTAGCCCGTGAAGACCCCATTGTACGCTAGTCGTATAATTAGGGCCTACTCTTTAACTATTACGTGTAAGACAGTGGCCAGTCCGCATTGCGGTGGCCTTGCCCCAACTAGACTTATTTGCTTATGTAATCTGAATACATAGTGGTGCTGTGGGAATTAAAGAGTTTCAGTCCTCACGAAATTAGTGCTAAAGCTAGTACTACGTATTTGGGCTTTTTGACACGCACGGACGGTTTCTTTGGGCATTGTGGTTGCGCCGGATGTGGAGAATACCTGAGATGTTTTAGATAGAAAATGTAGGAAAAAGTAAAGACTTTCGGCAAGTTTCGGCCGATTTAAGCCAACTAGGCCATCAGAAAGGTATTCAGGTAACCAACAGCAATACTACTAGAGGTTAAACGCGCATACTTGCATCGGATCATACACATGCATTCGTTATGAAGTGTTAAAATTACTCTGAAACTTTGGTATGCATATTTAATTTATGTATTTTTCTGTTTCAGGTACGTATACAGTTTTGTGAAAACCTAATGGTAAATCAGATCTATTTGTTAGAAGTTCTAAAATGAGTGATAGTTTATGTGGTAAAACCTCAAACATTTCTTTCTAACAAGACTAGATAAGTTAATAAGAACATTAAAATTTCCCTTAACTATTGATGTACATAATTTAGAAAAACGGAACACTTACGGACATAGCTAACAAACGGCTGATATAAACAGTCTCAAGAAATTCTTCTATTTATTTTAAAAAGAGACTTTATTTCTGTCCTCCAAAACATTTGAATCACTAAATCCTCATTCCAATCGCTATCATTATTTAAAAAACAAAACTTTCTAAACAACACATTATTTTTCTTTTTCCACAAAAATTCCGAATGTAAACTCACTATAGTAGCGTTAAATGCCATCACGTTCGGTCAATTTGGCCGGGCTACCGGCTTTGTATAAACCCCATCACGGTATCACTCGGCTTCACGTCGGGTAAATAAAACCAACGTGACACAGATTGCCTCTTTGATTATTTTAAAAAAATATATCTCTAGAAGGACTTCTGAGCAGAATTTTTGCGGCAGCTTTAATATGACTAGCAATTTAGTTGTAATATGGTATCTCTGTTTATAAGAATCTTGTCAGATGTATGCATTCGTGCACGTATCAGCTTTAAAGAAACGGACCATAAAAATGCTTTGCATTTACGAGTCACGTAGAAATCCTTGTCGTTTACATTACCTATTTATTACTGGTGTTAGGAATGCATACCCATGCATAACAAAATCTTAATTTATTAATAGTTTGATCAAAAGCGCGAGCGACTTGAAGCTAATGAGTTAGATTCCCGATTGACCTTGAAAATTAACTTTTTGAATTGTCTCGGTTCTGGACACGGAGGTAATACAAAGAGGAGATAGCATGCCCAATATTTCCTTAGAAACTGTGCGTGTTAATCACAGGGGTGAGGGGGTACGCCCCTTTCTTCATTTTTATATGGTAGCTAGAAGCAAAACCATATGGGTTCTGTGAGACAGGCTCAAATAATAATTTTTACTTACAGAAATTCTTATTTTAATACCAGGTAATTTGTATGGCACGCATTTATTATCGTCTGTCCACCTCATAACAACGTCCAATAATATTAATAAGCAGTGACCAGTCATTTCCTTTCGTAATTTCACTTATTCGGCTTCCTATGTCGTCTTCATTCAGACGTCACTAATGACCGCCGCCGAACCCTACCATCAAGACACTTTTTGCCCACTTACAAAAGAAGCTAATAATCAAAATTGCGTCTACGCAACGTTTACTGGCAATAAGGTTGCCGCAAATGGAAAATGTCGCAAAAAGCGACAATAGTCGGTAAAACAATGGTGATGTCGCGCGTCGGTGCGGGCGACCTTGACAGTCGGTGCTTCCGTCCACAGTGGTGAGTCAGAGTCCGAGAGTGCGCGTCACATGTGGATTGGTCGTCTGTGATGGTGTAGCAGCAGTCTTTAGATCAGATTTTTTTTTTATAAAAAGAGCGTTCAGGATGTCCTTACTCCACTTGATGGTAAGCGGTCGTGTTGTCCAAATGTTATGTCGACAGGCACATTAAGGCAAACACTCGGCGCCTGTCGCCCTTACCCAGACCCTGCCCTTACTCAGATCCAGGTCGTCCTTAACTATGCATGGCCCTCGGGCACTCAAAATTTTTATTTCGGCCACTAATAGCCCAGTCAAAATAGATATTACCCTTATTTTTGAAGCTAATTTTACTGAGCTATAACTAGTTATAACAAGTAGTTAAAACTACGTACTAGTTACACGAACTAGTTAAAACTTAGTTAACGCAAAGGAAATTATGTATCAATCAAACGTAAACTGATCACATCGACCTTTGGGCCCTCGTGCACTTAAGAATTTGGGCCTGTTTTGAAAAGTAAACAAAGGGAATTATACCTTGTCAAAACAAGTGGCAGTACCATACATTTTTACTGATTTTTACAAACAAAGCGTAAATAGTTCAACGCCACGATTGCTACAATGCCTTTTGGCATGACTTCAAAAAGTGTGGTCCAATGTAGGAAATCATAAACACAATTTCACGTCGGATGTAACAAAGGACAACGATACTCCAGTTTCGTGAATGTAAGTAAGCGCGTTTATTCCACTACTTCTCCAGATTCCAGTATGTATGCTATAGGTTTTGGCACAGATGCGAATTTTTCCCCTCAAGTAGTCGTAATTTTGACTGTTGTCAACAGCCTTTTCATTTTGATGTGTTATATTTACTCATTGACTCAGGTAGCTGTTTTATTATCGGTTTATTTACTAAATAAAATCTACATCTAAACGGTAATTTTAAAAACTACGTTTTCGTTGGGGTCCTTAAAACATATTATGTAGTTTCATTGGTCTTGTGGTGCAATGCATTTCAAAAGATACAATCACGGAACAAAAATTGTTATTAGGTTTTTTGTATAGAAATTATAATGCTAGGTTTACACGCGTGCCACGCAGCCCGGGAAGCAGCCTGGCAAGCAGCTCGGCGAGCAGCCCTGCCCTACACACTGCGCACGCACGTGCACATTCAAACAGTCGAACAGCCCGTTCTCATGCTTGTGCTTGTGTTTGTGCCCGTTGAATGTCGTATTAAATGCGAGCGTGTAAACGCGACATAATAGTGTATCGGAAAGCACATCTGCGTCTATTCTCCTTCTGGTCCTGTCAAACTGGTGTTAAAAAACTATGAGAGTGAAGGAATGTTGCATCTTTTATTCTTTACGCACATACCTACACAATACAAAATGTCCCACGTACTTGGCTAATGTTACAAATTATGTGGCTAACATTTGGTCAGTCAAACTAGCAGACCTATAATACGAATACTTAAAATTTACTTTAATTTCCATATCATCATCATCAGCCTATTGCAGCCCACTGTTGGACATAAGCCTCTCCATTTGTTCGCCACGCTGCAGGCAGGTTGGCGATCGCAGGGCGTAGCTTCCCATATAAAGTTGCTCAATGAACTAATCTTAGAAATAATTCCCTAATTAACGCGATTAATGTTAAGCGCATATAATTTGTGTAATATAATTTACGCAAAGCTAAAATATAATCCGCATTAGCGAAGTATTGGAATACTCATTTCGTAAATTTAATATAACGTAGCGGATTTTAGGTTATTAATAATATTTACGATCTAACTAATGGCGCGTATGTTGAAAATTTGTTATTTCATCTGGCAGGATGAGTTAAAGCCACTATGCACTTTGCCAAATCCTTTGAGAAATAATGCATATCTCGTAAATTTACTCAATTCTGAGTTAGCTACTTGTGAATGTCTCAAGATGTTTTCTTTAGGGAACTGCTAAGTGCAGACAAGGCATTTACAGTCTGCAGTTGATATAACGCTGTTGTTTCATTCATAATCATATTAGCTGCATTCATTGATCATTATCAGCCTTAAGACGTCCACTGCTGGACATAGTCCCAAGTGTCATTTGGCTGGCTTTCGAAGGCTCATTTGATAGTGACCTCTGCCTTCTGAGCCAAGGGTCGTGAGTTCGATCCCTCACACTGTAGTAGTTGGGGTTATTTGTACCCAGGTAACCTCTGCTGCCGTTACCCTTTATTCCCTTCGTCTTTCACGAGACCCACTCTAAATCTGGAAACCAAACTAAAAAAAACAAACGACTTCAATAGGCTGATGATGATGAACGAACATACAGACAGACAGATGGGCAGACAGGCAGACAAAAATTTTACTGATTGCATTTTTGGCATCAGTATCGATCACTAATCATCCCCTGATAGTTGATATTGAAAATTATATTTAATGTACAGAATTGACCTCTCTACAGATTTTTTATAAGTATAGAAGTTAACGATTTTAATCTGTTTCCATGACAATGTTACCCTCTTGCAAGTCCTTTACGACTGTCGTCGAGCAGAACGCATTGTGTAACAAACGTAACTTTAAACTACATTTGCTCATAGGAAATCGGAGCTCACATATTATTTTAGTTAGTTACCGTGTCGTAATTTGGTTGCGCTTTAAAACAATTGTCAAATGAACACAGACAATAGCGATATCTTGTGTCCGCAAAAATGTCGTCTACGGTCAAATGTGTTAGCTGTAATATTGTAATAGACGAGTTGCTTGCCTACCTAAAGGCTAAACTGTCAAAAGCTGACGAAGAAAGCTTAGTGAAATTGTGCACATGTACGTTTTCCAGTGAAGACATTCAAAAATCACACTCGTTACTTTTTGAGTCTGTACCGACAGAAATGCGGAAAATTGCTCGTAAGGGAAAAGGAAAAGAAGACCGTTTGGTGTTCGATATGCTCCACTTCCTAAAAATTACGGAGCCTGATAAGCTGCCTGTATTTGTGGCTAGAGATTTGGACAAATTACCTAATCTGACTATGTCTAGGTCAGGGATTGCAATGACAGCAGAAGATGAAAGTTTTCGAGCTGCAGAACGAAAATCACCTGTATTTATAACAAATATTCACCAAAATACCCGAGAGTCTGACATAGTTAGTTATATTTACAAGATGACACAGGAAACCGTAAAATTAGAAAAAATAACTATTCAACGTAAATGTGACTATAACGCCTATAAATTTTATGTACCGTACAATAAATTACCCAAGTTTTTAGATGAGAAGATATGGCCAAAGGGTATTATTTTTCGTCGGTTTTTCAATTTTAAATTGAGCCGTAATACTGTACCTTTAAATAAAGGAGTCGGCTTGTCAAAAATAAAATAGGTACATACAACTTTGTCACATTTAACTGTAAAAATGTCAAACGCTCCGTAGATAATATTCGAGACCTATGTAAAGTATTTGACATAATAGCATTGCAAGAAACGTGGCTGACTAAAGATGAGATCCCGTTTTTGAACACAATAAGCGAAGACTTCAGCAGCACTGGAGTGTCTGCCATGGACACGGCGGCGGGCCCGCTGAGAGGCCGGCCCTACGGAGGAGTGGCTCTGCTGTGGCGGAGCAGCGCGTTTGTGAATGTGGCAGTGATTGAGTGCGATAATCCGCGTATTTGTGCGATTAAGGTAGTGTCTAACGAAAGGTCTTTTCTAGTGATGTGCGTTTATATGCCTACGGACGAGGCATCGAACTTGGCCGAGTTTACGGATGTTCTCAGTGCAGTAAGTGCTATAATAGACAGTTGTAGTATAGACTGTATTTATATAATGGGGGATTTTAATGCTCATCCCTACGAACAATTTTATTATGAGCTGTTGAATTTCTGTTCGGATCAAGAGTGGTCTTGTATTGATTTTGATACGTTTGATTTAACAAGTAGTACGCATACTTATGTTAGTGAGATAAATGGGTCTAGGAGGTGGTTGGATCACATTATATCTAGTAAAGCGGCAGTCAACTCGATTCGAAATGTGCGTGTTATGTACGATGTTTTTTGGTCGGACCACTATCCTTTGGCCATGGAATGCGACTTAGACATAGTGTTGCCTACAAGAAGTATCGGTGCGTCTCGTCATAATAAGGTTATTTGGGGAGAAAGGACTCCCGGCCAGATAGATGTTTATAGGCAAGAATGTAATCATAGGTTAAGGCTTATTGACTTTTCTCCTGAACTACGTAATTGTTGCGATAGGATGTGTAATAATTCTAGTCACAAAGTTGTTATTGATAATTTGTATCATAAAATAGTTCAGGCCCTTATGGAATCGTCAGTAATCAGTAAGGAGACGAAAAAACCGAAAAGGAAAGCGATTGCGGGCTGGAACAAACATGTTGCAGAGGCTCATGGGATGGCCAGGCGTAAATTTAAATTATGGGAGTTGCAGGGCAAGCCTGTGACCGGTGACGTTTACGACGAGATGCGCGAGGCTAGAAAAATATTTAAATCGCGTCTAAAGTGGTGTCAAGATCACGAAACGCAAATTAAGATGGATATACTGGCTTCTCATCATGCTAAAAAAGATTTTTCGGCTTTTTGGAAACAAACCAATCGGTTGCAGTGTAGGCCGGGTCAGCCCGTGAGCGTCGATGGTGTGAGCGAGCCTATAGGTATTGCTAATATGTTTGTGGACAGTTTCAAAGTAACTTCCCCCCTAGGGCCCTCTAAATCAACACTGAATGCTGACCCCGACGTGGAAAGGAAAGTAACTTTTTCGGTCAAAGAGATAGCTGTCACGATTAAGTCAATGACGAAAGGTAAATCACCTGGCCACGACGGGCTCAGTATTGAGCACCTCAAGTTTGCCGGCCCGCACCTGCCCCGTGTATTGTTTTTGCTGTTTAATTACTGTTTGGCGCATAGTTACATGCCGGAAGACATGATGCGAACTATAGTAGTGCCAATAGTTAAAAGCAAAACAGGCGATCTCGCAGATAAGAACAACTATAGGCCTATATCGTTGGCGACTGTAGTATCGAAAGTGTTTGACGGGGTGTTTAATTTACATTTGAATGATCGCGTGACGTTGCATGACAACCAATTTGGTTTCAGACCCAAATTATCCACTGAAAGCGCAATATTGTGTGTTAAGCATACTATCTCGTACTACGTGAAGCGAAAGACACCAGTATTCGCCTGTTTCCTGGACCTGTCGCGGGCTTTTGACTTGGTTTCTTATGATATCCTCTGGGACAAGTTACATAAAGCTCACTTACCAGTAGAACTTATTAATATACTCAAGTTCTGGTATGGGAACCAGGTCAATAGCGTGCGATGGGATGGGGTCTTGTCCGAACCGTACAGGTTGGAATGCGGGGTGCGGCAGGGGGGGTTAAGCTCGCCCACGCTTTTCAACCTGTACGTAAACGACCTGATCGAGGTGCTGAGCGGCGCCAGCGTCGGCTGTCATGTAGACGGCGTCTGCGTCAACAACATCAGTTACGCTGACGACATGGTGCTGCTGAGCGCCTCTGTCTGTGGTCTGCGACGACTGGTGTCCATTTGTGAGACGTACGCCACATCCCACGGTTTAATATACAACGTCAAAAAAAGTCAACTCGTTGTCTTTGGGGCGGGGAGTAAAGGGTATGAAAATATTCCATCTGTGCAACTGAATAATAATGTTTTACAAAGGGTATTCAAATTTAAATACCTAGGTCATATGCTGACGCCCGACCTCAGGGACGATGAGGATATTGAGAGGGAGCGGAGGGCGCTGTCAGTGAGAGCGAACATGCTGGCTCGAAGGTTTGCACGTTGTACACGGGAGGTCAAGATGACGTTGTTTAGAGCCTTTTGTACGTCTTTTTACACGTGCAGCCTTTGGACTAAGTACACTCAAAAATCTTACAGTGCTCTCCGCGTCCAGTATAATAACGCCTTCAGGATGCTGCTGCGGCTACCTCGCTTCTGTAGCGCGTCGGGGATGTTCGCCGAAGCAGGCGTAGACTGCTTCTACGCAACAATGCGTAAACGGTGTGCATCCCTGGTGCGCAGGGTGCGGGCTAGCGGTAACAGCGTCCTGAACATGATCGCCGGCAGACTGGACTGCCCGTATATAAGCCGCTCGTGTACCACTTCGGGGGGAGTGGTACAGCAATGGCCACTTTAAATTAATTAAGTAATAAATGTGTCCTTACTAACATAGTCACTAAGTGTGTTTTACTAACCAAAATGAGTCAATGTAACTTGTAATGAATAAATGAATATGAATATGAATGAATAGTAAGTTGCACAATTAATGTCGAATGTGTGTGTAAAGGTAAGCGTCCATTGCATCGGAATTTGGTGCCATTCGGACAAATTGGTTGCTTTGTATACCTATAGGTAGTTAGATAGACCACTGTCTACCTATGCACTTTCACGGGGCTTTAAGTATTAGTTTCCAAATAAAAGCCAATTTAGGTGACACTTAGTATGAATATTTTTTATTGACATCAAAACTCGTGGCCTATATATAGAGACGGAGAAAAATCTCTACACCGCGGTACAGAGAGGCCGGCTCGCTCTACGGCGTAACGCCATCCCATGGCGGACGCCACACTACATGACACATATGACACATTATGTCATATGTACGTAAATGGCTTATACATATCGCCCACCAAGGACCTACCCAGGTCCTTAACAATTGCCTAGCTTACAACCCATCGAGTAACAAATTTTAAAACCAAACTCGAAACACATATAAATTCACGTTACTATGTGTTACATATTATGATGAAAACTAGACAAATAAATAAATCGCCCACCGTGAGCAAGCATACACAAACAGTACCTGAATACAAAATAAAACCAATTCCTAACTTTAAAACATATAACAATTACACAACTTAATACAGAAAATAAATTAATACACAAAACCCAACTTCTTAAACTAAACTTAAAAAACAAGAATACTTAAAATTAAACAAACAATAGTCAGCAACAGGAAGAAGACAAGCCTTAAAGACTAGTCTTAATAAAACACTATGGGGTTTGGAGATGTGGAAGTTCCTCTGTGCGGTGTGGTGAAATGATAGATGTCTGAAGTCCAATAGAAATATATATTTGGTGCACCGTAGAATACAATGAATTACATGTTGATAGCGAGTGGTCGGAATGCGCGGCGGGGAACGACTGCCTGTTAAGCAGCGCGCAATACAAAACTGCGTGCGCTGCAAAACTGCTACTGTAGGCCGCTACATCATTCCTCCCCTTTGAAAAAATTTTGGACACAAAATTACACAAAATAGTTATACAAAAATAATTAGTTCAGAGTTACATTACTCTGTTAATTCACTACACTATAAACAGCTGGCGACAAGCGTAAAGTGCTGACGAGGTAAAGAGCATTCTCGGTATTGAGCACGATACCGGCGCTGCGTCGGCGCATGATCGCTCAAATTACATTCAGTGCGATAACAGTTTCAAGTACCTTTTAAAATAAACATTTCTAAAACAATGGACAAATCTTATAATTATTAGTTACACAAGTTTATATAAACACGCAAAATAAAAACAACATAGGTTCATAAAAATTACTCAAAATTCACAAGTACAGACGTTATAATTATGTCCTAAATAGGTACATTAAAATATTGCCTCATTAATTACATATTAATTACAGATTTCTCAATGACTTTACCTATGAGACAAAAACGAGAAAGGTAGCGAAATACTGAACGGGCTGTTTTATCAACACGCGAAACGCTCAATTTAATTTCTACACCTTTGTTCACTGTAACACTTTGCACTGCACTTTTTTCCGAGTCCAGTTGGTTGCGATGGAACATGATTGCGTCATCCGAAGTCACGCGGCGAAAACAGTTGAGTCAGCTCCAATGCCTTACGCGCGCATCTGAACGGTGTACCTCATCTCTGTGTGGGCTCTGCTTCCGTCTGCGGCGTCTCTATAACTCCAGCTCATCATCCCATGGTACAGCCGTGAGATCAAACGGGGCATGGCGATGACGGCGAGAAAAACTGCATGAGCGACGTCTCCTCTACGATTCGTAATAAGATGGTCTGTCCTGGTCGCTAATTCTATGTTCGCTCAATAGGACAACCATGTACCTACGTAGTTCACCTCATTGCGTGATACGACTCCAATTCCGATTCGCTGCTGGTTCTCTGCTGCTCCTCGTCGGTCGCCTGAACGAAGTTTACTTTTCTGCTCTGAATTACTGATGAAATTCTCCACGTGTTTCTTACATGTTGAGTGAAGTTTTGCTTGCCGCGCACTATCCGACCGTGATACTGCAATGTGAGTCGCCCCCTGCACACCGCACAGGCATGTCCCCAAAATCCGTTATCTGCTCCATCTGCGTGTTCTTGTCGGAGAGTCACCACTATGGGGTTTGGAGATGTGGAAGTTCCTCTGTGCGGTGTGGTGAAATGATAGATGTCTGAAGTCCAATAGAAATATATATTTGGTGCACCGTAGAATACAATGAATTACATGTTGATAGCGAGTGGTCGGAATGCGCGGCGGGGAACGACTGCCTGTTAAGCAGCGCGCAATACAAAACTGCGTGCGCTGCAAAACTGCTACTGTAGGCCGCTACAACACCATTTCCCCTTATGTAAGTACATAACTGACTACGTAAACCAAGTTATTCTTGCCTAGCTGGGTCTCAATCACCCTGCCATAAAACTAGCGACCAGCGGGTAAATTAGCCAACATAACCACAATAGTACCGAGCAAAGATTTGACATGCCTATGACCTATCTATCCACCAATAACGACGATAGAAACGTTGCAAATACTGAAGCAACCATTGGCGCCAAGGATCTGCATCATTTGTGTAAATCGTGGGAAGCCTGGTCATCCAAATGTAGGATGATAAGTATAACCAATGACCACGATCTACAATATCCTCGGCCTGACCAAACACCCAACGTGGATTAGAAATATCTTCAAAATTTGCTTGTTCCTGATGGTAAGTAAGCCATTCTTTTATTAGTGAATTTGGTACTGCTTCGTTCCACTTAATACCCGCCAACCTTGGCTTCTGATTCATCTTCCTCGCTGTGATAAAAATATCCAAATAAATCTTCCCTTTTATTGCAGGTTCTACAGCAGTCGGCACGTCTACCTTGCAGCGGAACACATTTTTACTACCTGAATCTTGTTCCTTACATTCCGCGTCAATGTATTCATCTTTAACCTGTGTACATTTCTGTTTCAGATTCCGGTTCTTCAGTTCCTGCTCCAATGACACTGACCTTCTTTCAGCTAACGGAAACGAGTTGATCACATCTGGATATTCCCCTTTCAGAAGAAGACGCACTCTACCAGTATCATCAGTAATGTACTCTTTGCAATCCGTTTCCTCCTCCGAGTGCATTATTTCCTTTGATGGTAACGGAATATCTTCTTCAAACTCAAACCTTTTCAGATGAACATTGCAGTGCAGAACATTAACCATCTTAGGAGGATCAGCAGATGTTCCGATTGCTCCAGAAAGGATCCAACCTAACGATGTGCACTGTGCAAGTGGTGTACCCTGCGGACCTTTCATCACACCGTTTTGAATTATACGGCTATATACCTCCGAACCCAACAACATATCGACATCATTGGAAGTATAATAGCCCGGATCCGCAAGAACTATACCGTTAAGCCCCTTCCACTCCTTCGCTGTTATCCTACGAGTAGGTAAAAGCGAAGTAATAGACTCTAATACGTGTGCCTTCACGAAGATTGTAAAGCTCGGATCAATCCTCAGGACCACCAGATAGCGGCTCCACCACCAGATAGCGCCACCAGCTCCAGATAGCAACACCAGCACCAGATAGCGCCACCAGCACCGCGATCTCCTCAGCTGCCTGTTGCCTGGACTGCACCAGGCATCAGCTTCCAATTTCCTCCAGCGTCACGTTGCTGGTCTCAGCTGCCAGCGGCTCCTTGCTGGTCAGCTTTCCCTGTCCTGTTCGCGACAGCGATCCACTGCCCAGGACGTCACCTCCTCCAAAAAGCGCAACAGTAGGCGTAGTCCCCTGCACTATCACTAGTGCCCAAACTTCAATATCCGGCTCGAAGGACCATAGATAGACCACTGTCTACCTATGCACTTTCACGGGGCTTTAAGTATTAGTTTCCAAATAAAAGCCAATTTAGGTGACACTTAGTATGAATATTTTTTTAACGTCAAATCTCGTGGCCTATATATAGAGACGGAGAAAAATCTCTACACCGCGGTACAGATAGGCCGGCTTGCTCTACGGCGCAACGCCATCCCATGGCGGACGCCCTACACTACATGACACATGTCATATGTACGTATATGGCTTATACAGTAGTATTGTATAGAAATCTTTCTATGATAGGCAATTCACAGTATCTATAATTTTCTGCCTCGTGCAACCGGTCTTTGGAATCAGCTTCCTGCTGCAGTTTTTCCGAGTGGATATGATTTGGGGACCTTCAAAAAGCGAGCCTATAGATTTCTTAAAGGCCGGCAACGCACCTGTGAGTCCTATGGTGTTGCGGTGTCTATGGGCTGAAGTGATCACTTACCATCAGGTGACCTTCAGGCCCATTTGCCCTCCCTAGCATAAAAAAAAATTCCTCAAAATTACCATAGAAATTGGTCTACAGTTACTACGGATTATATTTTGACAGGTTCGGATCGAATTCGGAATGGATTCGGATCGGACGTTGTGCGAGCCGCTGTAAGAGTTGTAATACTAAGTATCGTTGCTTAGATGAGGGTATTGTAAAATTTCAAACATACCAACAAATATTTAATGTCCACTGGTCCACTCCGATTCCTATCCGATAGACGGGCTCCTCGTATACTATACAATCGTAATACTATAGCAGCATAAATATGAGGGAATTGCAAAATTTAAAACATACCAATAAATATCAAAAGTTCACTCTTGCAGCAACTGTTTTACGACCTGTCGTTTGCAATTGTGCAGTATATGACAATTCTGATGAACTCTTGTAGTCTTGAGTCTCATTTCTTGTTTTTAAAGATTTCGTAATGAATAACCCTAGATATGCCACGCTGGGTCATGTAATCCCAATCTAAGCCGAAGCTTGTACTAGGGGTACTAGACGACTGTTATTTGTAAATAAATTATACAGGTATTGTACCGGCTGAGAAGCTGAAATCTCAGAAAGTCCCTTAGTCGTGTCTTACGACACCTACAGCAAGGAATGGGGTGGTCATTTGTGGTTTAGGTTTGTAATACAGATGATTTTTTAGATTGTTCAAACTTGTTTCAAAGTTATTACTTTAAACGAAGTAATTTATCAATATTTCATTTGCTACAACTAGTAGAACTTTTGAACATTCATATATTTCGTGCAAATTATGTTATTGCAACACGACTCGCATGCAATCCGCTAGCCATCACTGAAATACGCAGTTGCCAAGTCCAAAAAGAATTGCCAGCAATTTCTCTTACTAGCTTTTATTGAGTCAACTTAATTATGTGAAGAAACTGGCTTTCGTGCCCTCTAAGTACGCCGAGCCAAATTGCTCGAGCGCTAGTTAGTTAAAACAAACTACCAGTAACAGCCAAGCGTTTTGTTTTATGTCTAGTGTTTGAAGAGGGGAAGGAAGCGTGGAACTTGTCCATTGTTTTCTTAAACGGAGCTGTTTTAATAACGTTAGTTTTGACACTTTTATTTCTTTTACTTACGCCGCAAACAAGAAATAAAAGAACAGTAAACATGACTTTTTCAGTATAGCTCCTCACTATAAGCCGTCTTTAGAAGACCAGGCAAGCAGTTGGATACATTGGGATTGGAGATATTGGGGCCAGGGTAAATTATAAGTTAGACTTTTTTATAGTAAGCTACTATTGTGTTCACTTCGGTTTTTTAACATTAGCCATTTCTTAAACAAAGAAGCAGTGATAGTGATTGAAAGCCATTTTGTCGCGTCAATTCCTGTCAAACTATTTTAAAAGACGCTGTTACGTGTTTGCTACTCGTATATGTCATTTAAAGTGCATATTTTTCACAAATACTAGTTTATTTAAGTAGTTTAATTTAACATACTTACATTATAAAAGACATAAGTCTTGTTCTTTCTATTGCTAAAAATACAAAGTATAGAAGCGTATTATAATTCTTTAAGATTGAGGAATCATACAGAACGAAAAACAAAAAAAAACAAATCCTCAATCGAAATATTTTTTAGAAAGACACTTAAACATTTAAAACCTAAATCTAAGTTCAAAAGTACCTAGTCACATTTTCATTGCTAAACAAAATGCGGAAATAAAAATAAACCGATAATTTTTTACGCCAGAATCAAACCACTAAATGTTTATGAGCGCGCAATATCAAACCACCCCAGTGGGTTTCCTGTCAAATTCACAAGTCAGCAATCAAATGAGGCACGGTGGTTTTTTATGGCCCAGGGGAATTTAATAAAACTTTTCGTGATACGAGACTGCACAGGAATCCGCTGAGCGGACGAGGGGAGCAGTCATTTTGACTGCATCGCGAATTTGTTTAATTTGCGGTATCGCTCCGCTTTTTAGGGTTACGTACTTATAGGGTAAAAACGGGACCCGTAACGGAACTTCGCTGTATGTCCGTTCGTATGCCTAGGCAGTTACCTAGGCAGTTGACATTTGCACAAATTAATATTATATGCAATGCTACCGAAATGTTGCTTTTAGAACTAAAAACATAAAAAGGGCGCCCCAATGCAACAAACAAGATTTTTTTACTCAACATCAAAAATGGCATCAGGAAGGCACTTGAAATATTTATAGTACACAGTTGTACATGATAAAATTAACAAAAAAATAATATTTAAATAGGGCTTTCATACAAAAAAGTGATTTTGAAATCAGTACTGTGTAAAAATGCTTGAAATCAGTAATGATGGTACGGAACCCTTCATGCGTGATCCAGACACGCACTTGGCCGGTTTTTTAATGGATATTAATCACCGTCGCGTTAAGCCTTTGATCGATCCCGTTAACAACAGCGTTGTTTAACTTCGGAACTTTTATGCTTAGTTAAATGCTTAAAGTTAGGACTTTGCCCGTCGTTGATCCTCTAATAATAATAAGAGTAGAGTATTGAAGGAAAACGTGCTGCATGTTTAAGTTTAATTAAAATAATGCCTCAACTCGCCTAGTTTTAAGTAAAGTGCTTATATTCCCTGTAAAATGAGTACTAAAATGTACTATTTAATTGATTGAATCAAGGCATTGAAAGCACATAATTTATGTACCTCCATCAATGTCCAGATGTACCTAGACATAAAAAGATAGATCAAAACAATTTGCTTTACTTCTATATATATTAATACGAGTAGTGCGAAGGGCTACACTTTGAAAATCTTTGCAGAGTTCGTGTTCCTCGATAGATATAATCGTTAGGCGAGGATGAATCGGTTTTTTTTGGGTGTGTGCCTTCCATCGTATGTTCAAACGTTAGACGAGTTAAGTTCAAGCGCTATCCATTTAAGTATTATTTAAAAAAAAACATTTTTTTTGTATTCAGAAGTCTTAACTTACAGATTTCAGTTAAAAGAATGATAAACAATATTCTGTTCCACGTTTAAACGATATTAATTATGTATGTATGAAGCCTGCAACATGCACATTTAATTTCTTCAAGAACAATTACGAATGTAAAATATTAGGTATGTATAATAATACCAATTATCGCAAATAATAATAATCGATTACATCTTAAACTTTTCCTGTGAAAGTTGTAAGAAATTAATTTTCTTATATTTGCAGTCTGTAAATACAATAAAATCAGTTTCTTTAAAGACTTGCCGACTAAAAGCAAAGAGTTTTTACGGCATGCCGCATTCCTGAGATATCAAACCACATTATATTTTAAGAACGCACTCATTTACAGAGATGAAATTTTATTAAATTCCTGCCGTTTGCATTCATCAGTGCAGTTTTATGCAATTTAGTGCAGCACATTTGAATTTCTGTATCTCGTTTACGTTTGTAAAAATGTGGAGGGTATTTTTTAACAGAGAGATGTTGAGTTAAAAATGGAAATTTCTTACATTCCGGCTTGAGCTTATCAGAAACTCGTTTTAAAACGGTATGTGATGATATGGTACTGAGTATATGAATGGTTATTGTTTGGTATCTATACAGCCAAAGACAAGTCTAAGCAGTTCATATAGGCGGAATTATTAGTGTCGGCGATATAAGTTTAAAAATGTCAGAGAAAAATAACATTGAGTTGACTATTATATTTACTTATTTATTATATTGACTACAATATAATAATAGTTATATATTAGTCACTTGATTTTGAACACGTGTTTTATCGGTGTGATTTGGTGACTTGTCGAAAATGTACTTGCATTGCACTTTAACACTGCTCTGACTATGTAGTATATTATATTGGTGTAGTAACATGTTCTTTTGAAATAGGGTAATCTCCAAAGGGTATTTTGACAATCACTACTTCTTGACTTGTCAAATAGTGACCAAAAGTCAATGTGAATACTTTTTAAGATATGATTTATTGAAAACTATTTCAATCTGAAAGGGAACATTTGTAGAAATGCTTCAATATAAAACAGGATCATTGCTTAACATTAGCAAGAAAGTCGATAATCCTCACAAGTTACTAGGAAAATTCCACGAACATTATGTAGCTAGTACATTTGCATCACATACCTACTCAGTCCACCAACCAGTTTGAGTCGCGTCACCGTACCATTAAAAATAACGTTAATGCAAATGAGATGGACCGTTATTCCTGTATCGCTGCGATCCTAATTGGCCCAATATAGCATAAATGCGCCTTATATGGGCTAGCGAATCCTGCGCACGCCGGACGCGGCGCTACATCCGCGCGACCAGTTTGAATGTCAATCGCAATCTTCGCCTTAAGCGGGATTAAGGGCGGGTAATGAAACGATATGAAATCGCGAAGCGTGTGATGTTGGAATCAGGTCGGTGGTTGAGGTAGGCACATCGGTATATTGGTAGAACATGATTTTGAATATTAAATAAATAATAACCCTCGACAATCGATCTAAGTGGCGAACATTAGGAGAGGCCTATGTTCAGCAGTGGACTGATACGGGCTGATGATGAACCCTAGACATGCCACGCTGGGCCACACATCGACATTTAGCTCCAAACTAAGCCGAAGCGTGTACTGTGGGTATGGGTGAAGCTTGTAATAGGGATAACGTCATTGGTCACGTTAGGTTTTCCTTTGCAATTTAATTTATATCTTTGTGAAAGATGATATGACCAAAAATGGAATGGATAAAAAAATTATGGTTTGTTTGAATGAATGGAATTAGAAAACATATTGCGCCGATCTCAGAAAAGCTGATGAAGATGATAATCTCTATTTATGAATAGAAAAAAGCTTCAGAATGTGAAGGAATCTTATTGTAAAAAAAACAAATATGAAATAAAACCTAACACTTTTTAAACATTTTGAATTAGGACATTAACTCAGTAAGCATATTTTAAGAACTCATTTAATATTCTTTTACTTAGGGAAAAGCTGGTAACTTGTGCGCGTAATAGATGTCTATAAGTACAGCCTGTTGAACTAAAACCAAAAGGTTAGCAATTTGGTAATTAGTTACATTGTATTAAGTACGACATTTGCGTATCGCAATATTATAATCAGCGTGACAAATTGAGCGAAATTACCTAATAAAGAACTTTCTTATTCGTCAAGCGTACGGATTTGACTTTATGACACCACATCACCGTTTGATGCGTTTAGACGATGACCTGCGCAAGAGCGACACGCAATATAGAAGTACAGAGAGTATGCGTGTAGTAATAAATGCCTTTATGTATAACTAGCCAAACCGCCCTCGCTTCGCGTCGGGTATTTTAGATAAGCGCTAATTAACACGTATTTATAATTCAGTAACAATAAAAGTACGATTTATTAAGTTTAAGTTCTTCATTTACATGATATAACAGTTTAGGTTGCTATGGTAACGTTTTCAATAGACGTCAGTTTGAAAGATAGCTTTTTGGTAAATTTTTTACACCTTGGGTTACATTATTAAACTTTTAGCACGGATCCCTAACTTTTTTATAAATATAATATACCCTATGTTCACCGGGGATAGTGTAGCTTTCCAACAGTGAAAAAAATATTCAAATCGGTCCAGTAGTTTCAGAGCCTATTCATTTCAAACAAACTTTCATCTTTATAATATTAGTTTAGATAAGCGGGAACGGGGCGTGATGTGGCATACCTACCATATTTGCAGGCCGTTACTGAGTATGCGATTTTCGTTGCACTTATACAAACCACAATACAAACGTTGAGGTGCATGAACATTATATCTGTTTGTATTGGTCTGGGTGTTTTCTATGTATATTACTTAGGAATGAAAAATTTTGCTTTAAGTCAAGTGAAGACTTTGCGATCTAGAATCAAGCAAATCACTTACCAAATCACCTGCCCTATTAGCCCTGCATAAGTACATACTACTACCTAGTTTCTATCGACCAATGTCAGTACTGTTCCCTAACCGTTAAGGAGTTCTGTGGCTTCATCATCAGCACCAGATGTTAACGCCCAGAAGCATATACCTGAGTAGAATATGATAACGTAACAAAAGCACCATATGAGCATACAATTTTTGGTTGTTGCCCTCAATTTCTCCAGGATCCCATCATCAGATCCTGACTTGGTGATAATGGGACCACCTCGGAAGTGTCCTCTGTCGAACAAAAAAAAAATTTTTGAAATCCATCCATAATTAACGGAATAATCGGTGGACATACATAAAAAAAAAAAAAAAAAAATATTATACATACAGACGAATTGAGAACCTACTCCTTTTTTCGAAGTCGGTTAAAAATGTATTGATTTACAAAAAAAGTATGTAAGTAAGTTTATCAGTTGTTTATTACCTATAGACAAGCTTTAGCTTTGTTTGGGGCTAGATGGTGATGATGGTGTGGCCCAACATGGCATGTCTTGAGTTATTTATTTAATACGGTATTTTCCTATGGTTGATTTTGCATGTTATTCTATAGTTATATTCGTTTGAGGATTCGAAAATAATACATGAGATCGCAAAAGTCCTTCAATGTTTTGTTTTATCCTTTCCTCAACTTAAAAAAACCTGTACACACATGCGCAATGATATCTTAAAAAGCTTAATGACGCATGAAAACATAAAAATGCTGAACACCGGTGTCTTATAAAGAGAAATATTTATGTACCTACCTGTTTTTTATGAATTATCAGTCGAGATAACTTGTTTATCTGAGTATTTAAAGTTTTCTTAGTGCAAGCCGACTTCTGCGAGTATACAAAATAATACCATTTGTGTATTTAGAGATATACATACCTATGAGTATAAGTAGTTTATGCATTCCTTGGAGCTTCATTCCTTTGTATGTAAGTATGTATTTGTGGACTTTATCGTTGTTCTGAACACGTAACACAAGAGCTTAAGCTACTTATTCTGAGATCGGAGCAATGTATGTGATTTTGTCTGGTATTTGTTTATTTATTCAGTTCAATATACTTTTCCATTACCGTAGGCAACTCTTCCTTTGCATACCACAAACTGCCTCACCTTTTATTCTATGACCTGCACTACACCGCTACGCACCTTGCATGTCAGCTAAGGTCAGTAATTACAATAATTGCAGGTTGTGACACGCCTGTCTCATTGTTTTGAGGCTTATGAAACGACACTTTATCTTACAGTGATGATTTTATCTAAATTCTACAGGTGATGTGTGTTGACGGGCATTCGTAAAGTTCAAAGAAAGTAACGCGAAGAAACATAGATAGATAAGCCGTTTGTGAGAAATGTGATCATTGTTTGTGGCCTCTGATAAATTAGCTGTAACGTGTGTGTGGAATTTAATGAGGTTTTATCTGGCGGTACATCTTAATCCGTCACTTGTATGTGACATGAGACTTATTGATATCCCATTAGGAGTAAGATTGTGCCAGTTTTTAGTTGCTGGTTTCAACTTGGCATATATACATCCCTAATAATAAATGCGAAAGTAACCTGCACGTAACTGCACGTAACCTCTGTTACGTTTTCATGGCTAAAGCGATGTACCGCTTTTCATGAAATTTGGGCAATCTACTAATATACGCTACGTCACATTGTGGAAAAAGCTTTATTAAATAAAGTTTTTTAAAGGGGATGAGAGTTTGTATATACATAAGGTCATTATCCAACACTATAAAACATACATCTAATACTGCAATTGAAAATACATTTGATCCCGGCAAGGCATCGTTACAATTTTAGGTGCAAATATCAATAAATATGTACTCGTTTATACATGTTATAAAGTTTTTTTTTTAATTTGTATTCTTATCATTTAATCTCGCTATTAATAAGCTTAAAGTAAATGTAAGGTCTGAATATATTAAAGCTAACAAATACCTACTTCATAGGCATTTATTTTAATTATAATATTTAATTCAATTGTTGCGCTTTCACCAAATGTTGTAATGTCGAAAGTGTATTGAAAAGAAGAACCTTTACTTCACCTTATAACAGAATCATTCAATTTTCTGTATGTAAGAGATCAATGAAAATTAGTGTTAATGCTTCATTCACTCCGAATTGCTGTTGTGAGTACGATTGGATACAAATGTACAGTGGGAGACAGAAAATGTATACGGGTTTGAATTATAAGCTTTGTATATGAATTGTTTTACTTACAATGCTATATTCGAGGTAAGGCAAGCTTGAGGCAAACGCCTAAAGACAATTTAGGCGATAGTCGGAACAGATGGTCAGTTTTATTGTTAGAAATGAAACTTTTGATGTTCTAAAATTTAAAATTTAAAACCAGTATTTTTAAAAATATAAATTTGCATTTCGTTTTGGTTTGATTATGGTGACATTAGAAGATCAGTTGATACATTAAAATACACGTCCTAACGGATATTATAATTTATGTTAAGTAGGTGTGCAGACTAGGATTATAAATTAAATACACATTGCAAAAATCGAGTTGATAGTTATAGAGTTCACAAATCTATAAAATCATTTTTTAAAATGTCAAGCGTCAAGTAAGGCTGTGTTGAATGTTTAGTTTAGAAAACTTTTTACCTAGAAATTTTACTATAAATATATATATTTTAGTCGAGTTACATTCTACAGGCTCTTGGTCCGTAGGTACTTTATTATGTACACTTAGTGATTGATTGAAAGCGGTTCTAGCTATGCAAAGGCCTCTAGTTTTATTTATTAATAAATTGTTTATTCGTTGTAGTCTTCTGATGTCTGGGTGAGATCATGTTATGGTATGTTACAGAACACAACAATAAAAAAGTCTGTGACAACACACAACCTTGAAAATTGGTCAGTTATTTCTGTCTGCGACTTTACCTGCAGTCATCATGACTATATCAGTGCAATAAAAACCAGGAAGCAGTAGGTATATTGATTAGGCTCATACAACTGACCATTTTATTTGGACGCACCATTATACATTACTTCTTAACAAAAATGGACCTTGGTAAAAGTCAGCGTAACGGATATGAAAAGATGGATTAGTTTTGAGATTGCAAATACGGTAAATTGACACGATTTTTTTTATTGTGACTAATGTATGATACCTCCCACTTAGGTGGTTCATTCACACGAAGTGAATAAATGTTATGGTCTATTGTAGGTTGGCACTGTTTCCATTAGCGAATTGGCGGTACGATACGATTTTATGACGTCAAAATTAGTTTTTTTATTATAAGAATAGCTTTCAGGATAACCTCACTCCACCTGATGGTAAGCGGTCGTGATAGTAGTAGTCGATGTAGTTGAGGTGATATGTAGGTTAATGCTGCCTAATAGGGTATTTAATACACATACAGTATTTAATCATCATCATCAGCCTATCGAAGACCACTAATGGACATAAGGCCTTTTATTTTTTTAGTTATTCGCCACTCTGGTCAAACATATGGAGGCCCCGTAAAAAGGGATGTAAGGAATAGATCTATCACCTTTACGCTCCAAGCCACCTTCAACTGTCCGTCCTGCGAATAACAAACGAGGCTCCATAAACCATACTTTTATGACATTCAGACAAATCAATAAAATTGTCTGTTGCCAAAGGTATGCCGGCCTATAAGATTAGTTCTGTCTATAAATACAAGTAGTTACCTACAATGACTGAACCCAAAACGCAGGCGAAGTCACTTTAAGGGTGTTTCGCCAACCAGGCGGGTAAACTCTATCACCGTTTGAAAAGCTGAAACCTCAAGAAGTCCCTTAGTCGACTTTTACGACATCTTAAAAAATGGGCGGTCGTTTGTTTTCTTCACTCATCACCGCACGGATAAACATGATAGGTATATACCTAATAAAAATTAAAATTGATGTATTTCCAAAAGCTGCTGTGCATTTTTTACTGAGAAGTCTTTGTCGGTCCTAAATTCTCCATGTCACTCGTATCTTTATTTTCTTATTCTTATAAGTTTTAAGAATTAACAGACAACAGGCTAACAGATTCTTTTACAATAGAAAAGAATGTTGTATTAATAAGTATTATTAACAAGAACATTCTGAATTAACATGGAAACAGAATGTTTTAATGTTATTAAATCATTGTTTTTTAATTCTCTAAATCATGTCGATATCCCCTACATTTTGACCAAATGATCATAAGATGCAAAATAGACATGACCTTAATATTTTTTTCTAGCAATCAATATCACCATTTCAATCGTAGTGCAGAGAACTGGTTCAAATTACCAATCAAAAAGCTTAATTAAATTCTCGTCTAGTACTAATACAATGAGCATAAGCCTTCATCATTAAGCGGTCATCTCCCTCTTACATTATTATGCGAATCTAATCTCTAATTCTTACCTTTAAGGATTGAAATCGGAAGCGGACTGTTTACTATGACCGCCATACTTTGCGCCCACGATCACTACTGAAATGATTTACTAGTTGATCTAGTTAAATAAATAATCTAATAACCGGTTTGGGCTCTGTGACACTTTTTGTTTCGTTGTAAATCATTTAAGTCGGGGTATTTATTTTGTCGTAAGCGGCTGCAATTGGTGCTTGCCCTTTTCTGGTTTAATTTGTTTATAGATTGCTACTTTGTAGATGGTTACTTTATAGTATGCTCTCCTTCTGACAGAAATGCCCAGAGCGAGCCAATCTCTAAGACTAGCCAAGTACACAAAAGATATAAAGAAAAGAGACGTAGCAACTGACAGGTTACCAAAGTAATTAGTTATCGATGCCCTTTAAATTACGTTATTAGTATGAACTAAATAACCTAAGACATGCCACGCTGGGCCACACATCGCTATCTGGCCCCCTACAAATCCGAAGCTTGTACTATGGGTACTAGACAACTGATAATATATAGATACCTTTTTTGTAAATTAATACATAATAGACACCCGGACCAATACAAACAGACATGTTCATGTACACAAAAGTTTGGACTATGCGGGGATCGAACTATTTGGCTCAGAAGGCAGAGGTCACTACCGAATGAGCCATCGAGTAAGTCAATCTAAACTAATGGTCCTTTCTTCTAAGTGAGAAATGTTAGTTTTGGATTTAAATTAGTAGATATTTATCAATATCGTAAAGGAAAAACAAAATCCTCTAGTCGCATCTCATAGAAGTAAATACGTGTACCTAACGTAATTGTTATTGAAATCAAGAATACGCTATAGGTATCTGTTTAATATGCAAAACTTGTTCATGTACCTACGGAGTTTATTTTTCAGGTAAACGGATGTGACAAAAACAATAAATATTATGCAAATTTATTTTCCAAACAACAAAAATTTTAGTGATTTACATACACAAGTACCTATTCTCTATACTTCTTAAACTACCCAATAGCCCAATCCTGGGGCACAACAGACCATATTCTAAATCACTACATGGTATAAAACAAAGCCGGTTTTGTTTTCTGTCTGTCCCTATGTATGGTTATATCTTTAAAACTAAGCAACGGATTTTGATGGGTTTTAATAAGCAGATAAAGGGATTCAAGAGGAAGGTTTAAGCATATAATCTATGCAGATGTTATTACACGCGTGTGAAGCCAGGTGGGTCACTAGTTTATACGTATATAATAATAATATATTTTATAAATTTTGATCTATATACAAGTTTCAAATATAGCTGTTAAAAGGAAATCACATCGTCGTTTTATGTAAATTAACTCCTGATCGTCAGTTTTTTTATAAAAAGGATGCATAAAATATTTATAAGCACATGACATTTAGAGGTTTCAAACCAAAGAGATCGGATTACTGGCCGCAAATTCCGACATTTGTGATACATTATGCCTATTCATTGTACACCACTGACCTAACACAGTTCAGAAAAAGCTTTACAAAAACTATAATGAAGAGATAACTCAACTGAACTTAAACCATAAGACATTTGTCACGTGTCATAAACATGTGAGAAATGGTTGAATCGTGACAACAAAACGACTCTCTTTTTACCATAGTAACGTTTGTACAAAGCTTTGTATTACCATGAAATTTTACCCATATCTTAGGTAAGTGAAAGTCATAGGAAAGAATAATATTTATTGCTTCGCGTGGTTTACGATCGGCGAAGTTTAATATTGATGTTTAATATTGTTTATCTCTATGTTTAGATATTCTAGATCCGGACTTTTTAAATTTAATTAACAGTTTTTAATATTTTCTTATAAAAATTTATATTAATATTCCATTAGAAAATTAAAATTGATGTATTTCCAAAGGCTGCTGTGCATTTTTTACTGAGAAGTCTTTGTCGGTCCTAAATTCTCCATGTTACTCGTATCTTTATTTTCTTATTCTTATAAGTTTTAAAAATTAACAGACAACAGGCTAACAGATTCTCTTACAATAGAAAATAATGTTGTATTAATATTATTAACAAGAACATTCTGAATTAACATGGAAACAGAATGATTAAAGGTTATTAAATCATTATTTTTTAATTCTCTATATCATGTCGAATCCCCTCCATTTAAAATGTTTGGCAGGTTATTAGGGCCTTAATAATCCAACTAATACAACTTACTAATTTAAAAAAACCTATACAATGTCAAATGGCTCATTTGAGATCGTTATACAGTAGCATTTCGTACGTAGAGTCATACCATAATATATTGCGCAGTTATATTATGTCTATTTTGTTGAATAAAATCGATACTCGTGCTTTTATGCGCTTGAAAGGTAATTACGGAGGGCAATTTCTTTGAATATTCAATAGTATTTCTTCTGAATAAATCTTTTGTTACTTTTGTGTATGTGCCCCAAATTTCTTATTTCCTGTTTAGCATAACCTATAACAAACATTTTGCTTGTAAATTACGGCAAATAATAACTTCCTAACTTTAAAGGGGAACACTTCAAGTGATCCTTTCATCTTTTGCCTTTTGTTCCGTGTTTGATTTGGAACACAGTTTGACACAACGTAATACTCCAATGTTCCTTTTAACCATCTTTCATCGGTCAGTTTGTGCGTATTCCATAATTCAAAATGGTTGAAATAGGTGAACTCGTGGCCGGAACATGTGTGATACCATATGGAATGTTTCACACGAAGCGTTGAGAAGCATTGCAATTGGTGGTAGCAAAGTGTCCAAACCGTACAAGTTAATTGAAAATTAACCAATGTATTTATTTCTACTTACTTCTATTTATTTCTACCTAGTGAGTAAATGTTTATTTACATGCCAAGTAGTTATATAACTATAAATTTTTCAGTTCGAATTGTCGAACAACGGGTAGGGCAAAAAAAGATTTTTTAATCTAGAAACTAGCTGTGCTCGCGACTTCGTCCGCGTGGAATAGTTATTTTTCCCCGTTTTTTTTTACATTTTCCATTATTTCTTCGCTTCTAATAGTTGCAACGTGATGTTATATAAATATAATAGCCTAAAGCCTTCCTCGATAAATGGTCTCTTCAACACAAAAATAATTTTTCAATTCGGGCCAGTGGTTCCTGAGATTAGCGCGTTCAAACAAACAAACAAACTCTTCAGCTTTATAATACATATTAGTATAGATTAGTATAGATATAGATAAGTTAACGGTACAAGCCCATGTACGTTAAACTGCCTCTTAACCTTAAAAACACTATCTTATCTTGTTGACCTGTTATCATCTCAAATCTTAAATCTCATCGAATTATTGAGAGTAAAGGAAAAACATTTATACTCATACTAGCGATCTGCCCTCACTGCTCTAGGGTAGCTATTATACGTATAAATCTTCCTCTTGAACGACTCTATCTATTAAAAATCCGGATCAAAATCCGTTGCGTTTTAAAGATTTAAGCATACATTGGGACAGACAGAAAAAAGTGACTTTGTTTTATACTAAGTATACAGTGATATTATTACTCAAGTCTGGAGAGTAATTTCACTATATCTGAGTGTTTTTTGTCCACTGTATTTGAAAAGGTTACACTAACACTTTTAAGTTTAGAGTCCAGAAACATTTTCGTATTCAACAGTAACGAAGTCGTCTCACTACTCTGTCGTCGTCCTTACTATTATTTATATATATGTATATTATTTTATATGTATATGTGTATATTATATTAATATGAGCTATATTGTATTATATTTACTTTATAATATGTATGTATTTATTTAAGTATTTTTTGTTTAATTTTTATCGAACTCTGCAGCACACTACCTACATTTATTTCTGCTTAGCCCAATGGTTGACTGGCAGAGAATGCCTATGCGGCATTAAGTCCGCCTTTTGTACACTCTTTTTATTGTGCAATAAAGTTTAAATAAATAAATAACACTATCCTTTTCCCCGAGGTCGGAGATTGGTGCGTTCACCTCATACTCTACTTGAGGTATTAAGGTCGTGCCACACCGCATCCATTGTCAGCTATTATAACGGCATCAGAACCAATTCGGCTATTGTGTAAGACACGTTGATATAAGTGTTTTACGTCATCTTAAAACGTCTTTACTTTGTTTTTATTAATTGTGTACTGCCTGTTAAAGTTTTTTTTTTTTTGGGACTTTTTGTGTTACTTTGATTGAGATGGGTATAAATAATAGTAGGTAGGTAATACTCTCGTGACCGAAGTTCGGGTAAAATTCGGAGGATAATTCGACATACCAAACTGCTTAGCGTACTTTCCTATGCATCACTGCCGACTTCCTGACTCGACTCTGCTATTGAGAAGTATTTTTTACCGAAAACCCCAGTAAATATTTAGCGCAACCCGGGATTCGAACAACGATGTCTCGTCGAACATGGCAGAATGGTGGCAGATAACTTATTCATACTTACAATAATCCCTATCAGCCGTAGTTGCCATTAAACTTTTAAAAGCTTCAGCTACTCAGTTTACATAGATAAATAACCCAATACATGCCGTACTCGGCCACACAGCGCCATTTAGTCTCTAACTAAGCCAAACTTTGGCTAATAGACAAATGATAAACTCACTGTAAAACCTTTTTTTAGAACATAGCAAACACCCAGACCGATACAAACAGACATGTTCATGCACACAAATGATTGTACTGTGCGGGGATCGAACCCACGACAACTGTTTCAGAGGCAGCCTTCACTACCGCTGAGACAAACGGGTTCTCTAAAGTTTCACATACAAAACCATACACCTGTGTCCTAAATCGATTGTGTAATTACAATTAGAGTCCAATTTACATACGTGACACCATACAGGCTAGTACAATAATTGCCCGGACAGGTTGTACTGGTACGCTGGGCCGTGTCGCAAACTGTGCTGGGAACATACTGAACTTGTTTCTTTTAAATGTATTCTATTAGTTTTATTACGTTCAGTGGATCAGGGTCGTGTATACCATATGGCGTAGGGAACGTTCTAAAGTAAAGTAAACATAGTAAGAAGACTTTTCAGGTTCACGCTTTAGAAAAAAAGAAAGAAAACAAGTTTATTTGGCGCAACACACATTATATGAAATTGACATCAGATATATTTTGATTACATGTTGGCATTAGATTACACACAACATTACAAATTAAAATCTGTAAAAAGTTTGTATTATAAATGACCTAAAGAAGAAAAAGTTGCATCGAAACATTAAAATAGAAATTATTTAATAAATAAAAACAATAAATGGACCAGATAATAACCGACCAACTCATATTGGCGTCTTTGAGAAAGATCTCTACCAAAATTGACTAGATTTTAATAATAAATAGATTATAGTGTTACAATACGTACTTTCTAAATTAACGTCTCTTGGACTTATCAGTCCAGACTGTTTAGAGAGTCTTCAACGTTATAATAGCTCTCTTTCAAAAGTAGGGCAGATGATAAAAATTACTCTTTAGAGCTATCATAAGATGCAAAAAAATAAAAATATTTATTTACAAACGCTTTAGGCTTACTAACTTTATCCTTAAGTTCATCCGTTCCCTCAATATTCAAATGCCACCTCTCAGCAGGTACAAAGCTGTTATGAAAGTGATCATAAAACGCTCATACCATAAACGCTTATCTGTAAAATCGACACGATCCCGTTATACTTATTAATATCGCGCATTACTAAACCTTTCAACGTCTTAATGATTTCAATTTATCAGCTGTAATGCAAGCTAAGCTCTTCCCGACTGTCTAAATCAACAATGCTTATGCAACGATGTTGTGCATTGTATAAACACCGGTGAAGTTATCGTGTCCACAACTGAAGCATTTACCTCACAACTATAGTCAGCTATTCTCAAAGTGGTAATCGAAATATATATATGTAATTCAAATGTGACTGACTGACTGACATGGTGATCTATCAACGCACAGCCCAAACCACTGGAAGGATCGGACTGAAATTTGGCATGCAGGTAGATGTTATGACGTAGGCATCCGTTAAGAAAGGGTTTTGATCAATTCTACCCCCAAGGGGATTAAATAGAGGATGAAACTCTATTCCACACGAATGAAGTCACGGGCACAGCTAGTTGTACATATAAAGAACATCATGTACATTGTGTAGATCAATGTTTTCGGGAAGATTTCTGTCAGAAACGAGACTGTTTTATTAATTATTTTGGTTGTTACTGGGATACTCTCTTAAGAAACTACATAATCACCAGCCCCGAGACTGCTAGAGTGTACGTAAGTACATAGTTTCTTTTTGTGTAGCACTGTGTTGCTAACTGTCTCTCTCTCTCTGTGGTCGGTCCCTCATATCTGAGGATCGTGGTCAGCGTCAGGGTCGCATCTGGAGCGGATGATTTGCTTCCACCGGCCCCTATCCAGCGCGTCTCTTACCACCGTGTGGAATCTGGAGGACGACGAGTCTTTAACTTGCTCGGTCCATCTGGTTGGTGAACGACCGCGCGATCTTCTGCCCCCGGTGTTACCAAACACGATCAGCTTTTCCAGACTTTAACTGTGTAGGAGTTTGGAAACAGACGGTTATACACCCCCGTTAATCCCGTTCGATCCGATTAAGATCGTGTTGTCGTCTATCGGCTCATCTGTTATGAGAGTACAGGAACAGATAGGGCACTCTATGAATGCAGGTACATCTGTACCAACAATATAAAAGTTTGAGTACCTTTGCCTTGTATGCCTAGACATTGTGAATAAGCGAATTCGAACCATATTGTCTTTAAGTAGAGTCTTTTGGCAAGCCCGTAACATTGTGATTGAGGCAACGTTGCCGATTATGGGAATGCACTAAAATTGAACGGGAATTACAGAAGATTTATCAGTTTATGTAAGCAATTGGACGTATTCCGCGGCGCCATAGATATATCGGTTAGGCGTCAATTGGATATTTAGATGTTTGAGCTTTTACGTGTGAATAAGGCTAAGTGACTTTAGCAAAATGGATAGATGGATATCGTGTTCTTTATTCTTTATTGCACAAAATACAAAGATTCATAGACAAGGTATTAAATTATATACAACTACTGGTCCAATTTTAAAATAATTAGTGGCTTATTGGTAAGAAGGACAGATATGAGATACGGTCTTGTAATTTTTTTTTTTTTTTTAATAGCACGTCAAAATGACTGCGTCCTGCCTGATGTTAAGCAAACGACGAAGTCCAAAAAGTGTAAGCGATCCTCATCACACCTGGTTAGTGCAACGCGGATCGATCACACTATGACGGCCTGCATAAGTGCCGCTTCACGCCCCGTTTAAAAGACCCAAGACTATAAGAGGAAGGGAACACGTGTGCTGGAAGAGAATTTTGGGTTTAGAATAGGACCAATCTCAGCTCATCCCGTGGTTGTAGTAAATGATGAAGGGAATATTAGGAAACGGGCAAGTGCGATTATATCGTTACAAATAAAACCTACTGCGGTCACCAACCCGCCTGCCAAACGTGGACTGTGCGGTGAGGCCAATGTCTAGTAGTGGATGCTGAAAAACATTTGATTGGGAGAGGGCTATGACCAGCTGTGGACTGATATAGGCTGATGATGACGCTGAATATGACTTACCACATGTTCCATTGAGAACGAAAGCATTCTTTCGTTACGATTCTGGGCCTCTACCACCAAAAAACGAAAACGATCGTTCGTTGAACGGATCGTGTAATTTTGCAAAATAAATCTCTCCCATTTATCCCTCCCGTGTTCGAATATACGAACTAAAATTCGTCAAAGTCCATTTTCAATAATTTAATTAATATATTAGAACACGGGCGGGATGAATGAGATAGATCCGTTCAACGAACGATCGTTTTCGTTTTTGGTGGTAGGGGGCCCTGTTCTCGCCTACGATCCTGTCTCATCGTATCCTAACACTTACAATAAGGTGGTCAAAACCATAGTTCAACAATCACCATAAACAATAGACTTTAAGTTACCTCGTTCCATAACCGCGATTCTCATGTCAAGGGTTTGTCCACTACCATGGCAATTAGTCTCATCCTACTTAGCGGATACTTCACGCCATTGTTTTGGTAATAAGTTTTTACCATTAAATTAGTGTCCTAATTAAAACCGCCAATAAACCGTACTCGCTTGAATTAACTAGGGATGTGTAAGTAGTGATTAAACATGTTAATTGTAGGTATATCATTAAGAAACTAACGTGTTTCCTTAATATACGATATCCTCTTTTACTAGAAATTTATATAGGAATTATTGCGTCTAGTAGCCACATCCCTTATTCTTTCTTAGGCTCGTTTAAAACGACGCGCGTTTTTGCACATAAGCTACTCCTACTAAGTTACTAGCTTGCAATGTATGCGGACCTATGTATATATCTATGTATGGCTGGTAGCGAACCGCGTTCCGCCATACCTTTTCGAAACCAAATGGCGGTGACCCCGGGTTAAAAGTGTTCAAAATGCAATAGTTTCCATAATGTTTGTGTGGCTCAACTCAAAGCTGCATTGCTCATAAACTACAGGGTTTAATTCTTCAGTTTACGAGCGATAAACCGATCGTGTAATCACACACATAAATCTCAAAATACTTACAATGGTACGTGTTTGATGTCTGTAAGTATAAAAGTGGACGTTTAGATAGGTGGTAGGCGGTGGTCGTGGTTCGAACGGTATTATTTGTATAGAACTGTTACTTCTATAAATAAGATGTCAGCAGAGTTTAACAAGCGGCGCAAATATTGTGATATCAGTAATACCTGCATATTGAGTCGTTTGGTATGGAAACGTAAGAGATGTAAGGGGGCGACCCTAACATCTTTTTGCTCTAAGTCACACTCATCTGCTCGTGGTGCTGTCGTCCTGCTGAATGGCAAACGAAGCTCTGGAAACCGACTGGTGGCGGTATAAACATCGCTATTGAAAGCAGAATATGAAGTAATAGGTATAACAGCATTTTTAGCAAAAAAAAAACTTCGATATGGTGAAATGTAATGGAACCAAGTAAGAAGTACACCCTTTCAAAGAAAAAAAGTTTCAAATCATTTCTAAAATCTTGGACATGTCTTAACAAACTTACAATAAAAAAAAATGTAATCGAATTGACAACCTCCTCCTTTTTTTTGAAGTCGGTTAAAAATACCACAGGCCGATGGGCAACAGCAACACCGGAGTGAGGACCTTGACGCCTGCCCAACGTGGCGATAGTAAGTATAGCCGCATGATGACGACGAATAACTCGTAGTCTTTCTCTAGATTTATAACCCGTAGTCTTTCTCTGGGTACACACCGTCAAGATTCGTTTAAGCTGTTAACCTATAACCACCTTTTCATTTGTTCCAGAACATGCCACCACCCGTGTGAAGGCATGAGCGGCCGCGGAGCGGGGGGGCAGCGCTGCCAACTGATCCTGCAGCGTTGCCTCGCGATACACCTCACCAAGCCCGGCAACGCGCCCGATGACTTCTGGATGTACGACTCGGGGTATCTACTATTCCAGGTTAGTGCGCTTCACTTGTGAACAGTGCGTTGAACTAGCTTGTCTTTATGTCCGAAAATTTCGCAATCCACGCTCGACGATAAAAAGACAAGATCAAGGGTGTAGTTTATTGACTGATATGGTTGTTCGGAAGCGTAATACTGCTTTCTGAATTGAGGTCTTGGGTCAAAATACCAGTCAGGACAGACAAATTATATTTTACTATCCTATGTTCATAAATTGAAATTGAGATTGATGTACCTTCATTGTTCTGGTTTCCAAAATTTAAGTACTTGAGTTACTTATTAATCGAAGTTAAGCTTAATGATATAAAAGCAACCTATTTCATTAAAAATCTGATAATCGTCAGATGATGATCTAATAATAATCGCATTACATTGGATAATTAATTTTGCTAACTAATTGAAACAAAAATTGCAGTTTAGTGATTTCATTGAAACTTATGTATTTTTAATTGCAATCGTAAATATTTTATCGCAAAAAATTGCACAATGTCAGCATTGTGCATCTTTTTGCGATAAAACATAAAAGATAATAACGCATTCTCAGACATTCTAAGTATGTTAACCAAGATATTTTAATATTCTAGTATTTGTATAAATATGCATAGTTGCCTAAATTACAAAAAAGAACCCTAACTATAAACCCGTACGAATAATAGTCAACGTAAAGTTTTGTAAGTAATAGTCTACATTAAATAGAGATTGTTTGTAGTTTGCACAGACGAATCATTCCCATCTGAGCTAGCCCGGGTACAAACATCGGGACGCAATCAGTGCAATGGATAACACGTGTAGTCCAAACGATGTTACGTCAGTTGGAAGCGATAGGATTTCAAAGCAGACACTAACGAATAGCTTTTGAACGAATTCCAGAGAGTAGGATGGTTTTTGTTTCGGAACATTGCTCTTTCGTTGCACTATCTTTTTGTCGTGATTTCGGCAACATTGTGTTGTTCACATGTTACCTTATAACGTGGTCATTTGTATGGATTACCTATGTTTTTGACAATTGCTACAACCCTATAAAATATTAGCTGCGCCCGTGACTTCGTTCGCATGAAATAGAGTTTCATCCTTTATTTTATCCCCTTGGGGGTAGAATTGATCAAAATATTCTTAGCGGATGCCGACGCCATAACATTTACCTTTGGGCCAAATTTCAGCCCGATCCGTCCAGTGGTTTGGGCTGTGCGTTGATAGATCACTATGTCAGTCTTTGAGTTTTATATATTTAGATTGACAGTTTCGTTAGCCTAGTGGTCGTAGACTGCATCTGATAGAAAAGAGGTCCTGGGTTCGAATCCTGAGTCGGGAAAAATTGTTACCGAGGATTTGTTGGAAATTACAGGCTTAGATTAAGGATGTTGCCGGTGATATACCCCCGTGCATCGAATCTTGCGATGTTCTTCATAGGACAACAATTATCCGGGATAAGCCGTTAGGCCTACGCTTGATCTCTCTTCGGTCGTGTCAAACTATTCTCCTATGAAGAGAATTATGAGATTGAAGGAACAGAGAATACATCTGTGCTTATGTCCTGGCTAGTGTCCTTGGAGATCGCTCGCCGAAGTTCTGTCAGGGACATCTATAATATAAAATCTTATGTTATATTCTTGCATACATGTTAATAAAGTCAAATTTTTGGGATCAAAAACTATTAACCTCTTTTTAAACATCTACTCGTAATCAACTAGTACGTTATACTTAAACAAAATATATATTTATACTATATTTCTCCAGCTACATAAAATCACATAACAGTACCTACCTATAAACATCAGAACACGTTTCCTACATATACCGATAAATATATAAGACCTTTCAATACCATATCCAGTTCACTCATGAATTCATGACCAGTCAATCAATCGTATGAAGTTGTAGTATCATAAATTATTATTGCAATAACTTTTGCAGAGATAACTTATACTACAAGTTACACATGTAAAAAGCTTGTATCTTAAAGAGGCACTTCCGAACGCGTTTAATTGGCCATAAATTACTGCTAATTACTGGTACATCAGCACTGTATGCCGTAATCACTTCCTTATAGTTTACATCGAAAATAAGCATCAGAAAATTATATTTATAGAACGGGCATGCAGGGTTAATTATGGTACAATAATTGTCTTCGTTATTTATGAAAGGATTGAATTATTTAACGGTAGGCTTATTAAATAGTTCTTACGCTAGGACCGTGAGATTCTTGTATAATTTTATGCGTGGTTTGAAGTTACGCTGGTACGGGAATTCCACGGAATAGAGGTATTTGTGTAACCCGACGTGTAGTTTGGGCTGATACGTATGATCTTAGAGGTATTTGCCCCCTATGGACCAGGAGTGCCAATTGCTTGTCCTCTGCCAAGGCTGGCAGGAACGCGTCTGTACTATGCTTCGGCGCTACTAAAGTTCTTGCAAGTGGCTTTTTAGTGTAACAAAAAATAAGTGTAAGTATTACTTAAAATAAAACTTAATTTCTATGGATAGATGCTTAGCCCGCCGAACGCCGTTGACGCTTAAATACGTTGATAACAATCGATTTTCTATAGTGTCCCACTTGCCGGCAGTAGAAGGATTAATAATATCTTTTCCTCAACCAAATAATTATCTCGGAAAACCAGCAATCTGTTTGTAAAAGTATGTTTCTTGTTATATTTAAGCAATCCGTTAGTTAATCAACGCCGGTATACGAATGTATTGTATATGCAATTTCATGCTGATCAATTTGTATTACTGCAGAAGTCATGTTTCTTTAACAACACTTTTATGTAATGATTTAACGTAAACATTGCACGCTTGTCAAATAGTAATCCAACTTATTTGAATGATGTGTTTGTGAAAGCATTCACAATTGGTGTGCTTACCGAGTCACGTTGTAAGGTATAAAGAAATAGATATTTTGCTTTTTTATCAGTAATTAAATGTTTATTGAGTCCATGTTATAATTAAGTAGGCGTTAGTTAAAAAGACGTTTAAGAATGGTTTTATTCGTATTTGTAAATAAAAATTAGGCCAGACTTATCAATCAGGACGTTGATGTTGGGGACAAATATTCATGTGATGAACATCTGTGTTTGTTTTTTGTCTGGGTGTTTATATTAGTATTTGAGTACATATTTGTGGTACCTTCATTGCTCTGATACCCATAACTCAAGTGCTAAGTTACTTTAGGAACGCAGCAATGTATGTGATGTTGTCTGATATGTACATTTGTCTGTATCATTCGGATAAGGCGATGGTTCCTCTTCAAGTAATCTCCGGGGATTTCTTCTACTACTATTAAATTTTAGCAGGTGTTTTGGGTGTCAGTGCGAAAGCATAGGTAGGTATTAAGACCTGACCCTGTTAGCCCTTGTTGTGAAATATTATGCGCGGACACGCAGTGACACTAGCGCAGTCCCAACTGACATTTGCCCTTCTGTCATTGTCAAGATGACATTCGAATTTCAAGACTCTGTAGGCCTATGCGTACGAAGTGTGGCACCAGAATTACCGGCCGTCAAGAACCTATTCACATAAAAAAACTAGTACTCAAAGTTTAATAGCCACCAGACTTGTTCTCAAACACTGACAGAGGCTCAAACAAAAGAATATCTGCTAACGAAGTGTAGCATTAGTAATAACGTGTTTTTGGTGGATTTACGTACTTTATGAGAAAGTCAAAGTTACAAAGTGAGGGTTTTTGATTTTATTTCCTGTTATTATGAAAAGATACAGGAAAATTACCCCGAAACTTTGGTAACAACCTTCGGACTAGGCTTTTTGTTTTGAACACTTCGGGTCATACATAAGATACAGTTCTGATATGATGCTAAGAATTCTTCACTGTAGAGCTAAGAACAAATAACAATCACTATGATTATTATTAAACGACCTAAATATATAACGTTACTGAGGCATATTACAACTTAACCCCAAAGTTGAAAGCCCAATTGAAACCTAGTCCTAGTCGCGAGTTTGAACCCCAAGCCGTCCATTGCGACAAACTATCAAATAATTTAAGCCCTTCTCTTCAGAACAATGCGGATCATTTTACAACGTAAGCGATATCATTGATGCTTGCTCCAGAATGCGTTTGTTCCTTCAACTAGATTTATTAACGGTTGTTTTATGTTATATTCATTATACCAAGCTAATAGATGGAAAAAGGCATGTGACCGAAGTTGTGCTTGATAACATACTTTTAAGTACATCATCCTTTGTTATCTCATCTCATTACATGGGGGTATCGTAGAAGACGACTATGGGAATAAAAGGGTACAAATAAACCTACTGGGCGATCTGGGGGATGTAAGGGAGCGACCTATCATCTTTTCGCTCTAAGTCAACCTCACCTGCCCGTGGTGTATCCTGCCAAATAACAAACGAGGCGCGTGCAACCGATTGGTGGCGGTATAACCATCACAATTGAAAGCGTAGCTAAATGCCACAGGCCGATGACGGGCAGCAGCGTCACCGGAGCGAGAAGCTACTCGCTGCGATAGCCAACCCTCCTGCCCAAGCGTGGCGATTATGGGTACTTATATCCTCCAGATGTTTGCCCTAAGTGGTGAACAACTGGAGAGGTCTGTGTCCAGCAGTGGACCGCAATAGGCTGATGATGATGATTATGATGGGCGATCGCAGGGCGTCACTTCTCACTCCGGTGACGCTGCTGCCCGTCGTCGGTCTATGGAATTTAGCTACGCCTTCAACTGTGATGGTTATACCGCCACCAGTCGGTAGCCAGCGCCTCGTTTGTTATCGGCAGGTTGCACCACGAGCAGGTGAGGTTGGCTTGGAGCATAAAGATGATAGGTTCCCATATATACCCTCCCTGCTGTCAGCACCCTTCACTTTTACCTTAGTCGTTCTGAGCAACGCCTTAAGCCAAGATCCTAGCCCTGTGACAGCCTCCGCTCCCTTCGGGTGAGAGCCTTCGGCTATCCCTACTCTGCTATCATCGTAGTCTTTTTGAAAAAACTATCTTCCTCGTGTTTTAACTTCAAGAAAAAAAAAGTTTGATTGCAGTTGTACAGTTAAACTATCTTAAATCCATTATATTTCAATGTATCTTTCGAATTTGTAAGCAGTTTTCCTCGTCACGACTTGCCCATAGCCATTTGAAGTACAATAAATAGAAACTGTAGATAGGTAGAAAAGAGCGTACTTTGAAAGAAATCTTTTGAATATGTTATCTATTTATATTATAAATGATTTGAAAGTCGAAGAAAAACGTAATGTAAAGATATTTTCTTTGACTTTAAATTCATTTGACCTGGTGCCTTATTTGGAAGAGTCTACCTTCTTAACTGAAAACATTTAAAAACATACTGGGTTTTTCTGTAAAGAAATTACTTAACATTAGGAAGTTGGGGGTTATAGGTACACCTTCCTGGATCAAAAAGACTGATCTGTCTACGGTCGCGTCGAACTTTTATCATCAGGGTATGAGTGAGAGTAGGGCAAACATCTGGAGGATATACCCATAATCGCCACGCTGGGCAGGCGGGTTTACGATCGCAGGGCGTAGCTTCTCGCTCCGGTGACGCTACTGCCCGTCATCGGTCTGTGGTATTTAGCTACGCCTTAAATTGTGATGGTTATACCGCCACCAGTCGGTTGCCAGCGCCTCGTTTGTTATTCGGCAGGATACACCACGGACAGGTGAAGTGGATTGGAGCAAAAAGGTCGCTCCCTTACATCTCTCTTTGTCAATGTCACAGACAATTTAAGTCACTGTTATAATAACAGTGACTCTTTGTAGCCCAATCGTGATCCATACAAAAGATCACTTCCCGTCATACACCATTATATCACCAGATAATGCTACTACATGCAAGATGCGCTGCGCACGCGCACCAAATAGAAAGCGCCGGTCTTAGGTCAAATTCGCAACCTTTATAAATCATCGGAGCTTGCCTTCTGCGACGTTTGGTAATTTATTACCTCTGTTCTCTTTGCTCCGATTGAATTTATGTAAGTACGTGCCTTGAGAGACGTGTGTCTGGTCGGTAGCGGGCTGATTTGAAATGTTAATAATGTTGATTTGATGATAGGTGACACATGTAAAGCTTAATTAGTTTTAACTGCGATTGGCCTCTTGGCTCGAACGGTGTACCTGAGTCTGTCATGAGTTCAGCGAAACTTTTTGGGTCCTTTCGTAAGGTCTTTCCTTCCAAAGACTACTAACAGACTACTTCCCTTACCTTAAGCAGATGCGCTAATCAGATCGCTTGACAAAATTGAATAGGCTTATGACCTGTCAGACTTATGACTTGACTTATGACTTTTTTTTAAGCCGGGGAAAATGCTTGCGCATTCCCGCCGTTCGATTCGGGAGAACGACGAGGTATGTGGGACTCACGCCGCTCTCAAAAAACGGAAGAGCGGCGCCCTGCCTCAGGATATTAGGAGGCAGGGAATACCCACTAAAAACCCCGGCCCCTCCGTCAAGCACCTTTAGGGTGGTGTCAGCCAGACTTATGACCTGCCAGACTTATGACCTCCCAGGCCTATGACCTGTCAGGCTTATGTCTTGTCCCCTCAAGGCCATTTAGTATCCCACCCTATTTGACACCATCATAGTCATTAACAAAAAAACCTAGATCTAACCATAATAGCAGTTATAGGTAAAATTGACATGTATCTAATATTGACAGGGCCGATGGTTCATTTGTTTGTCCCTGTCTTCTGAACCAACCAAAAGACGTGGGTTTGATTCCTATCCGGGGCGCGACCATTCGCGCGATGAACATTTGTATTTGTCCGGTATATGATCCGTGGTACCTTCGTTATTCTAATACCCACACAAATGCTTAATAGTTTTTTTTTTCTATAGTGGCTCGACATAATGGCTTCCCTACACCTGATGGAAAGCGAAAGAGAAGCCCAAGTCGCTGTGACAACGGGCAAGTAACTGGTCAGTTACCTGTCAGTTGCCACCGCCATGCCGGCCCAACCCTAACCCCCCACGAGCTCCGGAAACCCTACTCACCGGCAGAAACACGACCCAGAGGTCATTTGACTGCGGTATTCTATAGGGTGGAGGTCCTTCCCCGGACGGGCGGCTCAATTCGAGCGAAGATTCGCTATGCCCTACCTCTCTTTCTCAAGATACTTTCTTTGGTAGGTATCGGAGCGATGTATGTGATGTTGTCTGATTTTATAATTTATTTAATATCTTTCGCATTAAGTGCAGTCCTATAAATCATGCAAACATTCACGAATATTATACTCGTCTATCTAGATAAGATAGAAAGTGTCTATAAAGTCACACTATTGAGCAGGCACTTTCAGTACCGAGATGTTCTCATACAGTACCCGTTTCTCTGAAGATGTTAAGATTGCCTACATTTGTGCAACGCAAAGTTCGGGTGTAGAAAGTTGATTATGGTAATAGCACCCGGCTTTATATGTTGCACTTTGGTGGTCTGCGGTTTTTAATGTGTGTTATGGTCGGAGATGGGGTCAGCAAGAGGAGCTGAAGAAAGTGTTTGTTATTACCGAAAACGTAGAGTTTTTATAGACAGGACATGTCATGACATGTCTACCTAGTAAGATAACCGGAAGAAAATTGTCATTACCTATCAGGTATCGTACTTCTTTTTTATGTGAGAGGCGGCAGACGAGCAAGTGTAATGCCTGACTGTAAGCAGTCGACACCGCCCATGGTAAGTCTAATCGAGTTTAGGGTCACTGTCGGCCTTTTAAATATGAATACACTCGTTTCTTGAAGGTAAGTACTAAGCTTTTGTAAAGTAGGTGTAGGATCTCCGTCCTTCCCCGGACGGGGAGGCTCAATTCGAGCGAAGATTCGCTAAGCGCTAACTCTTTTAAAACGTTTAATTTATACTGAAAATAAAACATAGGTGCATTCTATTTTATAAAATCATTATTTAGCTTTGTAACCTAACGCCTCAAGTTCTACATTTCCATGTAATGTTATGTCATCGATGTAAGATATTTCACCGGCGGTTATAACACCGTGTCACGTGGCGTTAACATCGTTTATTGCCTACTAAAGACGGTGAATTAAGCAGATCTAAACATTCTGTCGCCATTAATTTTACCATAAGCGGTAGTAGTCAGTGAGTCAACATATTAACATTGCATCAAATTAGAATTTGATGACCGTTCACCCAGAACAGTAAAGTCTTCTCTAATGTGTGTGCGCAATGATTTCGGATTACGTTTGCATATGCATTGCTCAATGGTCGGATAAAATTTAACTGACTGATAAAGATAAGACGACTAATTGCAAAAGTCATGATGTATTTGGTTTTTAATACTAAGCGATGTCGCAGTCGATATCCGCAGAATACGAAAAAGCGCCACGGCAATAGCTGAGCCTGGACCTGTTTTGGTACACCTTAGGTTATAATGTTAGCTCTTAAGTGTAAGTTTTTGTTTTCGTATGTATGTAAATGTAAGTACCAAATAAACTTTATTCTATTGTATTCATAAGCTGCTACTTATTTATCAGACCGTCACACTTTATATGACAATGGAAAAATCTGAGATTAGGCTAGTAAACATGAAATACTGAAATAATACTGTTATAGTAATATTATAAAGTTCAACATAGAACATCATCATCATCAGTTCAGTAGCCTTATTCTTCGACCGCTATTAATTTCGATTCGATCGCAGTCAAGCGCAAACTCAAAAAAAATGTGACGATCGGGCGACCGATCTATCCACATTTTACGGGACAATAAAGTTCCTTTCTTTCTTAGTAGTTGCAACAGTAGCTACACTAAAGAGGCGAGAATCGGCGCCACTCTTCAGACTCTAGCATTCATGATTCACGCTCAAATCTGCATTAAATCATGGTGCTCCTATTCCAGCAACATTTCCAAACCTAATGGCCTTTTGTTGTACTAAGTACAACTATTTTAATTATTTCCTCGTGGTCACCATAAAATACCCAACTACTAGCCAATGTTTACGTGCAGGCAATACTGATTCTGTCGTTTCTGGAATGAAGCACAGACTTGTTATATGTGTTTTTTATAGATATTTTAGTGTTTTCTCCAAGTGAAGGTGATTTTATGTGCTAGGGGTTTACCATAAATGTCGGTTTAGTGTTTTCTTAATGTTTGCTTAAAAGCCATGTAATTTGCTATTTTCACTTCTCTTTTATGTTGTTTTGTAACTTACGCGTTCGAAAGTCATTAAGCTTATCCTTTTTGAAAGTTGTTATAAATAAAATAAATAAATAATCCAAGACATGCCACGCTGGGCCACACAGCGCCACATAGCCCCAAACTAAGCTAAAGATTGTAATATGGGTACTAGACAACTGATAAACTTACTTAGATAATTTTTTTTGTAAATAGATACATATTATACATAGAAAACAAAAATAAATAAATAACCCAAGACATGCCACGCTGGGCCACACAGCGCCACCTAGCCCCAAACTAAGCTAAAGCTTGTACTATGGGTACTAGACAACTGATAAACTTACTTAGATACATTTTTTTTTGTAAATAGATATATATTATACATAGAAAACACCCAGACCAATACAAACAGACATGTTCATGAACACAAATGTCTGTACTGTGAGGGAATCGAACCCACGACCCTTGGCTCAAAGGGCAGAGGTCACTACCAAATGAGCCACCGAGCCCGTCAAATGTTATGTTTTAAAAAGTTTGATTTACCTTACCGGTACCGTAAAAATAGATACCCTTTTCATAATTTTCCTTTATCTGTATTATAAGACGTCTTTGTACCAAGTTTCAAGATTCTGAGTTCACTGAATGTAGGTTTTGTTTCCCTTGCGAGAACCGAAACAATATACCTAAGACTTTTGGGTCTTAAACATAAATAAGAAAACATAAATAAGGTCCGGGGAAGGACCTCCACCCTATAGAATATCGCAGTCAAATGACCTCCGGGTCGTGTCTGCCGGTGAGTAGGGTTTCTGGAGCTCGTGGGGGGTTAGGGTTGGGCCGGCATGGTGGAAACTGACTTCGACTTGGGCTTCTCTTTCGCTTCCATCAGGCGTAGAGAAGCCATTATGTCGAGCTACTATAAAAAAAATAGAATTATATAGGTACTAATAGTTCTATTAAACGAGGTAAACGAGTTCTGGAGTGGAGACCGCGCCTCGGCAAACGTAGTGTAGGACGCCCTCAGGCCAGGTGGAGTGACGATTTGCGCAGGACGGCTGGCAAGTGCCCGGGGCCGATCGAAGTGGCGAGCATTGGGAGGGGCCTATGTCCAGCAGTGGACTGATGTGGGCTGATGATGATGATGATGATGAGTTCTATTAATAACCATTTAGGTTTTCAACTTTGTGGGCAGCTTCAATTGCCGTCATTTAGAGCAATACAATTTAAGATTAGCGGATTGGTGTACAAGGCCTTATGCCTTATGTAATTGTAATTGCTGTGTTCATTTACGTGAAATTAAATAATTTGCCTTGAGAGGGCATTAAGATAATGACAAATTTAAAAGCCACTATTAAATTATGCGCGTCTGTCTTATTATAGCTTATTAAAATATACTTGATCTGCCGTGAAGTGTATCTAAAACTGGAATTGAACGTGAAAACCAAAGGCTAGATTTATATTTGACCACCAAGACTTTGATTTTTCGTTGAATAGCGCCAAGTTGAATTTCAGAATACATTGAAATTTTAAAACTGGATTACAGAGACAACGACAACATATGCATAAGCCGCCTATAACGCCTTAAATAAATCTCAGAAAATCCCTATAAATAAATTGCAGTGAATGAACATTCATAAGTATAAAAGTCATGAGCTGAACCTATTTATAGCTGTCTCTGCAATGTCGTCTGTTACGTAATAGATTGTCAAACAACTATTTTCTACCAAAAAACAACAATATCATAAAAGCTAGAGACATTTTCAATCTACCCTTTAAATAAAATATCTGTTATCTCTCAATCCGGCGTCTGTCTGGCGCGGAAATGAGCCGCTGAGTAAAATCGAAATCTTTAACAATAGCAACAAACAAAAGTGTCCGAGATTCTTTTGTATTGTCTGCTGAATTAATAAAAGAATTGTTGCATTTGAACTGCCTTGGAGAATACATACCCACTAGAGTTCAATACGAGGTAGAATGTGCCTGTGACCAGTGTAAGATCACTATTCATGAAATATTAGTAAGTATAAAAAAGAAAATTGTTTTTCCTTGTACAACTTGCAATAAACACTTTCTACCTAAATTCCACGCGAACGAAACAGCTATATAAATCTTATTATGTGCTCTATCGAAAACGCAAAGAGATGCTATAGAGATACCTCGCTAATATCAGCTTAATCTTTTAAAATCATCGTAAATGCGATCGAAATACAAAGGCAATGCAGAATGTAACGTAACTGTTATCTAATTCACCGGAACAGAGCTGCGTTCACACACGTCAGGTTCTCACGGAGGCGATAAGCGATCGGTATTGTTCTGAATGCGTCCACCACAATACTAAATTAACACGTACAGTTCGCATGTCGCGAAATAGCTTAAACGTTTCTTAATCATTTACGACACAAGACATGCCACGCAGTTAAAGTACATGTGGTATCTTCCTATTATTATTCTTTGTCTTTTAAACGAAGAGGTACGTTACTTATACGATACGTCGAACGTATTATGGTAAAACTATGTTGTAGTAATCAAATAAAATAATAAATAAATATCGTAAAACATCACATATTATTGATGTTTCAACAATTACATTATATTTAGTCCGTATTTTAGATTATAAAAATATATGGGACACATATTTTTCCTTTTTTCATTTAAGCAAAAAATAACAAACGGTCTTTGACGTCACTCTGTTCGAAAACTCGCCCACTCTTTGACGTCACACGTTATTTTAACGGGCTACATCTTTTTAATTTTTGGTCTAATTTACAAATGAAAAAATACGTGTCTTTTATTTTTCAACAATCTATAAGACGGACTAATTACGTTTTTTTGCGGCAACAAGCCTAAGGTGGCAGACGAGCAAGCGGCCTGTCTGATGTTTAAATAGTCACTGTCCACAGTCGCCGCCCATGGACATCAGCAATGCCAGAGGCACAGCCATACCGCTACCTACCATGAGGAAAGAGCTCTCTTTAAACTACGTTTGAAAAGGACTTGTCGTAGCGATCAGGAAACACCGCGGCTGGGAGTTCGTTCCGAGTTCATATTCCTCAACTAGTGGATGATCCGCCGGATTATATCCGCCAATGCATTAAATTCAAAGCGTTAAAGATAACCTCGGGCCGACTAACAGATAGTAAACCAACAATGGACCGATTACTATCACCTTTATAGCTATTGTGTTTCGGTTTACTACTAAATTAGATGGTGACATCATTGCTTTTGTATAACTGGCGTAACTTTAAAGTAAAAGTTATACTACTTTTGGGTTATATGCATCAATTATTATTGTTAGAATTTCTATAATAGGAATAATACGCGCCTCACCGAATTTCGGCTACAGCGACCACTCCATGCCGGCCCAACCCTAACCCCCACGAGCTCCGGAAACCATACTCACCAGCAGAAACACGACCCGGAGGTCATTTGGCTGCGTTATTCTATAGGGTGGAGGTCCTTCCCCGGACGGGCAGCTTAATACGAGCGAACATTCGCTATGCCCTACCTCTCTTAAAGTCGCAGTGGTACCTCAATGCTGTTAATATAATTATTAGATCTATGATATACCTGTGAATCACGAATAAATAATTTGATTTGATTTGATAATTTCTATAGTATAGGTAATTTATACAAGATAGAGAGAGATAGAGACTACTACACTAGTAGTGCAAAATAGCTTGTCACCAGTAAGATCCGAACTTATTACCGAAATTATCGCGACCTTAGTTCAGTCAGCCTACAACGCAACTGCAAATTATGATCGCCAATTCGAAGGACTATTTCAAAAGGAACTTTCCCAACTATTTAATTCAATCAGGCCATTGTTTAGTAAACAGGCTGATAGATCAATGTCATCGAGTTGTCACAGTTAAATCAGTTAAGCGAATTTGTCCACGCTGCCTCTGTGCACTCGTTAACGTAAAGTTATTCAATAATTAATAAATAGTATGGGAAAGTGTCCTTTGAGTATGAAAAGCGGAACTGATAGTGATAAATTGGGCGTAGTGAATTGATATTGTCACGGCCGTGGTGGCAGGCTGCGGTACGCTGGAGATAACCGTGGCACTTTATGGGGTTTGACTCGCATTAAATTGGATACTGAGTGTTTTGGAAGGCGGACATAAAAATAATTTGGTACCTACTAAGAGTAGCAGGGATATCCTGCTTTGAATTTTTATTGTTTTGTACAGATCAACCTTTTTTTTATAGTGGCTCGACATAATGGCTTCCCTACGCCTGATGGAAAGCGAGAGAGAAGCCCAAGTCGCCGTGACAACGGGCAAGTAACTGGTCAGTTACCTGTCAGTTGCCACCGCCATGCCGGCCCAACCCTAACCCCCCACGAGCTCCGGGTACCCTACTCACCGGCAGAAACACGACCCAGAGGTCATTTGACTGCGGTATTCTATAGGGTGGAGGTCCTTCCCCGGACGGGCGGCTCAATTCGAGCGAAGAGTCGCTATGCCCTACCTCTCTTAACATGTGGACGTTACAACAAAGTACATTACATAAAGTATGATACCAATGGACCTGATATTTTACTTTATGTAAAACACATTCAAAGCTTAACCTGGAAGTGAATATAACTATATTAGGTACAGCTGTTTTCACTTTATTTTATTCATTCGCGATACAAGAATCGACCAAGATATTATTGCTAAATAAATATTAATGTTACTGTTGACTCTCACAGCTTCATTCCGTAACAAATCGGAATATTCACTTCCGATAACATCTAAGATCGCCAGATGCATCCAAAGATTATCCTCTGACAAAATTATGCAATATCGATAACATCGCAAACATCGATTTAAATCGAATCGGTGTTCGCTTGGCTACGGCGCTCAAGGGCTTACGATTGGGAGCAATAAAAACGTCGATATAAAAAAATGTTAAACGATTCTTCCTATATAACGTCGATATATGACTATTACTCATTTTCACGCCAATGCTGAGACGCTTTTGATTCACGATACTCGACCTTAAGAACGACACAACAAAGCGTAATGTTTTCTAGTAAGTTTTATTTTTATAATAGGAAATGAATGCTTGCATACGATTTGTCTCACTTACATCAATTACGATGGTCGTTATAGATACGTCGGATCGTTCAGATGTAGGTTGGACAATAAGAAACATTTTAGTTACGTAAACCTATATGAGCCCTTTCTATAGATTTATAAAGCTTCAACCATATATCAACGCGTGCGCTCATATTCTTTAATTGACAATATTTCTATTAATGTCTTTGGGAGATTACGTACGAATGTCTTTAATTAGTTTTTCAACAGCAACAGTTAATTATTACCTACATATTGATCTTTAATCCGATTTCCTTCCTTAATTGCGAGATTGCATGCGAACTTTCTTATTTTTGATTGTTTTTAATGACTTACTAATAAACGGAATCTAACATTTTAATAATATAAAAAATTGAAGAGTTATATTTATTGCGCTTTCCTAATTACTACTAATGGGGTATTTTAATACAGGTACCCATTAAATTAACTCGTGTATATGTTACGGGTAATGCTAGAAGGTGGAGTAAACTTAGGTTTACCCGGGTAGACCTAGTATTACCCAAGCTTCTTGGGTAAAGTCCGAATAATACGTAAAATAAAATTTAATTCGGGGTTTACCCATGCTCACCTAGGTCTACCCAACTCTGGCTGGGTAATGTTAAAAATTTATCTAATTAGTTATTGAAATGAAACTTCAATGGCATTTTAAACATCTACAACAACATTTAGTGAGCATAAACTTAATAATAACTTTAATAGTAAAAATTAATAGCGGTCCTTGTTATTAAAATTGAAATTATTTATTTGAGCTAGATAAACCGCTGTGACATGATTCGAAATTCCTGATATTGCAGATGTAAATGAGCGGCGGTTATCATTTACCATCAGGTGAACCGTTAGTAGTGAACCTGATTTCATTTAAAAAAAAAAGAAAATTACGCAACACCTAAGTTTACCCAGCCAGTAGTTGGGTAGACCTAGGTGAGCATGGGTAAACCACGAATTAAATTTTATTTTACTTTACCCAAATAGCTTGGGTAATCCTAAGTAAACCCGGGTAAACCTAGGTTTACTCCAACTTCTAGCATTACCCGTAACATATCTATAAAATAAAATTCATCTTGTATTCATGAATCGTGTGTAACTTGCGATTTGAAATGATGTTACTTTATTGCACATTATTTAGATAAACTTAATCACCGGTACACCTTAAGTATTTGTTTCCAATCAAACAAAATGCATATTAGATAGACTTGAGAAAAGCACTTTTGAAAAATTCAGTTAAAAATTACTACGACCGAATACAAAGCAGCTGCTGCTTTTATCGAAGATGAGAGAACTATAGGTACGATAGTTACTCACTTTCAGTGCCAATTTTCTTACAGTGTTTATAATAATCACATTGTTTTGTTTGCATAAACATAATCTATATATATAAAAGAACATGTCCTAACTGAACGAACAACGCAGAGCCGAGACCGCTGAAGCGAATACAACGAAATTTTGCATGTATTTTTCGAAATTCACCCGCTAAGGGGGTAAAATAGGGGTTAAACGCGGGCGAAGCCGCAGGGGCACAGCTAGTAATAATACAAAGTAAGAATCAAAAGTGATACGAAGTTAAAGAAAAATAAAAAAAAAACAAAGTTGCAAAATAAATTTATTTATTTGGACGACGTCTATAATACTACAGTAGTATAATATTGAAACTAGTACAATTTGTCAAACATACAAATACAGGTACAGCACAGCCCCTTAAAACAATTTGCACTTAAAACATTTGTCTGCAGGATTATATACGATCGAACAAATCAATAATTGCGTAACAGTAATTTTTCAGTCTATTTTTAAATCTATTTCTAATTGGTTTCTGTCATGTCTTCAGGCAAACTATTTAGAAAGTACGATAATCATTTTTTTAGCGCTCCGAAATAGTTATTATATTTACTTTAAGTAAGTCGATACTTTGAAGTTCCATAAAGCAGATTTATTAAAATTATCACAGCCTTGTACCCTCCATTAATAAAACGTTTTTAAATAATTAATTCTTGGCTTCAATATTCATTACATCCCCTTAATTGTTAAACGAAATTGATTTCCAACGCTCCAAAGATGTCAAGCGGTCCAAATCAAACAAACCAATAAACGAATAATTAAAACATAATTAGACAAAATAATTGGTTTGATAACAGTTTTCTAACTAGTCAAGTCGTGACCGGCGCGACATAAGTGCTTTCTACGAGTACATAACTAATCTGTAACATCGATCCTAAATGGCCGATGGTGATATGAGTTCAGTTATTCAACATTTAATTGCTGTTTTGAATTGTTATTACAGCAAAACTGTTAATTTGTTGCGGGTAACAGCTAGTCGACTGTTGAGTGGTGTTCAAATTAAGCGATTTCAAGTTAGGACGTCAGTGGCGTGGCGGTTAGATGCGTTAATTTCCGCACTAGAAGTAGCGGTTTAAACCCCGTCACGTTTACACAACACAACAAACAATCAGCCTATTGCAGTCCACTGCTGGACATAGGCTTCTCCAGTTGTTCGCCACTTGGGCAAACATCTGTAGGATTATACCTATAATCGCTAGGCGGGTGGGTTGGCGATCGCAGTGCGTAGCTTCTCGCTCCGGTGACGCTGCTGCCCGTCATCGGTCTGTGGTATTTAGCTACGCCTTGGATTTACATTTTTACATAATTTTTTACTTGACGATTCATAAGTGCTTATTTTAAGTCTATGTGAATAAAGGTATTTTTGATTTGATTTGATTTGAATGGTTAAACCGACACCAGTCGGTTGCCAGCGCCTCGTTTGTTATTCGGCAGGATGCACCACGGGCAGGTGAGGTTGGCTTGGAGCGAAAAGATGATAGGCCGCTCCCTTACACCCCAGGACAGTACTTGATGCGAAAGATATTAAATAAATTAAAATAAAGATTATTTTGACTTTGACTTTGATGGGGTGGTCCGGAAACTACGAGGTCAATGCAAATTTAAGATAAGTGTTAAGCGTAATATGCTTTTACTTTTTTATACTTTCCACAACATCAATTCTAAGGATGGGAGCATTCCGCAAATCCCCATCCTGGAGATGATGCCAAGACTGCCTTGGCGATCATTGTAGTCATTTAGAAAAAAAACGACGCCAAGATTTCCCTTCGTTCAAATCCTAAATCGATCCAACAAGATTGTTACCTACTAGATTTTTCTAACATGAAATTACTTATAAACTGTACGTTCAAAATATGATTATGTGATACACAATACATAATTTGGATAACTAGACAGGTGGTCGCGGTTCTACAAAACGAACAATCAAACTTTTCATTTTCTAACCACCTGCATACTAAATACCTACATGGTAGCTATTAATTAATGTCTTAGAGATTATTCCCATCTGTTCAGTCCGTATTAATTGGAAGGTAATTTATAATAGATCGCTTCGAGCGATTAGAACGCCTAACACCAGTTTTAAATTACTTCGAAGTGTTTAAAAAATCTATTTTAATAACTCTTTCGTGTAGACGTACTTTTATTATTGCTTTGTATAAAGGTTGTCTGGAAGAGATCGCTTATATCGATAACACCACCTAAATTGTGTAACAAATGTCTACTCTATGTTACCGTTGGGGTTAACGCGTTCTGGAGTGGAGACCGCGACTCGGCAAACGTAGTGTAGGACACCCTCAGGCCAGGTGGAGTGACGATTTGCGCAGGACGGCTGGCAAGTGCAGGATGCGAGAAGCCCAGGATCGATCATAGTGGCGAACATTGGGAGCCTATATCCAGCAATGGACTGATAGTTACTGATGATGATAATGATCTACCTCTCGGCGAATATGAATATGAGTCTTGGCTTTTGCTATCATTCGTCGTTCCTTTTATCAGTAAATTTTTATTACACTTTATTTATCAATTGAAACATTTTATTTAATTTATTTATTAGGTGTCTTTATACACTAAAGCTGTCATTTTATAAACTTCTCTCTTATAGATGTGAAAATCTTTAATGGTAAGTTAAGCACCCTTTGCAAATAAAAACAAAAAAATCAGTTAAAAATGTAACAATCAATAAATAAAGGCTCAAAATGAACTGCTTATCATTACCACATTCCGTCCAGTTTAATTACGCGTCGTATTAGGACTTCCCAAAACGCAGTGAGCTATCAACTTTATCATCCATTCTTGATTAGATGTAACTTTTTAATAAAAGCCTCGTGTTGCATTAGCTGGACTATTAATCACAATCATTTAGCGGGCCCACCGACCGGAGAAAGGTATTACGCAATGGATAGTCACTGGGTTTTGTAATTGTTATTTCTTCTTCAATCATTCTGGCATAGGTCACGATATTTGGTTCAGTAGGATTGTAAGCGAAAGTGATGCGTCAATGTTTGTTTTTGTTTTTCAATCTTCAACCTGTTGGGAAGGGAATTCTCGATGCAGTAATAATCTTTTGAAAAGATACGTCTAATTAGATGATGTAGGTATTGTGGATATTTATGTTTTTTTATAGCTATCAGTCTGTCTAATCTTAAAATTTAACTGCCACCTATGGACATCAGCAATATCAAGGGTAGAGCTTTGCCTATTTTAAGGAAAGAGCTCTCTTTAAACCACAGCTTAGGAAACATTGCGGCTGGTAGGACGCTCCAGTGTTTGCGTCAGTTAGAGGAAGAAATGATCAGTGAAAAAACTCATTCTAGTACATAATCATACTCGTAACCAAGTGGTACGCATGAATCCTACAGCGGTGTTGAGTTGTGTGATGGTAGAAAGGTGACACTGGAATGATGGTAAATAAGTAGTTCCTCGGAGCACTCTCCACGGAAAAGTCTATCTTCTTTTTCTCGTGTCAATGGGAATCCAGATTATAGATATAGAGACCGTCCAAAACTTAGCGACTTGGAGACCGCTTTCGATCGCCTCATGTAGGTCCATAATTGTACACGTGGTAGGCCACATCCGGCTGTTGAGCAGATGTTCTATAGTCTGCAGTGATGCCCCACAGTTACAGCCTACACGTGGCTTCTGGCCAATTCTGGTCCTTCACCAAATTGGCTCTACATCGGCCAACCCCGGATTCGGTTTAATGTTTTTCATAGCGGCCATGGTTCCCGATTACCAGCAAGTAATGATTGAGTCGGCGGTATTAATTTGGTGGCGGGATGACTCTAGCTTCATACAAAGATTTCTTCTTGTCTTCCAAAGACAAACTTTTACTTCTGAGGGCAGGGTTGAGATAAAAGAAAAGTCTATAGAAGTTGCAGCGGTCAAAAAAGTTCTTCTAACATTAGTATACATACATTTTACTCATTCTAATCATTAGAGCTAGAATTATAGCGACAGTTTTATCGGTCCAAAGTGACCTTTACACCTCAAGTCGGACGTAATATCTAATCATTATTACTTAGACGTTATCGTGTGTACCACCGCGGGCTACGAGTTACATAGTCTGATTATACAGGAGGTCTGAAAGTTTAGTGGTGAGGCCTTATCCAAGTACATTTATTTGTGACTGTACAACTTCGATGATCACGTAGTGCCCTAGTTAGGTGACGTTTTCTAGGATATTTTGGATCTAGGTAACATAAAAGAACTTTTATGACTTGTTTAGTACCTACGTAGTATATTGATAAACCATATAAGGAAGAATTAGTTTTGTAAAGCTAAAATGACCTCGAAACTCACTTCTGTTCTCCCTGCTTTGGACAATCTTAGTACGAACCTTCCTTAGACTATATTAAATTGAAATAATATACCTATTGTAATGTAGGTAGATGCCTACCATTAATTATAAGCAAAGCATAGGGTAGAACAAGATTGTATATGCCAGCAGTCCGGAATAAACCGTTCTAAGTAACGCACGCGTTTCTGTTACCAAGTCACTAGAAAACTTCCCCTTTCATCCCGGAATAATACATTACACCTATCAAATACAAATTTAATATAAGACAAACAATTGATGTGATTAATTAATAGATACTTAGTGAAAGTATGTACGTACATTGTGTAATCTACACCCAAAAAAACGAGTTTAAACAACGAAAACTATTTAAACTTTCTTTATTAGTTCTACCGAATAAAATGCTGAGAACCTTATTTGCATTAAAAGTTGTTGTAGTTTTCTAAATTCTAGATTATTATCTAGTTTGTCTGTTGAACAAAAACATGCAACGCGAGCCATTAAAAGTACTTTGAACTTGGCTAAGACATTTTTTGTCTGTAGATTAATTTTTGTTTGAATTTAATTATTCAAACGACCTTAGTCGAGGTTTCAAACAGTTATGAAAATACTGCGATGGAAACCCAATATTAAATTTGTCGTTGGTCAGACAACCATAGAATATCTTCAGCTGTGTAGCTAACGAAGTTTTTAAGAGTAGCCCACCCGGGGAAGGATCTCCACCCTATAGAATACCGCAGCCAAATGACCACCGGGTCGTGTTTCTGCCGGAGAGTATTGTTTCCGGAGCTGGTGGAAGATTAGGATTTGGCCGGTATGGCGGTGGCAACTGACCAGTTCTTTGCCCGTTGTCACAACGACTTGGGCTTCTCTTTCGCTTTCCATCAGTTGTAGGGAAGACATTATGTCAAGCTAGGTACTATATAAAAAAAAACAAACTGGGGGACAGTCTGTCACCTTTACATTAATTTGTAGTCCTGTCTTAACTACACATTACTGGTTTTTGTTTTAAGGGTTAAGGTGAAACTATGCCGTACAGAATGAATCATACTTGTATGGTTTGCCGCATACTTCTCACTTTCTGTTTCCCGGAATAAGGTTTTCTCTATAGCGCCATAACGACATTATGGTATGGTGATATTTATAGCGTATACTTAAGTACTTTTTTGTCGATAATATTATTGTAATTGGGGTATTGTTAAGGTTATCGAATTGGCTTTATGAAAGGAGTTGGAACTTTTCGTTTCTTTGTTTTTCTGGAATGTTATAATCCATTAGGGTTTTTTTAAAGAGATCGCTTCATTGATCTACTAGCGATATAGTTATTTATACAAATTATAACAATACTATTTTTCTTTTTTTTTCTAAATGACTACGATGATGGCCAGGGCGGCCTTGTCATCATCACCGGACTGTACTTTTAACAATACTATGTTAGTAATAGTATTAGATATAGTTGTGTAATATGCTATTTCAGAATATTTAAACCACATTTAAACAGACAGTGTTTACCTGAGTATAAATTAAACCTACTGCGGTCACCAACCCGCCTGCCAAACGTGGTAAGTAAGGCAACCCCCCCTTAATGACAATTAAATAATTTTCGGCAACATGCCGAAAAAAAAATAGATTGTTAAAAAATAAAAGACACTTATTTTTTCATTTGTAAATTAGACCAAAAATTACAAAATTACGCGTGACGTCAGATTTTTCGCAAATGAGTGACGTCAAAGACCCCCACTCCTACATTTTGACGCCTTGTATCTTTGTTATTTTTTGTTTAAATGAAAAAAGGAAAAATACGTGTCCAATATATTTTTATAATCTAAAATACGGACTAAATATAATGTAGTTATTTAGACCCTGGAAACACCCCTATTGTCATTGGGGGAGGCCGTTGTCCAGCAGTGGGCCTTTGAAATTGAATAAAGCTTAATACTTTGACTGCCGAGAAACTAGATACAATAGAAAAACTAAGTATTGTTTGTCGGTCACCGGTGACCGTCATGGCGCTCAACGTGTTAAAGAATTTTTAGCTTGCGGCTATATATGAATCAAAATGAACGAACGCAATAGATTCCGTTTCACATAATTACTTCAAAAGTGTTGTCAAGGTAAACTCCACTAAACATTCCTGACGAGCAAACCAGCCGAAGGTATGACGTCTAAGTTCGGACAAGTTGCTATCCAACTTAGCCAAGTTGGTATCCAAGTTAGATTGCTTCAGTAGGCCGTGCCCTAGCGGCCATTCACTCGATTTAAGTTTAGAACTTGTAAGGAGTCTTGAAAGTATCTAATTTATTGCTTGCACATGCATCAGTGATTCACGTAGTCTAGCGCACTCGAAAATGCTATGTTTATAACTTTTCTGGCACTTGGTATACCTACCGGGAACCGTTAGGGGGGATCACTGTGTTTGCAAAATATATTTAGCAAGTTACAACACGGTACAAGATTTTCAAATGTATTTTTAAGAAACCATTTGGCCGATATATCACTTATAGTAAAGCAAAGATGTAGTCTAGACTAGAACCTGCTTACTTAGATCTCTAACATAACCTATATAGAGCCTATTTAGTAGTCTATCCCCTGCTCACTGCCAAGACACAATAAATTTTTTATAGCTATGCATGTACGGCACTGGACTGACAAGAAATTTATACTTAATTTAGGACCTACTGTGGAGGATACACCCTGCGATCGCCAACCCGCCTGCCCAGCGTGACGATTATATGTATATCGTCCAGATGTTTGCCCTAAGTGGCGAACAACTGGAGAGGCCATGCTGCGTGGACTGCAATAGGCTTATGACCATAATTACTGTTAAAATAGATGAGCGATATGTTCATCTCACATGAATAACATGAAAAAGTGCTCTAGAACTCTCACTATCTAAACAATTTAATTACTTCAGCCAAATAGATACCACATAATTGAAAACACCCATTGTTTTTGTACCAACAATAGTACTGATTCACCTTTAAAGATTAAAGGGGACTAATTTAAAAGCATTAGAATCAATGCTTCCGTCCATTCGTAAGTGACTTTTGACCCCAAGTAAGAGTTATGAACGCTAGTAATTTAAACTGTAATTAGACAATCTCGGCTATCTTGTGAGATAACGGTCTGTTGTACAACCATTTGTCTATAAAGTTTCTCGTTATTGCAATATTTATAAATGGTATTGCTACCGTTTTTTGATTTCAGGCGCAGTAAAATTAATATTATTTGGTTTGAAATTTATGAAAGCAAATAGGAAAGCATATATACAAATGATCTTTTGGTTTGGTAGATTAGCTTTGGTAGCTTAAATTTAAGCACTTGTCTGTCTGGAGAAAAGGGATCGATTGTATACTTGTATTTCTGATCAAAGAAATTTTAAGGTAATAAATAAAAGGGTTTCATTTCATTTATTTTCACTTTGGTCTTTAATTGATTTGATCTTAGGTACAATCTAAGCTAAATGACTACTTTATGTGTACCATACAGTGGCGGCTTATAACTCAACTCACGAAACTGTTCCAAAAAGCCTTTTTAAACAATCTTTATGTTGTATAGGTATATTAAGTGAGGTAAATTTCACGCTGCTTAATATTTTCAAGATCGAAATCTTTGCAGATTTTACTATGCCATGCGATTCTTTATCTATTCTGTATAAGAAAAAGAATTCGCAAATGTATCCAAGTTGCACTAATATACTGAGACGAGATAATTAGCTAAAACCCGAGGTCTCATGTGCACCGACCGTTACTCGTGAGTCACAAACTACACTGTTTGATAATTGCCATAATAGCCGTTACATTTGTTACCGCACACTGGTATTACTGGCTTCATTACCGTTTTGTGCTTTGCAAAGGTCAGTACGTTTGGGTAGAAAGATTTTTTAGCATCAAATATACCTACAGCACAGCGCCATCTATCGATGTTAAATTACAATTGATTTGCTTGCTTCTAGTAATTTCTTGTCTTTAAAAATAAATATTACTTAGTTATGCCACAAAAATCCGCCGTTTTGTTAGGTTACCTAAATTTTGGTTCTCTCTTGCACCTATTAGAATAGACTCAGGAGGGATCTAAATTGAGATGGTCACTACCAGTCAGTCAAAATTTTGTACCCGTAGCCAGGAATCAAAACCACAGTATTTGAAGTAATTTATGATCATTTTATTTTTAAGGTAACTTTTCTTATACCACAGACTTAAACTAAAGATTCCTGTGGCTCATTAAGCAGCGACCTTATCTTGTGCACAGAGGGTCGGATTAAAGCTGGTGATACATAATCGTAAAGCACGAATTGAGGCTATATAATTAAGGTCATATTTCACAAAGTAACTCAATTTGACGTTAAACAAACCATTAATGACAGCTCACAAATTATTCGCGTTGGATAAATGCATAATTGCATATAATTAGGTTGAAATTACGTACACTTAACGACTCGGTTCAGCTGAATTTAACTGAAGGACGCCTATATTGAGGGCCTATTCTTATGTTTATTATAACACTTTATAACTAAAACACTTTGCTCATATTGTATGTATCTTTACCCGTTACAAGCATGATGGGTATAAAACCTAGAATAGTATTAGGTATGAGATTGACCCGATGGCTCAATTGGTTGTGACCCCTGCCTTCTGAACCAAGGTTTGTGAATTCGATCCGCACCTGAGACAAACATTGGTGTGCTGAACATTTGTGTTTGTTTCATGACTGGTGTGTTTATATCAAAATATTGTGTGTCTTATAAATTAAATACTGTGTTAAAAGTAATAATCGACTAAATAATGAAATACTTTATCGTGATAATTGTAACCTTGAAAACAAATTGGATTAACTGTGAAAGGTAAAATAAAAAGCTGACCTAAAGAGATATTTTGTTATTCCTATCTGAAACATCACGTTTCATGATTACTATCTTGAAATATTGAATTTAATATCGATTTATATAGTTAATAACGGTTAATATAGTCTATTCATAAAAATTACAAAACCTATTTAAAGTTTACATTGTGGTCGGGCTTGTCTGGTTTATTTCAAAACTTTAATGAATAGTTTTCGTATTGAATTCTCTGTTTCCATTTTAACTAATAACACGGGTATTATGAGTATTTTCGGTTTGTTTTTTTTTGTTAATACGAGTATTGTGAGCATTGCAATTTAATAATTTTGGTTTCTTTTTTGTTTCAGGTACATTTTAGACTTTTGACATACGCGTGATAGGTAAAGTATTATAACAATCAACAAAAATTTGTACAGTGAGTGACTGTTTATATCTCTAAACACTTGACATTGGCGAATTAAACTCTACACGCGTGATAGAGTCCATTCCAAAAAAAAAAAGACTATTTATATACAAAAAACATACATTATCAGCCTATCGCAGTCCACTGCTAGACATAGACCTCTCCAGTTGTTCGCCAGTTTGGCGAAACATGTAGAGGCTTTACACATCGCGGCGATCGCAAAGCTTCTCGCTCCGTTGACGCTGCTGCGTCATCGGCCTGTGATATTTAGCAACGCCTTTAATCGTTATACCGCCACCAGTCGGTTGCCGGAACCTCATCTATTATTCAGCAGGTGAGGGTGGCTTGGAGCGAAAAGATGATGGGTCGCTCCTATTCATCCCACTATTTATAAAGTTTTATTGAAAAATTAATATGAAATTGAAAGTACACGCAGCCACAAAAGCTTCCAATCTTGATGTATATAGGACTCTATTCTTTGAGCTCTTAAGTACTTGAAAATTGCTTTGGAAACCTAGCAGATAGTCATGGCGTAATTTGTGGCCTTATGTTATGTACAAATACGTAGCATTATGATAGTATTTATCTAGTATCATAGACAAGTTGACGAACAGTCGGTCTACATCCGATGCACACCTAAAAATGATTTATTTTATTGATTATGGTGTATTTCGTCTAAATAACTATCACATAACATAAAAAGACCATATTTTTTTATTGTTTGAACTTAATCGAAATGTTTCTAGAACATTTTACAACGTAATTTTTAAATCATCCCACGCAACAGTCATGAGTATTTCACTCCTGGTGAAGTTCAAGCGATTTTGAAACTTGCCTCTTTGGCAAAAGTGGTGATAACCGTCTAACTGTATAATTGGTCTCTTTAGGTGGAAGTCGGGTAGACGGACGTTTGCACGCAAAAACAGAAAGGCTGATTGATGTATTGACCACAGTAAGGTCTTCAGTCGTTTGGGTTTGAGAGACGTTATATCGACTGATATATTATGTGTTGATATAAACATAAGTCTTTATATGATATCGATATAGCAACGCACCTGTGACTCCCCTGGTGTTGCGGTGTCTATGGGCCGAAGTGATCACTTAACATCAGGTGACTTTCAGGCCCGTTTGCCCCCTCTACCATAAAAAAAATATAACTGGCTTGGTGGCTCAATTGGTAGTGAGCACAGCCTTCTGAACCAAGGGTCGTGTTTTCTGTTATTCCTCGTCTAGTCTAGTCGTCTTCTACGAGACTCACGGAATTAGATTGGGTGGGGATTTACTCGTATGCCAATGTAAAATGACGTCGGTAGCCTAAATACATGCATACTTGTCTGTCTGGGCTCCTCTTTCGCTGTTTATCTGGTGACACCACACATTCACATCTAGGAGACTACTGTACTATGCTACTAGAGTATCAACCTTGCTTAAACTGAAATCATAATCATAATAATATTGTGCAATTGGCACTGCGCTTGGTCTCTCTCCGGTTTTTATGGTTGTCACATCGGATTGTGAGTCGATGCGATATGGAGGTTCGAACTGCCCTGGTATCCCTGTCATCCAGTGGCGGATTAAGAGTATCCGAGGCCCTAATCACCGAGTCTGTGTAGGCCCTCTATTGTTTAAATGGAAATGGAGGTTATTGTAGGTTATTACAAAGTGATAATCAAAGTGCAAAAGACATCAAACCTTTTTGTATGAAGCCAAACATACTTTAACTTGGAAGTACATGAAAGGTATTTTTTTGCGCGCCTGGGGCAGGGCCCTGTCGGGGTGCATGAAGGGATACTCCCGGACTGTTCGCGCTTTGTGATTTCGGACATATTATGAATGAATCTCGATAAAATGTAGGTATAACATGGAACGCCAGTAGAGGATGGAGGCCCCTGGAGAACAGGGGCCCCAAGCACGTGCTTGTAGTGTTTATACGTAAATCCGCCACTGCTGTCATAATCAAAAGTTTCCTACATTTTCTATACGACGTTAATCACTACCACATTCGATTAAATAACTAATATTAATGAGATTCGTTCTCAAGCACTCACCAGATAGAAATGAAACGACCTATTTTCAACATAAGTTGAGTGCCTAAATTTCGCAACAAATCTAGACCAGTCACCGAACCTGGGACCAGAAAACGGAAGCCGAACCTTATCGATACGTATCTCGGCGGCAACAATGCGATTGTTTTAGCGCTGAGAACGAGTCATTGTGGCGATTCGTTTTGTTCTCCGATGGGATTGCCGACGACCTCGTGTGAAAGGCTAGATAAGATTATAGGCGTTCCTACTTGCCAGGCTAACCTTTTAATCGGTAGCTCTAAACTAGTATATATATAATACTTTCCTGACCAATTCGTACATCAATATTTAGTAGTTCATAGATGAGATTCATCATCATCATCATTAGCCTTTAGCACTCCACTTCTAGACATAGGCCTCTCCAGTTTTTAGACAAACCACCACTTTGGACAAACACCCGGCTATACCTATAATCGCCACACTAGGCAGGCGGGTTGGTGATCGCAGGGCGTAGCTCCTCGTTCCGGTAACGCTGCTGCCTGTCATCGGCCTGTGGTAAGCTGCGTGGTGGGTTATACCGCCACCAGTCGGTTGCCAGATCCTCGTTTGTTATTCAGCAGGATGCACCACGGGCGGATGAAGATGATTCGTCGCTCCTTTACATCCCCTTCGCTAATAAAGATTTAATTCATGCTGTGCAAGAATTTTTTAACTCATGCTGTAGTAAGAAATGCTCTACATTGCTGTTATTCAACGTGTACATTGAGGCATCGCGTTCGGAAGCGGAAATGGACTGTTCACTTGTTATAACGAAACGTGACCCATTCATGTCGAGTACTGAACCGTATGTCACGAGGTAGTAACCCGTCCAAGTCGAGAAAATCTTTACAAGTGTGATGGATCGCTGCGAGTCGATAACTGTAATAATTGTTATATATTAATAAGTGAATGACGGACAGACGGTCGGTAGATAGATGGGATGTGGCTAATTGACGACGTAATAAATGTACGGGGTGGTTGGTGAATGGCTTAATAGTGATTGAATGATGGTGGGTATGTGCTGTATTCATCCACAATCGTATGGTACTATAGAAAATCATTTTCCCTCTATAAGGTGCTATATTTCGGAGTCTTTTGTCGTTTAGTCCCACAAGAGATTCAACCGTTTCGAAATTCGATTCGAATCGCCACAGAGACCCTTTTGAGTGTGTTTTTTAGAACCGAAATGTTACAGTGGATGTACACACGAATCGCCCCTGGAATGTGTCGGTTCTAACCGCAAAACAGGACAAATTGGTAAAATTTTAAAGATTTTTGTTATTTATTTGTAAAGGAAATGGCGGTTCCAATTGAAACATTCAAAAATTATGTGGGCTATTCGAACAGTGGTATGAACGAACACATTAAAAATCGGACGTGTGGCGATTCGAACCGCGGGTGAATCTCTTCTGGAACGAAACGACGAAAGACCTAATTTAATGGTGAAATACCCAATTAGGCTTATTATTAAGTACTATTGTAATGCCTGCCCAACGACAATGGATCACAGAGTGCAATAATTCAGAACAGCGGAAAGAGATCGAATAAATCATATCAGAGCAAAGTCAACTGGTTTTTGCATCGGCGGAAGGTAAATATAATTTAACAAAACCAATATCGACTTGTCCCCGAATGATATATTGCAGTTATCGAGAATTTGTTATTAACAATATCAGGTAGGGTTCTATGAATATATAATTTTGCAGTTGGCCAATGATTAAAAATGACAAAGTGAAATGTTATTTATGTCTTAACTTAAGGAGTCGCATTGAAACTGTAAATAGTGTAACTAGATTATGTTTCATGTTTGAAAACTTGCGTCTGCTCAGTGAAAGTTTAATTGATGTCAATGATGGTAGGTATATGATTAAATCTGAATATAGTTCAGACCCTGAAAATATCGTGTCTCATAATCAAAATTATGATGACATGATATTTTTAGAAACAAACCAATCGAATGGTTTCGAGCCAAGGTTTTACCTTGTGCTATGAGTAACAAATGATGGTATAGGCATCTTCTAGAACCTACCGACACGAGGCAGTATAAAAATTTCTTATATAAACCCAGAAATTAAAAATAATGTTCAATAATTTTTCATCAGTATGCAAGATTTATCCAAATTCATAACAAAATTTTTAATTAAATTGAGTCACTTTCATTATCAGGAGTAACTAATTTGTATTAATTATATTACACCCTTCACCTGTTAATTACTTATTTACAACACTTGTTACATCAGTGTTAATGTGATTTCTGAGATTATTGCAGCGAGTACAAAGAAGACACGTTTCACATTATTAGAGCAACCTAGATTTAACTAATATAGTATTTGAAAGTTAACAGTAAAGTTGAAATACCATTTTACTGTATAGGTACCTATTAACAGTTAGGGTTTACTGGGTTCTATCTAAACGCGGTTTCTACATCTATATGATGATGACATTAAAAGCAATAAAGTAGCGTTTATTTAAAAAAAAACACCTTTGTTTATTTTTATAATGATGTTGAGAGAGAGGGCACACACGTCGAAACATACAAATATATACTTCAATGAACACATAATCTGTATTTAAATGTTATAGGTATTTGTAACATTTGACTAAAGTTAATCACAACATAATTTATACATTTTGCATAATTTATCCAATGTTCGTCACACAAACATGTTGTTACTTACTTCATAAACCCAATAATAGCTAAACTGCTCTTATCCCGGACCACAATGTAAAGAGATTAAAAATAAAACTTTAAATCAACAACGTAGGTGTTTTACTGCAAGTAATTTTACTATCGCTATATGGTGCAATGTACCTACTTAACATACCTACATATAATAATGACCTTTCTACAATCAATGAAAGTAAATAATTATTGTAAGTCTATCTCATTATGTAATTAGATAAGTTCTATGTTAGATATGTCACCGGAAAATAGCAAGAATCGTAAGTTGATCAATTTCCTAGGTAGTTGATTAACTTTCGGAATATAACAAACGGTAGTTGAAATGTATTATTTTACGCAATGGATTTCAGTTAGTTGATCAATTTACGGTAGCCTGACAGTCATTTAATAATTTACGATTTTGACACAAGTAAAATCGTCCTCAAATGGGCCAATCGTTGCTCAATGTACTATTTACCGGTGCACTATTACCCGTAACTTAATACACTGTTCCCTGATTGGTTGCCGGGATAACACCACGTGAGCCATTGAACCAATCATCGTTCACCTTACCTTCGTCGGATGATTTTACGGCAAGACCCCGTAAAATGATCAATTTACTAAAATACATACGTTAAATAATACATTTCAACTGCCGTTTATTATTTTCCGGAAGTTAATCAACTACCTAGGAAATTGATCAACTTACGATTCTTGCTATTTTCCGGTGACAGATATATTGTGTAAGTACATTAGAATGTAACGATACTACAATAAGTAACAGGAAAAAGTAAAATTGTACTTAATTAAATTTATAAACGAGGTTTTTATAGTTCCTTATTTTAAAGTATTCAATATTTCCAAAATTATGGCACTTGCAACAGTACCTACCTACTAAAATATCGATAGATAATCCTACTAACTATAATATTATAAATGCGAAAGTTTGTTTGGATGGATGGATGTTTGTTACTCTTTCACGCAAAAATTACTGAACGGATTTTAATGAAACTTCACAGTGATATAGCTTATACATTGGATAAACACATAGGTTATGTTTTATATGAATATTCACACGGGCAGAGCCGCGGGCAGCAGCTAGCATTATACACTGTAACATCAACAAGAAAAAGTGCCATAGTTAATAATTGAAATTTAAATACCCAGGCTAGGCTAGGAGTTCTCCTAACTAATACAACACTGTTGATTATACCCAGTTTTACAGAGATAAAGATTATGTATAAAAAAAATTACAGACAGGATTACATACATTACCCCGATCCCAAAGAAACTAGCATAAGTTATGGGTAGCAGAACAACGAAGGTAACAGAAAAATAGGAACATCCAGCATGAAACAAACCCAAATTTTCATCCTATCCCACGAATGTTTGTCCCGATAGGGGATCTAACCCTGGATCCAGAAGGCTGGGGGTCACTACCAAATGAGCCATCGGGCCAGTGAAATATATTTATTCTTTAAAATAATACGTCATTTAAGCCTACACACATTACAATGTCCAAGAAAAGCTTAATTAGGAAGTAAAAAAAATGTTCTCAACGAAACGGCAGTTATCTGCGCGGTCAGCGACCGGGCGCGGGGCGTGCGAAACCGGCGCGCGCGCAGCCGACTCAAGGACGGACGCGCGCCACCTTTCTACATATCATTACGGCTTATCGCGGGAAACCGTTTGTGTTCCACCATCGGATTGTGTGCGGTGTGTAATTGAATTAACGTGCAACTTCTTTTTAGTGTTTTATCATCGTCATCAGCCAATCGCAGTCCACTGCTGGACATAGGCCTCTCCAGCTATTCGCTATTTAGGGCAAACACCTGGAGGCTTTACTCATAATCGTTGCGCTGGACAGGGATGTAAGAGAGCGGTGTATTATCTATTCGTTCAAAATTAACCTCACCTGCCCGTGGTGCATCCTGCCGAATAACAAACGATGCGCTGGCAACAGACTGGTGGCGGTATAACCATCACAATTGAAGGCGTAGCGAAATATCACATACCCATCGCGGGTAGCAGCGTCACCAGAGCGAAGAGCTACGCCCTGTGATCGCCAACCCACCCAGTGTGGAGATTATGGGAAAAGCCTCCAGATGTTTGCCCAAAATGGCGTACAACTGGAGAGGCCTATGTCCGGCAGTGGGCTGCAATAGGCTGGCGATGATGATGAGTGGGACCAATTAGGGTAAAATAAAAAAAAATCGAAGCTACCATTCCATAAGGATAAGGGATCAAATCAAATTGTATCTCCGAAAAAATCAGTGACCCAGCATTAATTGAAAATTTCTTACCCGTCTATTCTCCGTGATTTCCGAAGCAATAAAATAAGGGAGGCTAATTACGTGTCTAGGGGTTGACGAGTTCTTTTATACACTTTTTACGAGGGGACAACACCCAGCAATTGTTATTATGACCAGATTGCTCCCTAAGCAATTTCACGTCTAATTAAATTTGCTGTGGGTTCGTCTAGATTTATACATTGTTTTGTGTCGAGGGATATTTGAAGATGTTTATTTTTTTTATAGATCGTGCGTAAACATACAAGATGACGAGAGTTATATTTCTAGTGGGGGCGCATATAGGCTTCGTTTGATGGAGAGCGAAACGCCCAAGCCGTTTGGGCAACGTTTAAGGGGCTGCGCAGACGACAGACTTTTTGTGCGATAGAGTCTGCGTCTGAGACATTTAGAAAAAGCGTCTAGGTCTGCCGACAGAATGATCGAAAATGTGCGTCGTGTGCATTGAGTCTGTGAAATATCCGCGACAGATTTTTGCGCGTCTTGTGCGTTACTGCATATAATTGCAAAAAGTGCGTCACGGATAGTCTGTCGTCTGCGCTGCCCCTAAGTAATCAAGTGAATTATTTGTCAGATGGTGCCATGACGGCTGATAGGGATGAATGGGAGAAGAAAACATATTGCACTGGAGCAGAGCGGATTAATGATGAATATTCCTTTAGGAGCTGACACCTTATCCTAGATATTAACCTCACTGCGAAGATACTGTCATGGTGCAGGATGCAATATACTTAAACTGCCATGCTCTTAATGGTTGTAATATTCTTCTAAGATCTAACATTGTAACTGATATTTCTATAGTCTGATTATAGTCATTTTGTCACTAGATTTTACCCTCCTAGTGGAACACTTAAAATAACGTATCCTTCGGCTATATTGACGCAAACAATCTCACGTTAAATCTCAATTCAACCGCCGCACCGAATGGACTCCACGATATCATGCCTAGCACATTTCGATTACCGAAACCAATTTGTGCAAAGCACAAAGATCCATTGCACCAGCCAACACATTTTCTAAAACAACACCGTTTATATAACAACAATTTTGCGAAAAATTACCTAGACAACACGAGGACATGGGCCGTGGTAGAAAGTGCAACAAGTCACGATCCGCCCGTGGGTCTATCACAATAAATTGCATCCACTGCATAATTGCATGCAAGCGGGCGAACTGTGACATCATTAAGTGAAGCTTTGTCGACGCAATTTCAGGAGAAACTAATTGTTTCCTTGTAATGAGGCTTGTAATAGCCGCACCGAGTTCTGGTGCACGGGATCCGTAAACATAGGTTGCGTGCTGTGTGGAGAATTGCCCGCTTCTTTCGCTTTTGAGACGGTAATCTACTTTAAAAGGGTTGTGCACGGTGTTTCTCTGAAGTAAGATGATCCAAGAGAACCAAAGTCATCGATGTTCACTGGATTAACAAGTTGAAGTGGAAGTAGCCATGTCAGCAGCAGAATCGACCGTGCGGTGAAGGAGTTCTGGGATGGATACCGCTTCTTGGCAGACATAGTGTAGGGTGCTCTCAAGCTAAGAGAATAGAAGATTTGCGTAATAATGCGAGAAGCCAGAATCGATCAAATTGGCCAACGATTGTAAAGGATGTCCAAGAGCTGGACCACGTTATGCTGAAGATGAATAGACTTTTTATTAACCCTTGACGAATGACACGTTTGATCTAGCATTCACCTGAAAACGTATGTATAGATTTATTCGTCCTGCTTCATCAAATTGTCACGAAATGTTCCATGTTCTTTCGTGGGACTAGTAATTGTACTAGTATTTGGCTTTAGACGCAGACTATGTCATTGCATAGCCATTTCCTTGCCTGAAACCTTTCTGGGAAAATTATTTCTCGGAAAGTTTTCCATCGAAAGCTAGAAGGATTTTTACGTCACATATTCTATCATGCTCCAATGATAATTGTCATTAGGGAAGCCTATATCCAGCAGTGGACGTTTGCAGGTTGATGATCATGATAATCACATCCTGGACAATAACAATAACAGGTGGCAGTGAAAGTACCATTCGGCCATAATTCCTTTTTATACCAAGCTCGAAGATATAACTTTCCTTCTACATTGCAGATACGAGTACAACAATGTTTGAGCACTAAACATTAATACTAATTTACGACCATTTTATCGGCAATGCGGCCATAATTTTCACACTCTGACAAATTTCATGCATTAATCTGTTATTAAATATTAATATTTATAGTAAAAAGATGAATGTTGGTTATAAATGTTGTGAAATTATTATGAAGTCATATGACGGTAGACTCTTCAATACTGTGTGATGTGAATGAGACTGAATGAGACTTTGAAGGCATTTCTATATATTTGTTTGCTTTTTTTGTGGCTAATCGCACAACAATTAAAAATATATGTGACAGGCTCGGTGGCTCATTTGGTAGTGACCTCTGCCTTCTGAGCTAAGGGTCGTGGGTTCGATTCCCGCACAGTACAAACATTTGTGTTCATGAACATGTCTGTTTGTATTGGTCTGGGTGTTTTCTATGTATAATATGTATTTATTTACAAAAAAAAATTGTATCTATGTAAGTTTATCAGTTGTCTAGTACCCATAGTACAAGCTTCGGCTTAGTTTGGGGCTAGGTGGCGCTGTGTGGCCCAGCGTGGCATGTCTTGGGTTATTTATTATTATTTATTATTATTATATTAATCCTAACTAGTATCGTAAGTACCTTGCTTGCAATCTGGGACAAACGATGAACATTTGCGTCTAAAGAACTGATTTATTTAGTAAGTAGAAAACCTCACGCAAAATAGGCGCTTAGTCGTCGAGTTGCGGAAAACGGCCCATTCAAACTAGTAAGTAGAACATCATAAATGCAACATATAATATTAGGGCGCGATCTCTTAAGATTAGCCAACACAATTTTTCCACATCACTCCATTACGTCACAAGGCCCAAACGGAACTGCTTTCGATGGTAACCTTTCTCTGGTCGGCCCGAGGCCCCAGGCCCCTCATAATGATAGATCACACGCGACTATACGCCATAATGTCTGACTTGCTAATGTTCGCATAACGCTTTCTTTGCCGATCCAACTGAAGTGTTTTGTACAATGTTCTTTACGTTATTAGACGAAAAGATGTAATTATTGCCGTAGGCTTTTAAGAAAGTAAGTGATTTTTGTGATAATTAAGAAAATTTGAGGTTCTTTTTGTGAGGTAAAGTTATTGGTTTAGATTATTTCGTACGAAGAAAGAAAATTAGAAACTATTGGACGTCACAAATCATATTGTAGGTACATGAATTTTAAACAAACAGTCAGTCAGCCAGTAGGCAGGCGGGTTGGCGATCGCAGGGCGTATTTCCTTGCTCCGGTGACGCTGCTGCCCGTCATCGGTCTGTGGTATTTAGCTACGCCTTCAATCGTATGGTTGGTTGGTGGTGGTAAATGGTTATACCGCCACCAGTTGGTTGCCAGAGCTTTGTTCGGCAGGATGCACCACGGCAGGTGTGGGAGTGGGTGGTTTGAGCGAAAAGATGATAAAGTTCCCTTAAATCCCATAGCCGAAAGTTGTTATTAGACAGCAGTAAAACAGTGATTAGTGTATTTATCTACGTAATACTAACCTAAACACCTATTAGTGGCCCATAAAACAATCGCGCATTGCCTAGCTAATTGCAAAGGTGCAATAAAAGATGCACAAGCGCAAAACGAGTGTTCACAATAAAGCAAACATGACTATCGGACGATTTAATGTTCGTAATATTTCCAACGCTGCCGTAGGCATCGTGTGGGGTGGCCTAGCAGGGTGGCCATGTTTCCGATTTGAATAGGGATTGTTTGAATGTTAAAATGTGAGCTTTGAAGTTTTTGTTGTATCAGTAGGTACATTGTAGGATAGATCTAAAACTCGGTAATTTTTCTCAACGCATACCTAAATGCAGTATTAACAGAAACTACATAAGGCTTTAACAGCTCAGAAACTAGACACAATAGAAAAACTGTTGTCTAAAAAGAAAAAAAAGTTACTTGCCAAAATAGTCTCTGCTGGGAAAAGTTTATTTTTTGACTTAGTCTAACTCAAATGACTGCAATCTGCATCCATTTGAACAAACTTTGCGTTTTAGTTTTACACAATATACCGTGAGTTCGTCAAGTTATTCTCATGTTATGTTTGATTCTGCCCTTCAACATCGCCATATACCATAGCATATCGCAGCTCACTGCTGGACATAGGCCTCTACAGTTGTTCGCCACTTTGGTTAAACAAATTTGATTGGTTAGGGAGTTTAAGAACCATAATGGCCAGGCTGGGCATACGGGTTGGCGATCGCAAGACGAAGCTTCTCGCTGCGGTGATGCTACTGTCCGTCATCGACGTGTGTTATTTAACTACTCCTTCAATCGTGATGGTTATACCGCTACCAATCGGTTACCAGCGCCACGTTTGTTATTCAGCTGGATGCACCACTGCCCGGTAAGGGTGGCTCAGATGCGTTTCCGTGCCGTTCATGAGCTCCTACCTATTAGGCAGGCTTAATTTACTTTATCCCAACAGATTCAACTTGCATATTAACCCTACAATGATAGTCGAGATTGCATCGAAACAGAAATAACTTGGGCTTTAGCGTGCCTCCACACGTGTGAGCGCAAACGCATCACAAACATGTGCTGGGAACCACACTTCAAACACCCTTTTTGTATCAACGGACGGATCACTGAACATTCACAAGACGTAATAATTGTATAGCTTTAGATTGAGTTAAGATAAAAACATTAACCCATACATGGGCGGGACATTGATTGGTGTCTATGCATTTTAATTTTGTAATTAAGTGTTCATAAATGTTATACACATTATTTTCTTGTTTCTATAAATTGGATAGCCTTTATGTATAGGTTTTTATGTGACAAGTACTCATCGTCATCATTACAGTCCACTGCTGCACATAGGCCTCTTCAGTAGTTGGCCACTTTAGGTAATAATCACCACGCTCTGGGCAAGCAGGTTGGCAATCGCAGGGCGTAGCTGCCCGTCATAGGTCTGTGGTATTTATGTGGTATACACCTTCAATCATAATACCCCCACAAGTCGGATGCCATTCGTTTGTTATTCGGCAGAATTCACCACGGGCAGGTGAGGGTGGCTTGGAGCGAAAAGATGATAGGCTCCTTACATCCACTAAAATGCGTAGATAACTTTTATTTATAGGTTTTAATGTGGCAAATACTGAATTGAAGTGTTAATTAATTACAACCCCGCTTAATCGCCGTTTCATCTTGTTAAAGATAATTTGAAATTCCCGCCTTCTTGTATATTTTAGCAATGTCCAGGTGGACAACTTTTGTCTATTCATAACTCTCTTCTCTGTGGCTAATTTATATCTAACGGATGTGTGTTGATCGAATAAATCAATTACTCAGAAATATAAACGTTTATTTTCATAAATCACAACAGGTTATGTCCCAGCACGTAATCCTGTATAATATAAACGTTTTTGTCAAAAAGTTACAACAAAATAGTGAAATTACTTCGGCGTGATTCCGGTACTGACGAAAGTTTCTCCATAAGAAAATTATCAGAATGTCCAATCCATTAACCCTAATTGAAAAGTTAACTGGAAGAGAAAACTATAATACATGGAAATTTGCAGTACAAACCTACCTACAACATGAAGAATTATGGCGTTGCGTGGAGACATCGGATGTCGATTCCAAGATGGATACTAAAGCAAGAACGAAAATAATTTTGTTAGTTGATCCAATAAACTACGTGCATATCCAAGAAGCAAAGACCGCAAAGGAAGTTTGGCAAAATCTGGAAAAGGCATTTGATGACAAAGGTTTGACACGTCGCGTAGGACTCCTGAGAGATTTGATTACAACCACATTAGATAGCTGCCAAAATGTTGAGGAATATGTTAATAAAGTAATGTCGACTGCACACAAGCTAAGAAACATCTCATTTGATGTGAACGAGGAATGGTTGGGTACCTTACTTTTGGCCGGCCTACCCGATGTTTATAGGCCAATGATAATGGCATTAGAAAGCTCAGGTGTGACAATCACAGCCGACTCCGTGAAGACTAAGCTTCTGCAAGATGTAAAAAGCTCTGAGTCATCTGCACTTTATGTTAACAGGAATAATTATCGAAGAACGAAACATCACTCCGACAAACCAAATAATAAAGGCCCGAGATGCTTTACCTGCAATAGGCATGGACACATGAGTAAGCAGTGTAAAATGAAGAAAAGGGATAATAGTAAGGAGTCTGGTTATGTTGCCGTTTTCTCTGCATCTATGAAAAATGATAACGGGTGGTACATAGACTCGGGTGCGTCAATGCATATGTCTATGATGAAAGAGTGTCTTTATGATGAAGTGCCCCCTCCGATCAGAAGTATCAAGATAGCAAATGATAAGACGCTGCCTGTCAAGAGTTGTGGAAAAATGGATTTAAATATAGTTGGAAGAAATAATAAAGTACACACAATTCAAATTCAAAATGTTCTTTATGTGCCAGAACTCGCAACTAATCTCCTATCTGTGAGCCAGATAATCAAGAATGGCTGTTCTGTTCAGTTTGATAACCACGGATGCAAAGTTCTCAATAAACAGAATGTGGAGGTTGCCGCTGCGAATCTCATCAACAACATGTACCGGCTGAATACCTGCTGTGTTCCAGCATACACTTGTAAAGTAAATGAGAAGGATTTTTCGTTATGGCATCAAAGAATGGCTCATTTGAACTTCAAGGATTTAAATAAGCTAACGGAATGCACTAATGGTGTAAATTTTGATAAAAATAATTGTAAATTAATTTGTGAAGTGTGTCAAAATGGAAAACAATGTAGATTATCATTTTCAGCTGAGGGTTCCAGAGCAAAGAAGCCGCTGGAGGTTATACACTCTGACATCTGTGGACCACTAGAGGTGAAATCACTTGGAGGAGCAAGAAACAATATTGGGCAGAAGCTGTAGCGACTGCTGCTTACATCACCAACCGCTGTCCAACAAAGGCACTGTCATATGCAACCCCAGAGGAGCTATGGTCCGGGAAGAAACCAAACGTAAGCCATTTAAAAGTATTTGGATGTGAAGCCATGGTTAAAATACCAAGAGAAAAGCTTCAAAAACTGGATTCCAAGGCAAGTAAAATGACTTTTATTGGATATTGTGATACTACTAAAGGCTATAGGTTTATTGATCCAAAATCAAAGAAAACAGTTATAAGTAGAGATGTAGTTTTTATGGAAAACACTTTAAAACAAAATTATGCTGAAATACCTTTAACTAGTACTCAAAGTAATGATTCTAAAGATGATGATGAATCCACATCTACCGTTGCCGATTTGCAAAATAGTACACTGGACATTACACAATCAGATAAAAGTGATGATTCTTTTCATTCTGATGATGATTCACTATATGTACCTGAGAAGAGAATTGATTCTATTTCACCATGTAATGTTACAACAAGGTCAAAGAGAACGAAATTCATAAGCGAGGAAAATAATAGCTATCGTTGTCTAGGTGAAATTTCAGATAGTCATGTACCACAATCATATCAGGAAGCCATATCTTCAGAGGACGGTGAGAAATGGATGCAATCAATAAATGAAGAGCTGCAGGCACATGAGCAGAATGGAACATGGGAGGTGGTGATGAAGCCGCCAGGAATAAAGACAATTGGCTGTAAGTGGGTCTTCCGTGTCAAAGACGAGCCATCAGGTATGCTTTACAAATCCCGACTCTGTGCTAAAGGCTGTTCTCAGAATTATCAAATTGATTACACTGAAACATTTTCTCCGACCGTTAGATATGATTCTGTACGAATTTTACTAACTGAGGTATGTCAATATGACCTTGAAATGATACAATTTGATGTAAAAACAGCATTTCTCTATGGAGACATAACAGAAGATATTTACATGAACCCACCTGAAGGAATAGATGTACCTTTAAATCATGTATGCAAGTTGAAACGATCTTTATATGGTTTAAAGCAATCCCCACGCTGTTGGAATCAAAAATTTCATAATGTACTTAATAAATTTGGTTTTAGAAATAGTCACTCCGATCAATGTGTGTATACAGGCAAAATAGAAGGTATAAAAGTATATCTGCTTCTATATGTAGATGATGGAATGTTGATATCAAAAGAGAGATTTGTATTAGATAAATTCATAAAGCATTTAAAAGAAAACTTTGAAATAAAATTAACTGAACCAAAGAATTTTGTAGGACTGGAAATAGAGAGATCAAAAGGTCATGTTTTCATTCATCAAAGGAAATATGTAGAAAAGTTACTTAACAAATTTAATATGCAAAATGCTTATGGAAACAGTATTCCTATAGATCCACATATTTCATTAGAAAAGGGTGTGATAGGATGTGAAGAAAATATACCATATAGAGAAGCTGTAGGTTCTCTTATGCATCTTGCAATTGTAAGTAGACCAGACATTATGTTTGCAGTCAGCTTTGTCAGTCGATATTTAGATTGTTACAATAAAACTCATTGGAATGTAGTGAAAAAGGTGTTAAAATATCTAAAAGAAACTAAAGAATTTGGTCTTCGTTACTCTAAGGTAGAGGAGAATATTGTAACTGGATATAGTGATTCTGATTATGCAGCTGATTCTCATACGAGGAGATCAACAACTGGCTATGTTTTTGTGAAGAATGGTGCCGCTGTCACATGGGCTAGTCAACGACAACAAAGTATAGCTTTGTCTACAACCGAGGCCGAGTTTATGGCTGCATGTTCGGCCACCAAGGAAGCTATTTGGATTAAGAGGTTACTACTAGATATAAATGCATATAATCAGAAGTCAATTTGTTTAAATGTCGATAATCAAAGTGCCATTTCTGTTATTAAAAATCAGGACTTTCATAAAAGATGTAAAACATAGATATTAAGTATAAATTTGTCAAAGAAAAATATCAGGAAAAGGAAATAGATTTAACATATTTATGTACTGATGAACAGTGTGCTGACATGTTTACAAAACCTCTTCCTAAAATTAAATTTCAGAAACATAGAAATAAAATAGGCATTGTATGTAAAAAAACTGAATGCATTACTTATTATGTAAAAGTCTTGTGTGATAGCACATTATTATCATTGTATTTTTAATTTCTCATATGTAACAATTGATACTATTGTTAATTTGTAACTAAGCTCTAATTGGGAGAGTGTTTGAGTTTGATAATGTCTGATGCAATGTGCAGTAATGTAAACTAAAGAAAGTATTTTTGCAAGACTATCATTTGTCAATGTTTATTAGAATTTGTCGTAATGAATGTAAACAAAAGTAAAAGTTTTTTTTTAGACTCAATGTTTGTACAAATATGTGACATTTATTGTAGTAATGATAACAAATGTATATTTGTATGAAGGCTGTCATTTGGAGAGTGTGTTAAAGATAATTTGAAATTCCCGCCTTCTTGTATATTTTAGCAATGTCCAGGTCGACAACTTTTGTCTATTCATAACTCTCTTCTCTGTGGCTAATTTATATCTAACGGATGTGTGTTGATCGAATAAATCAATTACTCAGAAATATAAACGTTTATTTTCATAAATCACAACACATCTAAAGGCAAATTAAGCGTCTACATGAAAATTAATCACCAGAATAATATTTTCCTGCAAATAGTTACGTCAACTAAACACAAGTTGTTAAAAATAACTGAAACCAAACGCTCAAAGGAAACTCCTTAGCAGTAATGACAGGTTGTGGTAAAATAGCAATTAACTGCTAAACTGCAGTTAGTTGTTTAACAGTTAAAACAGCATAAATCGTGTGTTCAGTTCTCGCGTGCCGACCGTCGCTCAAGCGAATTATCCTTGCATCTGAGTGTAACGTTTGGAAACACCGCGCCATTCAAAGGGTTAACGACTTGAGGTGTGACGTGTTAATAGTTACTAAAATGCAGGATTTGTATTAATAGACGATTTTAGGGACTGTGAAGGTATGTTTTTTTATAATTAAATGGGAGCTTTCAACCCCAACCCGCCTGATGTTAAGTGACGTTATAGCTTACGATGGAGCGTTGGATTGAAGGTGACCCGATGTCCAGATCTGTATCTGTGCCCACATCGAGCACACTCTACACAGGTAGAGGTCCCAGATTTCTACATGATTGCTGAACAAATGAACTTGTCTACACCAACGGTTAGGTAGAGAGGTAGGGCATAGCGAATTTTCGCTCGAATTGAGCCGCCCGTCCGGGGAAGGACCTCCACCCTATAGAATACCGCAGTCAAATGACCTCTGGGTCGTGTTTCTGCCGGTGAGTAGGGTTTCCGGAGCTCGTGGGGGGTTAGGGTTGGGCCGGCATGGCGGTGGCAACTGACAGGTAACTGACCAGTTACTTGCCCGCTGTCACAGCGACTTGGGCTTCTCTCTCGCTTTCCATCAGGCGTAGGGAAGCCATTATGTCGAGCCACTTTAAAAAAAAAAACGGTTGACGGTTCCAATTGATATGGCCAGCGTACCGTCACTTCAGCTTACTAATCCTCTGAGCTACGTCGATGACCTTGGTTCTCTGACGTATCCCCGCATTTCCATTTTTTTTATTTCCAATGTTTTATCACCATTACTGGAACCCTGATGCAGTATTAGTAACTTCTTTACCTAATGTTCAAATTTATCAACTAAAAAGAAACTAAAGCATTATCTTATTTACGCTTATAAAACAACGCTTAATACGAGAACATACAAACTATGCAAAAATTTAAGACGCCTATGTCCGTTCGAAGTGGCGAGCATTGGGAGAGGCCTATGTCCAGCAGTGGACTGATGTGGGCTGATGATGATGATGATGTCCGTCAGTAAACTGCGAGATGCTGTTGATGATGATGTTAATAAAAACTCAAAAATAATCACAATCTATACTTATAATAAATCTGTAGAGAGGTCAATTCTGTACATAAAATATTTTTTCAAAATAACTATCAGGGGGTGATAAGTGATCGATACTGATAGTAAAAATGCAATCAGTAAAATTTTTGTCTGTCTGTCTGTCTGTCTGTCTGTCTGTATGTTCGTTATAGAAAAAAAAACTACTGAACAGATTTTGACGAAACTTGGTACAATTATTCTTCATACTCCTGGGCAGGTTATAGGATACTTTTCATCACGCTACAATCAATAGGAGCGGAGCAGTGACGGGAAGTGTTGGGAAAACGCGAGAAATTTAAACCTGTATGTTTGAACGCGCATTACGCGAAAACTACTGCATAGAATTGAATGCGGTTTTCACCAATGTATTGCTAGAGGTCTAACTTAAAACTTAGGCACAAGGTATAGATGGGTATTATATGGAAGTCCGTTATTTTTGAAACCCGATATCCACGCGAGCGACGCCGCTGGCACAGCTAGTCATTAATATTCTAGTACTCATAGTGGATAGAAAACCCTGTTCAAACGTCCCCGTAGAAAAACTTTACACACAAAATATTTCAAACAAAATACATAGAAAAACGAAAAGGAATAATGGCGTAACTTCTCCTTGTATTTCGCTGAATGCAAACAAGGGTTGCTAACGTGGTGATCGATGTCTGCTGCAGCCTTCTATTTGTGGCCGGGTTTTGTCCAATCAAAACTTCGCAGACGGCAACAAAGTCACGTGTCTATGGTGCCGTTGTTAACCCTGTAATGTTATGGTTATGTCAACTATAGTAATGGTTATAAGTATAAGTACTTCTATTAAAGATGTAGAAATTTGTTAAACAAAGAAAATATGTTAACAAACCCTTATTTCCACAAATGCAACAAATTATAAAAAAAATATCCATTCATTTAATCTCCATTGCACCATAAAGTGGGGTACAAAAGACGGGATTAATTCCGCATAGGCATTCTCTAGCAGTCAACCATTGGGCTTAGCAGAAACAAAAATCAAGAAGTGAATTACAGTTGTCCTACTATGCCTGTCGACCTAACATTTGGAACTCACGACCGCTTACCATCAGATGGAGTGAGGTCCCTGAACGCTCTTTTTATATTAAAAAAAATTAAAACTAATTAATCGTTTCGATGAAAACTTTTCACGAGGATTCTCGTGTTATACTAATATATTATATTTATTATAAAAAGGACGCCAAATAAAACTCTTGTCAAGTCCATTAAGAATGTCAAATGAATAATTATGTCCGCTCGGACTGCGAAAATTCACTAGGAAAATCGTACACCTGTTAAGATTACGATTTCCCTTCCATCAACGCCCGTGAGCTTTTGCCTTGTCAAATTGATTTTAACCCAAGCTTTTAGAAGTCGGCAGCCTCAGCAATTATCGTTATTAAAGCAATTTTCGCCTAAACACAGTCTTGCAGGAAATCTTTGCCTGACAGACATTTGAGTAAGTAGCCATTTTGAAAGTGTTTAGCGTAAACGCTCTAACTCAGATGTAGTGCGTGACTATTTACGGATATTTGAGAGTTAACATAAAATGTTACTATGAAGTCTGTTTCACACTCGTGGATATGAACTTGAGAAAGAATTCTAGCAATACGGACCGAAGACCTTATCTAGATTTAGGAAAGACGTTGGATTTAGACCGCTCAATAGGCTGTAGTAGGCTGTAGCTGAAATATCATATGGAAACCTATGTTCAACCTTTCGTGTTCTCTGTCTGAGAAAGCGGTCTGTCTGTTGTTAAACCGTAACCGCCGCCCACGGACAACAGCAATGCCGGTGGCACAGCTCAGAAAGAGCTCCCTTTAAACCATGTTTGAAGAAGGACATGACAGAAATTAGCCACACAGCGCCATCTAGCCTTAAACTAAGCCGAAGCTTGTATTATGGATACTAGACATCGAATTAATATACTTAGATACTTTCTTTAGTAAATACATTTTATACTTTTCAAACACCCAGCCAACACAAACATACATGTTCATGCACACAAATGTTTGTACTGTGCGGAGATCGAACCCGCGACCCTTGTTTAAAAAGGCAGAGGTCACTACCAAATGAACCATCGGGCCAGTCGAAATCAAATCGACAGCTTAACCGAAAATCTTAAAGAATCCAATAGAATTCCTCCATCGGAATCTGGCCCCCCAATTTCCCGAATCCATCTGGGATCGCGCCGTTTGTCTCCCGGCAGCAGTTTCCCGGAGAAAAACAACGTTGTTCCCTTTGTAAACCGGCTTGAACCATTGTGATGTTGCCAAGTCCTCGTACGGTTGACTTAGACACGTTGCACAAAAGATATTGTCGTCAAAAGAAAAGTTTATTATTTGAGTTGGCCATTATGAAAAGGATTAAAGTGTTATGAATACACTCATCGTCATTATTTAAAAAAAATAGCTGTTAGGTAGGATTAGGAGAAATTAGTAGTTCGTACCTCATCATAATCGGCCAATCGCGGTCATACATAGACATAAGCGTCTCCAATTGCTGTACTGGCCTATAAGATGGCTTTGGATATACACCAACTTCCGAAATGCAACTGAAGGCACTTCACGGGTTTTGCCCAGTATGTACTTCGGCAAGTAAACCCTGAATACTTCAAAGTTGACTCTTATTATGACACCCACAAGAAGAAATAGGGTGGTGATTTTTTACTATGTTAAGTGTATGTAAGTATTCAATTATTTCCTGCGGACAATTCCCTAGCAACATTCCGGAACACGCTCCTACCACTATGACATATTGTCGACATCTACATGGAATTTCGAAACCCGCACCTGTTGTTCATTCAACACAGCTTTGAGCAACAAAGTTAGCAGTGAACCCGCCATGTTGCGGACAGAGGTTGCGCTCAAACGTTTATGAGTAAGGTCGTAAAGCTTGTGGTATTGTAGCTATGCGGAGATAAAACTAAAGGAATGAAATTGAGCATTCTTTGAACACTTTAATAGTGGTAGCTTTGTAGAAGAAACATTTATATATTCCTATGACTATGAAGTTACCAACGCCAGTTGTGGAAGTGTGTAAGTAGTTCTGTATTTCGGTCTAAGGGCGTGGCAGCCAGTGAAAACTCTGAATAAGTGTATGAAATCTCATGTGAATCTGTGTATGTGACGCGTGATCGAAGAATCTTGCCTGTGCTGATAACAGAACGAGAGATTATCGTTTATACCCAAGTATTAAGAAAAAAAAATCCTACATAATTCTGGAAATGTTTAAGTTTTGATTCTACAAAGCAATTCTGTAAGAATGAGGTAGTTTATCCCAAAAATATCTATTCCGGGTGGGATCCGAAAAGGATTGGGCCTTCAGAGTGAGTCGCCCCCACGTCGTAGGCGCGGTAGGATCGTCATTGGATATAATAAGGCTGTCGACCTGACTTTTGAACCACACTATTTATAATGACCTCACTCCACCGCTTACCATCAGGTGGAGTGAGGTCATTATAAATGTTCGTTTTTGTAAAAAGACAATCCCAACTTAGGGCTTTGGATTCATAAAGCAAGAACTTCCTGCGACAGTCTTTTCGAACAGCTACGACTTGGGAACCTTCAAGAAACGAGCGTATTCATAATTATTTAAAAGGCTGGCAGCGACCCTAAACTCGGTTAGAGCTGCGGGTGTCCATGGGCGGTGTTGACTGCTTACCATCAGGCATCACACTTGTTCGTCTGCCTCCTCTCGCATAAAAAAAAATTAAATAACGGACTTGAGGCTTTCACCTACTTCAAAAAATTGTTAAGAAACACCATTGTATAAATAATGTAGCAAATGCTTTAGTATTAACTAAAATTGGAAATACTGTCACACTTTCTACTATTTACGGAAAACTCTAATGACGTAAAGAAACAAAAGAATCTCTAGTAAACAAGATCAGCTGTGGCATACTTTACAGATGTCAAAGGCACACTTGTCAAAAAAGTACAAATCATACGAGTATTAGTGACAGACATATTCGTTACACATGTCACTATTTTCTAAGGGTCTGTTCACGTCATAAAGAAAGTAAAACCGGCATTTGCGTATGTCCACGTTCCCAGAGTAGTTGGCATTGTACTTAATCCGGTACACTTGAGGCCAAGTAAATGAGGTAACCATGTAGTTTACCCAGTAGATATTACACACTGGAAACTATGTGTAACCTAGGTAATAAATTAGATAAAGTACAGCAATTAAACTGTTATAACTATTACTATTTATATATATTGGCGTTTTTTCCTCTGCTCATTAATGTGGATCGTAGTTAGAAGAATGCAAATTAATTAAGATATATTTACATTCTTAAGCTCTCTTACACTTAATCTCTCTCTCTCTCTTTAAAATACTTTTCAATTGTGATCTAAACGTCGGGAATGCGAAATTGATTCCTAGTCGAATGCATATATCTTTTAGTTTCGCTTATTTAGGTAAATATTATTTGATGTTAATCTTTACCCAAATATTATCTGAATGAAATCTCTTAGACGATTATAAATATAAGATCGCCTTAATCGATTTAGGTTAATCGTTTATCAATAAAGAATACATTTTTAATATAAATTCCCATTTAAGCTGTTAGCAGCCGCTTTCATAATAAAATTTGCATACGCGGGTAAAGGTTAGTAATCATCGATTTTATAAATGACCGCGTAACTAAATTATCCTTTAACGTATTTAAATTAATTCTGATGTCAATAACGCCATAAATACAATATCATTAAGGACCCATCAATACAAAAAGTACCATAAACAATTTAATTACAATAACATGATTACTTTTACCCATAAGAGGTTAAAAGTGTGAAATTAGGTTACCCAAATACGTTACTTTGTCCTCAAGTGTAGCCTCTACTACTGGTATTGATCGCAGTAATCTTTTTGGCTTTTGACACGCTCTAGGGTTTTCAATTTTTTCCGTAAAATTTTAGTAATTTTTTTTATTAATGAGGATGCTGCTATCCTGCCCGCCAAAACCCATCTACCATCCCGTTTAAACGGTATCTCATACACACTCGCTAATTCTGGGGGTATGGCTAAGCCGCTGTCTACCTTAATAAGAAAATAACTCTCTTTAGACCACATCTGAATAAGGGAAAATAGCACCGCGTTTATTTGGCTATTATAATGCAGATCAATATTAAAATTACTCTTATAAACGAGAAAATATTTACCACCATTATTGGATTCATATGGTGTTTGAATATTACTCAGATGCTTTGTTGATTAACTTGGGTCGGTAGCAGTACTTAATGATTAAGAAATTATTCAAATATGAAATTAAATTACATTAGATAATAACTCGTCTCCATCCGAACCATTACTCTTCGAAGTTTCCCATCGTACTAAGTACAGAATTAGAAGGGTGTGGCCAATAGCTACATTAACACTCATGATTATTAACTATTATTTCCCCTTCGTTGATTCTGATTACCATAACACAAATGCTTTTGCTACCTACCTTGGGATCGAGTCAATCTGTAAAGTTCTCTGACATTTCTTACATCATTATAATGTAAAGTATAGTTTGAATCTGTGCCACCTCATTATTTCTATCATGCTATTCTCTACCGGAAAGTTGTCCGTAAGACATCTCGCATAGTAATAAGATCTCTAATTTGTACAATTATTCCTAGCTCTGCATCAATTATTGGTGTGCAATAAAGAGTAAGTATCTATCAAACTATAAAATAATTAAAATATAAATTGTATAACACCGGTCTCAAGTCACAACCCTGCAAAGCTCTGACACTTGACATAAATATGGCAACGTGATGTCGACACGAATTTCACTCGAGCCAATTTGCTGGCTAACTTTTACCCCATTTGTGCTGCATTCAATGCATTTTACCCTTTAACACCGCGTAGTAGAATCTGAACACAATGCGAGTATCCACACTTGATCTTTCGGTTGGAACTGTTGTTTCTTGTATTTAGTCTCAAACAGTCTAATGAGGGGAAACTTTCTGTGAAATTGGATTTCACGCATTTTTCAAGTCGGCCGCTTTGTTAGGACTTTCGGTTTTGGACTGTTATGAAAACAGATATATGGATATATCCACTTAATATAAGTAAGGTAACCCTGTATTCATATAAGGGAGCGACCTATTATCTTTTCACTACAAGCCACCCTCACCTGCTCGCGGTGGATCCTGCCGAATAACAAACGAGGCTCTAGCAGCAGACTGGTGGCGGTATAACCATCACAATTGAAGGCGTAGCTAAATACCACAGACCGATGACGGGCAGCAGCGTCACCGGGGCGAGAAACTACGCCCTACGATCGCCAACCCGCCTACCCAGCGTGGCGATTATGGGTAGGTATATCATCAAAATGTTTGCCCTAAGTGGCCAGTAATGTATGTCCAGCAATGGACTGCGATGAACTAACTACTAAAGGATTTAGTACTAAAGTGTTCAGCTACTTTTGATGCTGACCGTACACGTTATTCCAATAGGGATACCAGTTAAGAGTTTTCCCACATTAAATTACAGCGATTTCAAGCTGGTATTTGGCAAGCATGTTATGGCATAATCCGATTAAAACTCATAACATGATGTTAGCCATTTTAAGGAGCGGCAATATCTATGTTAATGGGTTGTTAGGTGCGTGCTTTACATGTTATTTATATTAACATCGCTTTGAGTTACTTCCCAAAATGAAAACGGTCAAGTGTGAGACGGGATATGGTACGAGTAGATTTAAACTTTGACGAAACCAATATTTGAAAAATGAAGATTTTAAGTTTGTAAACATTCTGAATTAGCGATGTTGCTGCGTACAGTTGAGTATTCTTTGAGGCTTGTTAGATAAATGTCACCAAATATACAACTTTACTTGTTTGCCTTTTTGTCTTATCATTGAACAGACACAATACTAACACATGTTTTTTTAATTCAAAAATTCACCAGATCATTAATATCAACATTATAAAATATAATTAACTAGCTGTGCCGGCGGCGTCGCACGCGTGGATATCGCATAAATGGTGTCTAAATTTTAAGTTTTGTACAGATTATAAATGTCTCCCGTTTTCCCAACACTTCCCTTCACTGCTCTGCTACTATTGATTGTAGGGCGATGAAAAGAATACTATAACCTGCCCAGGAGTATAAAGAATAATTGTACGAAGTTTCGTTAAAATCCGTTCAGTAGGTTTTGTTTCTATAACGAACATACAGACAGACAGATAGACAAAAACCACTAATCACCCCCTGATAGTTATTTTGAAAAATATTTCATGTACAGAATTGACCTCTCTACAGATTTATTCTAAGTATGGAAGAAGAAGATAAATTGTTATTTTTATCAACAGCATGAAAACTGTCCGTTTAACATATCTGCCACATAATAAACAGCCTGATAGAGCTTTAAGCTTTATGATTTAAAAAGTATTCCTTTTCCAATCGCAAACCGAACTCTATCGATGCATTTCAACCGGCAGCTTGGACCCTTTGAAGACAAAATCCTTCAAATTCCGGGGGTTCAATGCATTAGTCACTTAGCGTCCTGCGACTGACAGATAGGGGGTTCCATAAGCCCGTCCAGTTTATCTAGAACTCTGTTTTCGTTCCGTTAAGCTGCAGTTCGTTTGATGCAATGAGGGCATAGGGGGTTTACCTAAAGTGGTGGCTGTTAACAGCACTTGGGATGAGTGTCTGGTAGGTGAGGCGGATCCCGCTAAATGGTTATGTTTGTTTTTGGGTACCGTTATTGAAGGCGAGTTAAAAATTGTTTGCAAAAAGTGGTTAGTATTTGGTAAGATAGGAAATATTTTTTAGTAACAGTACAAAGATTTGTGTGCATGAACATGTCTGTTTTTTTATAGTCGCTCGCTATACATAATGGCTTATGTATCGAAAGCGAAAGAGAAGCCCAAGTAGCTGTGACAACGGGCAAGTAACTGGTTAGTTACCTGTCAGTTGCCACTGCCATGCCGGCCCAACCCTAACCCCCCACGAGCTCCGGAAACCCTACTCACCGGCAGAAACACGACCCAGAGGTCATTTGGCTGCGGTATTCTATAGGGGGAGGTTGAGCCCTGGACGGGCGGCTCAATTCGAGTTTTTTTAATGTATTTCTTTACTTTCGGTAAACACTTTCTAAACTTTCTGTAGTCGCCGTTTCCATTTCTGATCTTTATCGCACCCACTTTAACCTTTTTTAAATTCTAATCAGGAAAATGTAACCTACGGGACCCTCATTACGGTTGCTCCCGGTTGACTGGTCCGGGCATTAATTAAGCCGCCATTAGGTCACCCACTCGACGTAAAGCGATAACCGGGGGTTGTGACTTTGCTCGCTCCAATTACCGCTTAATAACTTTTAAATACTTATTTGACATGTTAGTTGAAATTAGTAAGGGGATGTAAGGGAGCGACCTATTACCTTTTCGCTCCAAACCATCCCCTGCCCGTGGTGCCTCCTGCCGAACAACAAACGAGGCTCTGGCAAACGACTGGTGGCGGTAAAACCATCACAATAGAAGGCGTAGCTAAATACCACAGGCCGATGACGGGCAGCAGCGTCACCGGTGCGAGAAGCTACGCCCTGCGATCGCCAACCCGCCTGCCCAGCGTGGCGATTATGGGTATATCCTCCAGAAGTTTGCCCTAGGTGGCGAACAATTGGAGAGGCCTATGTCCAGCAGTGGACTGCAATAGGCTGATGATGATGATGATAGTTGAAAGTGGCTTTGGTTCAATTTTCTATTTGAAGGTGGAAATTAAACGTAAACAAATAATTATAGAAGTAAATAAACTACTATGAGCCCATCACCATCTACTGCCAATTTAGCCTGCTAATCCGAGCTATGTCCTTGACTTTAGCTCGTCCACCGATCTTCTCACTTCTAATTCGCCTCCAGTTGTTTGCTCAAACTACTGGGTAGTCCTATGTCCAGCAGTGAAGTGGGATAGGCTGATGATTACGATGAACATAACCCGCTTCATAGCTCACTGAGCATAGGAGCCGAAGTTCTGGACAAGAAAAAATCTTTCCTTTAGATAGGAAACGTGGCGTGGGATACTCTCCAGCTAAGTAGACTGACTGAAAGTCATTGTCAGTTACTTTAATGTTAACGCCTTAAGATATTGTAATTATATCTAAATAAATAAATAACCAAGACATGCCACGCTGGGCCACACAGCGCCACCTAGCCCCAAACTAAGAAGAAGCTTGTACTATGGGTATTAGACAACTCATATACTTACTTAGATACATTTTTTTTGTAAACACATATTATACCTACATAGAAAACACCCAGACCAATACCAGACATGTTCATGAACAGAAATGTTTGTACTGTGCGGGAATCGAACTCACGACCCTTGGCTTAGAGGGCAGAGATCACTACCAAATGAGCCACCGAGCCTGTCCTGATGACTTGTCAGTTATCTGTCAGATAACTGACTACTCATCTTATCAGCATGTGGCGAAATCGTACTTTACCATTTCACACACATCCCTACCAACAAGAAAACCGGTGTCCCCACTAAAACGTCCCTTTTAATCCCAGCTAGGGTGGATAATATCGTTAGTCGCTCCGCAGACAGACGGAATTACATTATTAGCTGCTCCCAATCAATGGGAACCCCATAAACTGTATGGGACATTCAACCGTGATGTATGGGAGCATGTAGGAAAAGAACTCTAACTTCCTTTGCGGTTTCATGAAGGAGCTTTTGTAGACTTGTAAAAAGGGGCTAATGTTTTGTACACGTATCTTCTTGGCGTTTTATCGACTACTAGCTGTGCTCGCGACTTCGTCCGCGTGGAATAGTTAATTTTTCCCCGTTTTTTTTTCACATTTTCCATTATTTCTTGGCTCTATAATAAAAAATAATTTTTCAATTCGGACCAGTAGTTCCTGAGATTAGCACGTTCAAACAAACAAACAAACAAACAAACTCTTCAGCTTTATAATATTAGTTAAGATAATGCGACATACTGCAGTTCTCGGATTCCAAATTCGGTGTACTTAATGGATGGATGGTTAACAGGTTTTTAAAACCAATGTAAATTTACACATGAATGTTATGCACATTCATGAGTAAATTTATATTGGTTTTTCATTTATTTTAGCGGTTAATACATTCTGTTTTCTTCTGCTTCATGTCCCAAAGTAAGCCGAAGTTTGTATTAAGGCTACTAGACATCTGATAAACTTACTGAGATACTTTTTTGTTGTAAATAAATAGATATAGTAAACACCCAGACCAATACAAACAGACATGTTCATGAACACGAATATTTGTACTGTGCGGGAATCAAACCCACAACCCTTGGCTCATATGGCAGAGGTCCCTACCAAATTAGCCATCGAGCCTGTCACGAAAAGTCAAATTGACGAATAAGTCTAACAATGTTTTATTTTTTGTTCCAGGTATGCTTAAAGCTGTATGAAAGGAGTCTCCACTCTGTCGAATTTCTTTGAAGACGAGCTTGTACTACCGCCAATTTCCTGACCCCGGAGCTGCTAAAAGAGCAATGAATGATGACACATGAACCCACTACATCAAAAATACGTAGCAAAGTAATCAAGCTTATTGAATCTAACGGCCGTATTCACAAACGTTACTATAAACCTCTTCAGCTACGTAGAGACATTGCCAGTCTTAGTGTTCTTTATCGTCTCTACAATGGGGAACGTTCCGAAGAGCTATTCCAACTCGTTCCATCTTCACCTTTCCACTCCCGAACAACACGTGCTGTACAGCGTTGTCATCCGCCTACCATCCAGACGATGGTGGCGCGCATCAAGAGGTTTAGTTCCCCGTTCTTGCCCCGTGCCATTAAGTCATAGAATGCCCTTCCAGCTCATGTGTTTCCTTCCTCTTACAATCCTGGGTACTTTAGGCGGGGCGTGAAACGGCATCTCAGTGGGCCCTCAGGGTGAGGGCGACAGGCGCAATGGGTTTGTTCTATTGTGCCTGCCGACCTAACTTTTAGATCACACGACCGCTTACCATCAGGTGGAGTGAGGTCATCCTGAAAGCTCTTCTTATAATAAAAATGCGACGCGTGGCGGACAGTGCCCAAAATCCTACAGGATTTTGGGTACTTGTGCGTAAAGAAACCTTTGTGAATACGGCCGTAAGGACCACAAACTAACATGAACTCCCGATTGAACTCTGTAGGAGTTTAGTGTTTGATAGTGGGCGGCCCACCGACTGGCACCTGTTTTTGCTCAACTAGCGCATGTGTTTACACAACTAGTCCGTTGTCGCCACTTGAAAATTCATGTTTACCCACTTAACCGGGCTTAATTACATGATTGTGTCTCGTTGATAGGGCTATGTGGGACAGCTGACACCGTTCACTTACCATTTTCTGTACATATACTCGTAGCCAGGCATATTTCCGTTCGGAATTCCGGGAGGGGCCGAAAATGTTGTTGGGTCACTGTATGTAGGTATTCATAAATGTACTTAGGTAACTGCACTATGACACAACCAACCGTTTAATGCCTACTATGATCATCAGCCAGAAAACTTCCACTGCTGGGTAGGTATAGGCTTCTCCCAATAAGGGTATTTGCGTTAGTATGCGATTGGCAGGCCGATTTTTTTTTCTAAATGACTACGATGACGGCCTTAATTATCATCACCGGACTGTTGGGGCTACACAGCTAAGGATGCCCCCTAGTGGGGCTCGGGCCTCGGTTTTGCTGGGAGGGTCCCTATAGACGATATTTTGAGGAGAGGGGCGACCGGTTGCGGGCCGGTTTCGCGCGCGGGACGCGGAAGCTAGGGGACGACGCGGCGCAGGTCCCCGCCGGCGGGGACGAATTGTCTAGAGATACGACAAGATTTCTGATCTCTTTCCGAACTTAAGGATCTGTCGTTCCAGGTTTAGCTATTATTGCAAAGGCTCAGATAAGTTCGGCACTATGCTATAGTACCTCTTGTGTATATGAGCTTCTTTAGGAGCTAAGCCACTATGGCTCAGTTACTTGCGATACTCGGTTGCGCACTATTCTTTAACAAGCTTAGCAATGGCTAAACAAAAGCTTAACAAAGAGGAACTGAATGCTTGCGTTCTGTAGAATGCTACAGAACGCAAGCATTTAGTTCCTCTTTGTTCTATGCAGAATATACTCGTAAAACCAATCATTTCCTATCCTTATGTGAACCACATCATGTTATAAGCCCGCATAAATAAAGGAGACCTGGTCTTATTAAATCTCAGGTTGATTTATAAGATTTCACGTCAGAATTTATCGTCAATTGTCTTATGGTTACGCAACCACATTCCTAACTCACACTTTAAGTCTTGTTCCAATTTTATCGGTAAAATAACTGAGCTAGGACAAATTGCCTGCAGACTTGATAGCATTAGACGAAGGCAGAACCTGTTTTTAAATGATAATTTCGACACGAATAGGATTAGGTTGGGGTTCTAGATTTTAAGAGACGTTAAGTCTGATTAATGAGATGGCAATTGTTTGTTTCACTTTTACTTGGTCATTACGTAATTCACGTTGTTTTTGAAGCTTAATTAAAAATAATCATCATTCCACTGCTGGACATGGCATCTCCAGTTGCTCGCTACTTTGATCAAACCTGGAGGCTTTAACCAATAATCGTCACGCTGTCTAGGCTGGCTTGTTGGCGATCGTAGGGCGTAGCTTCTCGCTCCTGTGACGCTGCTGTCTGCCATCGGCCTGTGGTATTTAGATAGGCCCTACCACCATTCGGTTGCCAGCGCCCCGTTTCTTCGGCAGGATGCACCATGGGCAGGTGGCTTGAATATATTAGGTTGCTTCCTTAAATTACTAAATAAAATATACCTAAAATAAATAAATAACCCAAGATACGCAACGCTGGGCCGCACAGTGCGATCTAGTGCCAAACTAAGCCGACGCTTGTACCACCGTTACTAGACAAAACTGATGAAGTTTACTCGGATGATTTTTTGAAAATAAATACATACATAGCAAACAGAAACACTAAGAGTCCAATACGTTCATGAACACAAAATAATGTTTACTGTGAAAACATTTGTTGAAAGAGATTGAAACCACGACCGCTAAAGCAGAGGCAGTATGCACTACCGACCATATTGGGCCAAACTGGTCGTCATTACAATTATTAATATTGTTATTTAACCCACATTTCTCCGTTTTGTGTATTAAGTATTATATTGACAGTTTTAATGTGGCTACTCATTCCATTACAATTAATGTCATGTGAGGCAATTTTGTTTTCATAAAATGTAAAAGTTTATTACGAAAATGAATATGACAATCACTGTGGCGCAATGTGTAAGCATTTACCTAAAGTGTGCAAGGTTTCAGCTCAATTCCCGGTTGCCATTTTTATTTGTTTTAAGTCAATTGGATATCATTAGTTATTATTTGTTTTAATGATATCTGAAAATACTACTTTATAGCGTTGATCTTCTTTAACCAAGTAATGTAATATAGTCTGACGTATCATTTTAAGAAGCCTATAAGATATTTTTTTATATTGGCACAACATGGTGATACCTTTTCTCCTGAAAGAAACCTAAAATAAGCTTCAAGTCTTTGTGACAACGGACTGTAAACATATTTCTATTAAGTTGCTTGAATAATTAAAGTTAATTGCCGGGATAAGTTTTATAGAACCATTACTTAAAACGACCAAACCCAAATTCCTATTAGATCTATAAATATCAACCAAACGGCTCGTTACAATAATAATTAAGTCTTTATCGACTCTAATAGAGAACTAAAGACTTAGTCCACAATCTATATAATTAAATAAACAAAATTCACCAAACAAAACAAATACCAACAATACGGATTGAGCGGTTCACGAACTTTCAAATAAATTCAATATTATAACGCATAAATCTCGTGCCGACGAGACAGACGCGATAAATCAAGCGGCTAATAGCCGTAATCGTATCGACCACAATAAAGTATAAATTAACTTATCAAATCGTGTCCGATCACCATTCGCACTTGTGCTGTGTCTAGCTGTCGGAATGCCATCAGCGTCAAATACATTACAGAGGTATACACACGGCCGTCGCGTTTGACGAACGAGAACGGGTTTAGTTGCTGTCAGGGTGAATTTACGTGATTCGTGTTGTGTGTGGGCTGACGATTTTAGCTATCGATCTATCGCTGAAAGCGATAAGGCCACCTATACCTCAATAGGTATAGACTAGATACGAAGACAAATCGAGGTACAATTACCTCGATTTGTCTTCGTATCTAGTTTTTAAATCAACCTGTTTGATGAGCAATAAAAATATCTATCTATCTATCTAGGTTAATTAAGTGTTCTTTTATTCTTTGTTTTCTTTTTTTAGTAGCACAGCATAGTGGCCTTCCGATGTCTGATGGAAAATGAATTAGAAGATGTTCAAGTCGCTGCGGCAACGGAAAAAAATCAATTCGATTAGATGTCCGTTGCTACCGACATGCTGGCCTGTAAGATTTTTCTTTCAATACCTATACCGACTTATCCCGAAACACGGCTGCAGTCATTTCACGGGTGTTTTTGGTAACCTACCCAAGCTCGAATCCTTCTTCTTGGATGTTACTTTAAACACTTATAATGTGCCTATTGTCTACACAATCTCAATCATTATTCTAAATAGATTTTATTTTGATTATGTCACAACAAATTGTTTAAACTTTTGTATACATTCTGTAGAACTGTATCGTCTGTGTAGGATTAGCAATCCTTCGAAAGTCCATCTATCTCTAGACTATCGCGAGAAAATACAGGAATCCGCTAACACGTTATGTATTCACTAAGAAATCGTACACAGTATTACACAAATGTTTAATACAAGCATTACCGAACGGAGACAAACGGTACAACACGTAATGATTATATTTATATTGGTTCAATTCGACACGATAAAGGAGTGTCTCATAACTACGAGTAGTACCGCACATCGCGCGAATAATGTACCATCGCTTGCTCAACATCTTATATCATCGCTATATACCCCTACAGGTGCCTACAAAACGACCTTTCATAATCCCCGACTCCTGTTTACACACGTTGTAAATCCGTTCTCCGATCTCCGCGGCCGTGTCTTCCATTCATTGCGTCAATATTATTATATAAACCCTACCCTATGACCCCTATCGAACTATGGAGAATCGTATCAATTATATCAGTAGGAAATACTTTCAGTCTACCGAGCACTCATTATGTCGATACAACGTCGTATCGAGATTGTGTTCTCAACAGCATTGTCTTGACTTCTGACCCCGTTACTAAAGGATGTTATCTGGCTTTGTGAACAAATATTTCTTAACCTGTATTTGCGGTACTCGTATTAACTGACTGGCTCGGTGGTTCAATTGGTAGTGACCCCTGCCTTCTGAACCAAGGGTCGTGGGTTCGATTCCCACCCGGGACAAACATTCGTGTGATGAACACTTGTGTTTGTTTCGTGTCTGGGTGTTTATATTCGTATTTAAGTATTTATTTGTGGTACCTTCGTTGTTCTGATACCCATAACACAAGTGCTTACGCTACTTACTTTGGGATCGGAGCAATGTATGTGATGTTATCTGATATTTATTTATTTATTTATTTATTTATTAAGAACGACTGGACATGACTTAACGGAATGTGCGATTAACGCAACGTTTTCAATAAGTGGGTGAAAAAGTTAAGTAGTTCACCTGTGTTTTGCAATGTTACTGGGTTAATTTGGCGTTGATGGTTCGATGCGTTCTTTTAATGTTCTATATGGAGACCCTGAATGCTCTCTATGCTAACTTATTTTCGACCCCAACGAAGAGCCTTGCCGTAGCGGTGTTACACCGACTGCATGGGGGCGCCTTGCACTCCGGTCAGCTGCCCGAGGATAATGGTATTACGTATTAGTCTACTTTGCCCCACCAAGGCGCCCCACTCAGTGGGGCAGAGTGTAACGCTTTTAAAATTGTAAATAGATAAATATTACAATCTATACGTATAGTTAACCCACCTTTACTCTAAAGTGGCGACTCTAGTGAACTGTTAAAGCGTTCCACTTTGTCCCACTGGTGGGGCAAAGTAGATGTGACACGTGTCTTCGGGCACAGTGGTCAGTGGCGACGTGAACCGTATAGTGCCGGAAGGATGCCAAACAGTCCGCGCGTCCTCCCGAGGTGTGCCGCCTACGCGCGCTGTGGGGGGTTGCGTCGAGTCCTTCTTAGCATCCAGACCCCCCTCGGACTGAGCGGAACGCCGTCGGATTTAGTGGGTATTCTCCGCTAAATAGAAGTGAGCTTCTCATAACTCAGGTGTACGGGACACCTATAGTTTTTAAGTTTGGTAAGTTTAGGTCCGCTATACCGTACCGTATGTATTACCAAGTTTGTAGTTTCAATAACCTGTAAAGGTATGATTGCAATATTCGTAAAATCGTTGCGATTTTATATTGGACAAAGCATGTTGTAGTCTACATTTCTTTAAAATTGGATTTAAATATGTACATGTATGAGGCCTATGTCCAGCAGTGGACTGATGTGGGCTGATGATGATGATGATGTACATAACAGTGACTTTACGTCACTCTAAGCTGCGGGATTATCTGTCTAAAACATAATTAGTTTATATTATCGCTTGTTCAATTTAAGGATAGTATTGATTGTTGCTAACATACGAGTATTGCAATGTAAGCTACATGTAAGAGAAAGTGTTCATAATGATTTACATGTCATTATTGTTTTTGGAATATGTTCAAGTACTCTGAGATAAGGAACAATGTACTATGGGTTCGTATCTGAGTTTGTTGTATTACAATCTCTATACAAATAATGTTATGGTAATTATGTTATGTAATTATCAGCGGACAGTTAACTTATACAACTATAAAGTGGTACTTCCCTGTTATTAGAATAGAATTGAAGAGATTTGTCGTAAAGTAAAAGCACTTTAAAATCGCCAGCTCAATTAAAAATGATTCTACGGTCTGGTTTGAAAAGTCACTTCTATCAAGAAGAACATATTCAGTACTTTTAGTTACTTAATATTAGGGAAGATTTGAAATTAGGTATGTAGGTATACCCCAGTCCTAGTCAATATTGGCAAGGCAAGGGAATAGGGTGCAAATTTCAAAGACTTGCACAGCGCGATTAGCCTCTAAATTCAGTGCGAACGGCCGAACTATGAAACTCTGCCGGGATACTTGTTTCCCGAGAGTTCTGATGTGCGAGGCGCAACCCATTTAGAATAAAAAAAAAACTTTCTGTGTATTAAGGTTACTGAGTTACTCAAAATAACATGACAGGTTGCCAATAATAAATAACCGGTAACAATTTATCATCAATGAAACTAAAAGTGAACTGCACTTACAATAACGTACGAGAGACGTTTGCAGTCGCTATGTCGTCGCCGCCATATATGCGACGTTTATGGCCATTATTTCAAATGTACAACCCTGCCGGGCCTTATAGGCGGTGAAACCAAACTTCCCGCAGCGTGTGTGACGAAATAGGGTTGTCGGCGCAGATTTAGGGTTAAGTCGACAAGCATCGTATGTTTTGTACATCATATTATCGCGGTCCACTTGATTGGGGCGTAGAAGTGTGGTGGGTACAGCCTCACCGTTTTTATTTTTTTTTTGGCCACACAGCGCCACCTAGCCCCAAACTAAGCTAAAGCTTGTACTATGGGTATTAGACAACTGATAAATCTTACTTAGATGTTTTTTTTTGTAAATTAATACATATTATATATAGAAGATACCCAGATCAATACAAACAGACATGTTCATGAATATAAATGTTTGTGCTTTGCGGGAATCGAACCCACGACCCTTGGCTCAGAGGGCAGAGGTCACTAGCAAATGAGCCATCGAGCAGCTGTTGTTCGACAGGGGAGCACTGTATTGCATCCCAGAGCTTCCGGACTCTTTCTCCGGATTGGAAGTGCCGCTTGTCATCTGCGGCAAGCCAGGGCAAGCAGGGAAGCGGCCGCATACTTCTGTGTTATCCGAATCCCTGCAAGTTTCTTCACATTAGTGATTTGGTGACACAGGTGGGTATGCCCTCCCATTCTATGAGATGTGAGTCCCACAAGTGTGAGTGGCAAACAAGCCTACGGCCCGCCTGATGTTAAGCGGTTACCGCAGCCTATGGACACCTGCGACACCAGGGGTATCACACGCGCGTTGCCGACCCTTTAAAAACCTCTTCACAACCTTTTTGAAGGACCCCATACTGTAGTCACGGGGGAGCGCCTCGGCGGGGAGCTCATTCCAAAGCCTGAGTGTGCGCGGCAAGAAGTTTCTGTTGAAACGTACCGTACGCGACTACCCATGTTCTTGGATATAAGGCTGAATCCCCTGTCGACGGCGAGCGGTGTGGTGGTAAAATGAAAGAAAAAAAATATTATAACTAGTTTTAAGTCAATAAGAAAAGGCCTGAATTAGAGAAGGCCTACTACGTTCAGCAGTGGACGGACCAAGGCTTTTGATTGATTCAAATCAATATTATTGATAAAATATATCTTTGTACTATAGAAATTATTACCCAGTATAATTAATTAATCTATATCGTTATTGCTTACCAAATTTCAATAAATTAATAAGCTTGTATGAGCAATCACAGCGATGGTATTGCTACATACTAATAGTTCACATAACTAACACAAGTAACATAGAGATTTGCCGAGTTAATGCGAGACAGCCCTATGTGATCTATGAGTAATTATAGACAGGAATGTTACCCCTATGCGAGTTAAGGCGAAGACGTGTGCACGAGTTTCTAGCGTCATTCATAATACGCCATTGATAAGTTTTCATTGACATTCACTTTCACTTCGGCGACACGCGGCGGTGTTCGTTTGATCTGTCACCGTGACCTGTGTCACTTTGGTCATAAAAATGTATTTTACGGTTTGTGGGTTTTACTGCGAGCCCATTTGCAATTTATTAGCCTGTGGCCACGCTTGCGTGTATTTAGGATTGTGAATAAGCCATTGAAAATAAAATAAAAATTTAGGAAAGTAGTATTGCATATTATCTACATCTTACTACTACAGGAATAGTATTAGAAGTATTGTCATTGGGGGAGTTCTATGTCCAGCAATAGACGCTTGCAGGCTGATGATGATGATGACAGGAATATTTTTTAAGATGAAAATCTTAGACGTCAAACTGAACCTATCTTTAGGTTTAAGAATTCTACGAAATTAAGTAGATCATGTGAAAGGAAGCTAATATTCTTAGGCAATATAAAAAAAAAACGATTTATTAGCTTTTATGAATACAGGCATTATTTGAACTCGTAAAACACATTGATCTTTATACAAACACATAATAACTGATTGCATCACATCGGGTTACAAGAGTTACATGAACTGGTTCATTGTGACCAAAACTAACCTTTATCAATAAATCGCAATTTAGCAGACACGGGTCACATTTATTGACATTAAAACAAAACGAGGCTTATTTTACAGTGAGTTTAATGCTCGATACTATATTAAGTTATAGTTGCGTTGAAGTTATCGATAAAATAATCCTAGTAGGTAAAGTAAGTTATGTGGTAGGTAGATACAGTATTTATTTCGGTATTTATTACTTATGAGAAGAACTAGTAACAATAGCACTACCTACAGGTACTACAGTAATCTTAATAGTAAAATGGTGCTCTAACAAACCGTAGGTATTCCATGCTTCCGGAGCGATATTTTATATTCCGAATATGGATTATAAAGAGTATATAAAATATAAAAATCATACATAGGTCTTCAACCCTTCATAGGTTTTCCAAACTTATTTGGAATCGATATGTAGGTAAATTTCTTAACTTAAAATTAAATATCTTTTTATAGATAATGAAAACAATTTTCTACTGCTTACTTCGACTATCATCTTTTTTGTATTGTTTGGTATCTAACTAACCTGCTCTTAATGAAAAGAAACAAAAACTATTTATAAGTATGTCAAAAAATGTAAGACAAAATTTACTCCGCAATAATCGATTCGCCACTGAAACGATCTCGCGTGCAAAATTATCGATAACAATCCGATTAAGACAGCACTACGAATACCGAGGGCTGTTACGCAACACTCAGCAATAAATATCAATCAAGTGGTCATTGTAAATATGGTCGCCCGGGTCGCATCGGCCATCTTAACTTTATTTGTTACCGCTCTCTTATTTACCGATCTTTGTTTAACAAGATGTTATGAGAGTGATGCAATGTAAATCTGTTGTGGTTCATTGAATTTATTAGATGATGTTAAGTGATCAAGATTGATGTTATTGTGCACTTGATTTGATGTTTGTTGTTAACGTAAGTAGCTGAGAAAGTACTTGAGATAGATGAGTGGATATTCTATTGCAGACCATACAATTGACTAATAAATTACTGGTGGTGGTATAACCATCACGATTGAAGGAGTCGCTAAATACCATAGACCGACAACGGGCAGCAGCGTCATCAAAATGAGAAGCTATGCCCTGCGATCGCTAACCCAGCAGACCAGCGTGGTAATCATTGGTAAACAATTGGAGAGGCTTATGTCCAGCAGTGAACTGCGATAGGCTGATGATGATGATACAATTGACTTAAAACTAGTTATAATAGATTTTTTGTATTTTTGGTCTTATCGCTTAACAATCTCTTCCTCAACCATAGGGTAGAGTATAGTTAAAAAGAAAGGATTTTACTTAAGAACGTGTTTCTTATTTGTATTCTTTGTTTTGAACTTACCCTCTCTGTAGCCTCTCACAAGACTCGCCCGCTTTCAGAAAGATTGTTCTAACAGCTCCGAATACACGATCTTCATTAATCCATTAGTTGGTCTCGAATAAGGCAACACCGATCTTAAATCGCTAATCTGTTTATTACAGGCAAAATTAGCCGATAAAGCACCTAGCTGTTGACACGTTAACAGCCGAAACGATTACCCGTGTCGTTACTATGAAAGGAAAAGCTCTATTTTACACGCCACTATTTCAGTGGAAATTTATTCGCTTTCCTGTTAGGCTTCGGTCTTGAAGTCAGCGGGTAGCGGATCGGAATAAACAGAACAGCATCGTGTCACCCACGACTGCAAATCATGTGGTGCTATGTTATGTGTAAGTGTAGTGTTGTTGAGGTAAAATAACTGTATCATAAGAAAACCATTAAGTCTATATGAGTATAAATACAAATGCATTGTCGAATTCTATGTACGCCCATAACTTTAACACGACTACACCAAATAGGATGATTCTTGGTAAAATACATAAATGTATTCGTTATTATTAAGATTAAAATTTAAGAAAGTCCTTGATTTAATTATTAAATTATTAAATACCTTATAAATAAAAGTACGACTACAAGTGTGTGTGAATTTGACTTGTTTTTTCATAGTCATACACATATACAGACAAAACAAAAAATGGTCATAGAACTATGGCAATGCATCTGCCGCCCCCCGCGCTATGAAAATCGGGAACGCTTCCATAACAAATCCATACATTGAATCGCGCCCGCGCCCGCTAAATTTGAGACCGAGGTCTTACGCGCTTAAAACTCTCAATTAGTGCATCTTGACAGGTTTTATAGGTGAGCTTAAACTGTAGAAATGTTCGATAGCTTTCTACGGTGTTTTAACTACTATTCGAATAAGGCGTGTGCAATATAGGGTACCTCTGAAGTAATTTATTTTTACGTGGTTTTAATCGACATAGCAATCAAATGAATCTAAACATTATACTATCAGGGCTTGGTGGCACATTCTGTTTGATCGTGTTGCTTTCTGCGATAAAATTGTGTATGTACAATCATCTTATTATAGCAGTCCACTGCTGGACATAGGCCTCTCCAGCTGTTCGCCACTTTGGGCAACCATGTGGAGGCTTTACCTATTATCGCCACGCTGCGCAGGCGGGTTGACGATCGCAGGGCGTAGTTCCTCGCTCCTGTGACGCTGCTGCCCGTCATCGGACTGTGGTATTTAGCTACGCCACCAATTATGATGGTTATACCGCCACCAGTCGGTTGCCAGAGCCTCTGCCTCGTTGGCACAATAAGTAACTAAATATCTAATGTACGAGATGTTGTCCGATATTTATTTTGAAACAGCTTTCGTTTTCACTTTCTTAAAGCTCCGTAGTCGATTCCGATGATAACCCTAACTGAAAGAGCCGAGCTTTTCCGTTCGTTAATCGCGACAAACTTTTGCCTATATGCAAGTTTAGCATATATAGTGTGCGATTAATTATCTTTGCAATTAAACCCACTAATTAAAGAGATTTGGATTAAGAAGTACATTAAAACCAAGTAGTTGGTAATGATACTAGACACTGGTAATTAAGCTTTTATAAAATAGAAAACGAGACAGCTTTCTAAGATGTTTTTTTACAGTGGTACAGCATGGATGATGGAAGGCGCAAAAAAGCCCAAGTCGCTTCGGGAACAGACAAGTAACCCAATCAATTGCCTGTCTGCCATTTCCATTCTGTATAGGCTCTGGCTATACACCGACTGATATTGAAAATACTAAAGTCACTTCAAGGCAGTTTCGTCGACCACCATATGATGGTCCTAGTGACCATGTCCGGCGGGTAAACCCTATCCTATCTTAACTAATATTATAAAGCTGAAGAGTTTGTTTGTTTGTTTGAACGCGCTAATCTCAGGAACTACTAGTCCGAATTGAAAAATTCTTTTTGTGTTGAATAGACCATTTATCGAGGAAGGCTTTATCACGCTGCAACTATTAGGATCGAGGAAATAATGGAAAATTTAAAGAAAACGGGGGGAAAATAACTATTCCACGCGGACGAAGTCGCGAGCACAGCTAGTATATTATATGATGCAACGCGAAAGTTTAAAAGTTATTATTGCATCTACAATGTCTAATAATATGATTTACTCTTAATGTTACCTTCCCCTCTTTCCTTTGAACATCTCTTTAACCTAATCACCGCCATACAAAGCAGGTCTAGATAAACTGTATACAGATTGAATGAAAGAAAGCCCAAAGTGCATTTCAGAATGATGCGTGACCTTAATGCAAGATATACGAGGTGTAAACACAAAAACTGGTGCACTCTGCATCGTGGTCGGTTAATTCGGTAGCAGGAAGCGCCGCTCATAAATCCGACTTCAGGTGCTATTAAAAACCATTTTGCGGGGTAACCATGATTTATGAAATTTGAAGTAATTTATTACAAACAAAAAATGTAGATCGAATAGGTATGCTTTTCTTTACGTGAATATTAGTATAATTTTCTCATTCTGATCTGAGATTTTGAGCAGTCAAAGTCTTATCGAATTTGGATTATTAATTCCCTCGAGTCGAGTATGTTTAATTAAACAACGGGCGATGCATGATGCATTCTGCATGCCTTCACGGTAAGATTTGTATTTAAAGAATCGGTCACATTCTTGACATATATTTCTTTCTCTCTTCCTTAGTCATTAACGACAATATAATGCATTAGTCATTTATACATACATACATAGGTACATAACTGCTTTCTCCCAGAGGGGTAGGCAGTGACCACATCCTTCCATTTGCTACGATCATTTAGTCATTCATTCACAACATAAAAGATTCGCTCTTGTCTGTGGAGCAAATTCCGACTAACTTTTAAACGTAATAAATAAATATTAATTTAGGTGTCCGAGCTACGCTTGACCCACTTGTGAGATTAACCCCTTGGATTTTAGCATGTGGCAACACTCAGTCCCTACCAAATGACCCCTCCCGCACGTCGCACCCCACCCCGCAGCGCTAGCGCCGCCATGACGCGCCGGGCGATACGACTCGGTCGGTTCGCTCCTCAGTACGTCTTGGATTTTCGATGTGAACACTCGTCTTAGTGGTAATAAATTCAAGTAAAATTTTTGTATTTTTTTTAGATTTAATTTTATTTAGTGATTGCCCGCTCTTCGGACGGCAAACTCACTTAAATTAATGTGAGTGATAAGGAAAGCCCTTATACACCTTACATTACGCATCGCAGCCGTAGGCTGCGGCAACAGAACAGAAGCAGCCGTCTGTCGGCTATGCCAACAGACGACATGTTGTCGAAGCATTTAATGCTACATATATATTAGTTCCACAGCCGTCTGACGGCCGTGCGAACAGACAACACATGTCGACTAAGCATTTAATGCTTAATATGGGTTTCACAGCCGTCTGACGGCCGTGCGAACAGACGACACATGTTGTCGAGGCATATAATGCTTGATATCGCTTTCGCAGCCGTCTGACGGCCACGCGAACAAACGACATATCGACTAAGCATTTAATGCTTGATATCACTTTCGCAGCCGTCTGACGGCCGTGCGAACAGACGACATGTCAACTAAGCATTTAATGCTTCATATCGCTTTCGCAGCCGTCTGACGGCTATGCCAACAGACGACATGTCGACTAAGCATTTTATTCTTGATATCGTTTTCTCAGCCGACTGGTCATAGACATAACACCAGCTGCGTGCACTCACCAGCTTTTGACCATTGAGATGGCGCAAGCAACCACGACCTTTGTCGTATGGATCCCTCCAGCCGATGAGGAAGAATTTCAAATAACATTGTGGCTATCTAGGATTACCTATATCCAAAATTCCAAATGACCGGAGAGATTGTGTAATTAACACACCATCCTATAACGACCCTTTTGGGGAGTCGATTTGTCCAGATGCTGAGTGTAGGCTACGTTTCACAGTGAGACTAGCCAAAGCTTATGGCCTGGAAAGCTCGTCAAGTGAAAGACAATATCGAGATAAAGCGGATAATGCTAAGTTGGCCGCTATGACAAGCTCTGGTATATGCCCCATTATGGCATATAGCTAAAACACACCCAATGCTGGCTTATAATAGATTTTCAGATACGCTATTAACTATACTAAAACTTGGACTCTTATCGCGCCTAGCGCCTAAAAAACTTTTTGAAGGTCCAACATGGTAATGCGATTGAATCAATGTCTTCCCCAAGTACAGGGCCAAGCACTTCTACGGGACCTAAAAGAAGCCATAGTCCAGACCTATTGACTACTAGGAAAAACCTAGACCGAGCGATTTCATGGCACATCAAAATTTTTATCTCTTAGCACAATTTACGAATGAAAATGTGAGCCTCATTCTTGACAATAACAACCGAGGTGGTTGGCCTGTAGCTACCTTCTCAAAGGACTACCACAGTCTAAGGCACTGGAACGAGCAGAAAATACTGTCGATGATAGTGGATCCCTCCTTCTATTATATCAAACAAGGAGACGCCATAAACTGAGGAACCTCTTTAAAGATTTCATTCCAACTACCAAAGAAAGCGAAGGCAAAGTTACTAAAGCACACACTTAATGAAGCAAGGCTCAGATTGCTAGAGATCCAACTATGAAAACTGGCAAAATATTTGATGCGCCGGGGTCCAGAATATGTTTCAGGCTACTACTGTCTTCACTTCATTAAAGGTTAATGGATTTGGCAACTGCAACTGCAGAGGCAGTTGGTCTCTATTGTGGAAAAAAAATGGATTTATGCCTAGGGGCAATAACACGTGGACTTTTAGTCTTTACAAGATTTTTACCAAAAATGTCCCCAATGAAGTCAAAAGTCACATAAGAAAATTTTCCGTTACTAGACAAGTGGGCAAGCGAATCACTCCTTCAATATGTTGTAGGAAATGGTCAGAGGTTATACAAAATAGAAGAGGCAAATATAAACCTCAATAAAATAAAAGGCAATACTTCCTATCAGACACTCATTTGTTTGCTGAACCTCAGCTGTCTGAATCCATGCAGGAGCAGGGAGCTCTTCCTTGCTCCTGCTTGAAGCAAGGAGGAGCGTCAAGGCTTTTTCCTGGTATTTCAAAAACGATGATTTCTTCCACTTGATTGTTTGTGTAATCACTACATACTCGTAGCATAAAATAATAATAAAACAGCGTCGCTTTTATTATGTGCCTGTCCCTATGTACAAGTATGCTTAGATCTTTTAAACTGCGCAATGGATTTGATGCGGTTCTTTTATTTTAATAGATAGAGTGATTCTAGAAGAAGGTTTATATCTATAATACATGCATGTATAATTTAGTAGAGGAACACTGATAATTTTAGAGGTTTCTAATGTGTTCCGTTAAATACCCGAAACGAAGCGAGGGCGGATCGCTAGTCACAAATAAGATCACACAAATGAGGCCCACCAGCCGCAATGTAACTCTGCCTTCAAAAGGACAGCCCATGAAAAAGTTTATTGCGCCTGTGCTCAAGCCAGACTACTGGCTGGCACAGCACATCCAATATATAAACTTAGCAGACATAATAAATCTATATTATGAAACTACGACTTCATCAAATTATGTCTTTTGAAATTGACAAAATGCTTAAGGTCAATTCCGTTCGCTTATGCGAAACCAGGACGGGATTCTTATCTAGCTTATTTTTACGGAAAAAATCCGATGACTCGAATCGCCCCATTTTTCATGTGAGAAATCTGAATAATTACAGACCACCTGCTTAATCATTTCAAAATACCTATGTGCTTGAAGTTAACAGACTTCATGACCAAAACAGACTTATCATATCATATAATGCAGATTCTTAGCATTTTCTTAGAAAGTTTCCGTGTACGACATGACCTGCTTACCGTTCGATTTAGTTACCACCCCAAGCACTTTCGCAAACGTTTCTAACTGGTTGGCATGTTTTTCAGGATATAAGGAATACGGTTCATCATCTCGATGATTTTCTAATAATGTACGCCGATTATGGGGTATTACTTCAACAAACTCAGTTTTCCCCCGTTGTGGGCATGATGAGCATGCCCACAACATTAAAAGACTTGTGACGTCACATTTCTACGATCTATTGAGATCGATAGGATGATGACAATAAACGTTAAGCTTTAATAGATTTTTTGGGTAGGTGTACCCACAACCTCTTTTTGAGCATTAGATCCGCATCTGCCACCTCATGGAATTGGGCTGGACCATCAATACAAATACTGCACTGGTGCGGACAAAAATAATAGAATGAAATACAGAATAAGGCTTCGAGTACCTTTCCCAACAAAATCCCATTGCTGTCATACTAAGGAATGTATTGAAGACAAATTGGTGGAGGTGGCACAAGGTCAAAACACCTTTGGGACATCTTAATTTTGCATGATTTGTCGTACCTTTAGACTTTGCAGAAAGATTCAATTAGCAGCAAACCTTCTTCCAGGAGCAGACTAAAACAAAAAGTTCCATCTTCCAGAACTGGTAGCACTGAAATTTCATTATTGGATCTACAATGCAGACAATTCCTCTCATATCCACTACAAAGACCTTAGTTAATATTCATAATAACCGATGCCCCAGATCTGGGTTGGGGAGTGGTAAGTAATTCATACTTACATCTCTCTCATCTCGTTTCGCCTCTGGACAAGAGAGCAAAACCGATGGCACAGCAATCGCAATGAATTGTGGACGTTAAAGAAAGTACTCAAACAAGTATCTCCCTATTACAAAGGTCAAACAATGCTAACTCAGACAGACAACAAAGTCGTGGCACCATTTGCCATCAAAGAGGGAGGAATGAAGTCTCTAACATTGTTACAGTTGACTACATAAATATTTCAAGAGGCTCACCAACATCGAGTAGGTACACCTTGTGGTTCGCTATTTACCAGGAACATACAACCAGTTACCTGACAATCTGTCAAGATTTCGTTAAGTGTCAATCGACACTCTCAAAAACAATGTGGTCAATGATCTTCAAGAAGTGAGGCACAATATCAATAGATCTCTTTGTAAGTGCCCGATCAGCTGCAGTCAAGCAATATGACATTGGTGTCATCTTTGGAGATGCACACGAGCAATCAGGTGCGTTTGTAAATGCTTGCAGTAAGCCATGGCATTACGACCTAGGATGGTTCCCCTGTTGATACCCCGTGTCTTCAGCTACTCTTATTTTGCAAAATTTTTATAGTACTTATTTACATAAGGATCGCAAGTTGGCTCTTAGCACAATTGCCGTACATAAAGTAGTGGCATGGCAGTGACTTTTGCAAATTACCTTAAATTCTGAGAAACGAACTGTACATCCATTGGTCGAACAATAAAATTAATGAAAGCCATAGTGTTAACAAAGTCTACTACTGTCAGGAAACCATCAACTTGGGATTTAGGGAGCTTAATCAAATATCTACAGCATTACAATATTGATACCAGTAGCTTATTTCAAATTGCACGAAATGTTGCAACCCTCTTGCTATTGTGTACAGGCAGAAAAATTACAGGATCTTACTCTGCTGGATAAAGGGACAATCGATGGAGGATGCAAACCATTATTTATTATTTTGGCCCCGATTTGGATCAAAGGCTGATTTATCAACGTATCGATAAACTGGGTAGCGGTTTTCAAATGACGGACCGGAACAACTAGGCCCTGTCGTAAAGACAAGAATACTCATCTACATTTCAAGAAATCGTAGATCAGCAGCGCAAAGCTTATTGTTTCTAACGACCAGGGAAAGAGTAAAAGCAGTTTCACACACAGTTTTTACTGGATGAGTTCGAACATTGCTTCAAGAAGCTAATATTCAAAACTCTCCTGAAAAATTTAGGGCAGTAGTTAATTTCGATATTTGGCCCAAAGAGAATATGAATATTTGATGAGGTGTCAAAGAGAGGTAATTGGAGGAGTAGAGATACATTCCTCAAGCACTACTGTAAGGAAGTGCATAACTAATCAAGAAAACTTAGTCGTAATGATTATGATGTTCTTTTTTTTTTCCACTCCAATGTGAGTTATTACAAGCCATTCGACTTAAGTTTCTATTAAGTTTAATGAGTGTTAATCTGTGAGACTTTCTCATATGAATTTCTTTATAATAATAATTTTTGTACTTTTGATTAAAGTACAATTTGTTTCGTAAAATTATAATATAATAATAATAAATTCTTTTATTGAACAAACATTCGAAATATTACAGAATTTGTATACAACTAAAACGATTTAATTAAAAGAAGAGGGTACTTTTAGTATACATGCAAGCCGCCCGTCACAATCCCTCCGACGATATCTGCGAACTACTCAACGTCATGCACGGTGCGTGTGTCAGTAGATAATAGGTTTTATTACCGCGCCATAAGACTGACGTTCACGTGCAGTGCGTAAGAGAGAATGCGGTAGGGCAACATGCAACCACCAAAAGTATGAACTTAAATTTTAGAACATTTTTCTTTTGTACATATTTAATTTTTTAACATTTTATTTTAGTCATATGTATACAATTACACTAGTACTTAAACTAGGCCGAGCCTGTGCTATAAGTACTAGGTTCTTCCCTTGATTTAAGCTGTAAAATGTTATGTATTGATGTCTCGCAATACGTTTATCTCTATACTCTGAATAATTGGGACAAATAATAATTTTGCTTATGCTACAAAATAAGTAAATTATGAATTATGCTACTTTTATTGCGTGTATTGTTGAATTTGTAATATAATACTCAAATACTTTATTTATAATAATATAATATTTAAAATACTTATTTATTTATAATATAATACTTAAATACTTTTTTACAATATAATACTTATATTTATACTAATATACATAGTTGCCTATATACGTAGTTAGAAATGTAATAATTTATTGATGTTTTAATAAAAAAAAAAATTTTTTAATGTATTAATTGGTTCATTCTTTAACGAGATAACCCTCCCGTGATATGGTTACCAGTCACAGTACGCCATGAAGCACCGGCAGAAAATAAACACTTCTCACAAGTGGGTCAAGCGTAGCTCGGACACCTAAATAACACCGTTTTCCCCCCAAAGGGAAGAAAACGGATATTTAGGTTCCAGCGTAGCTTGACCCACTATTTTTAAGCCTTGCCGGCTCTGAGGTGACGTACTGAGGAGCGAACCGACCGAGTCGTATCGCCCGGCGCGTCATGGCGGCGCTAGCGCTGCGGGGTGGGGTGCGACGTGCGGGAGGGGTCATTTGGTAGGGACTGAGTGTTGCCACATGCTAAAATCCAAGGGGTTAATCTCACAAGTGGGTCAAGCTACGCTGGAACCTAAATATCCGTTTTCTTCCCTTTGGGGGGAAAACGGTGTTATTCACTAATATCTTACGTTAAGATTCTAGCTATAAACAAATAGTGACAAGACGTGTGGTCACCCTGCCGACGCCTATCGCTCAACTCGTAAGTTCGACGACGAACTTACAAGAGCTTTAAAAAGTGCGAGCTTACAGAAGTTCCCTCTTACGCGACACGCGTCGCGGTCAGCCGGAACGGAAGTGTCGAATGTCGATACTATTTTTGTTTTTTATCCTTTGACGATTGACGAAAGTGTGGTTTTCGTATTTCTTTTATTGCATGATATACTTGAGGAAGTAAGATTGAATTGTTGGTAATGAATATTAGACAACAAGTTACAACAAGTTATTAGGAAGATGCTTGGTTTTTCCCTTAATTTTGCTTATTACTTCTTTATTTTTAATAAATTTTACTCTTACTTATATTTTTTGTGCTATACCACGTTACCCTTTGGTTCTCTGAAAGAGATTGTTCATTACGTTAAGACCGCCTAAATTGTCATAAGTAAATGTCTATGGTATACAACATAATCAATATAATCTGTATAGTCAAAATTAAAAAAAATGTATAGTGTATCTATCTATCTGTGTATTTAAATTATCAATGTAATAAGTGCAAAGGCGACAAAACGTCTGGTGCTTCCCTCGGTTAGTGTATCACTCTGGTCATACAAAGAGGGAAAATGACCTTCTTGGCACAATGCCTTTGGGCAGCGATTTTCGGACATTTATAAGCTTAATTTTGTTCTTTATATGGGTATATTGTGTTCCAATTTATGTTTATGCCCTTAGAGCTAGATGTAAAACAATATATATTGTTATAGGTATGTATATCAGCCTTAGAACCGACAGATGCAGGCTTATAAGGAAATAGGAGTCCATTTTATTTTAAAATTCTTATAAACTAAAGATCATCCAATGACGGCTATATTCACTTAATTTATAGGTAGGTAGTTATATGCAATTCCCAGGGGAAACAAAAGCCAATAATGCAAATCCAATTACAGATTACAATAACAGACAATGCATGAATGATAATAATATGGCGATTATATGCATCTTTCTTATAATGAAACAGGTTTTTCACTATCTACAAGTTTATTTCCTTTCCCACAAAAAGATTTCATTACATTCTCGGTTTTATTTACATCGTTATATCAATTATTCAACGATCTTACAGTTATTTTTGCACACAATTCGCTTAATTAAAGCAAGGAAACTCCGGAACTGTGAGAAACTGCGAGTGACATCATCGCAATAACTGTAAGGCTTTGGGCACACTGTGCATAAGATTGTTATTTATTAAAGAGGTAGGATTTAAGTTAATAATTTAAAAAATACAGTGGTTTCGTAAATAGACTACCCGTACGGGTAGTCTATTTACGAAACCACTGTATTCATGTACACTTAAGACAAACACTTATAAATCGACAATTAAAAGGAATTAAACTACCACCGGTTTCGGAATCAGTATCTATCGAGAAGAATCGGCAAGAAACTCGTTATTAACTCTTTTTCAATGCCAATTTTCCTTACAATTTTCAATAGACTTAGTACCTATGTCAAACTCTGGTACAGAGTTCCATACCTTTCGTTCGTTCGCACTATGAATGTAGAGGCTAGGGCTTTGTGCGATTTTTTTCAGTTCACTAGTTAATAGTTTGCTTGAGTTTATTTTTCGTGTCGCACTTATACGTTAAACATTTCACAGAACCCTTACCAAATGATATGATAAATCAGCTATATAAGCTGTGGATTGTTAAGGTAATATACGCCTCTCGGCATGTGTCTTAGAAGTTGACTAAGGGAATATTAGGAAATGAACAGCAGCGATTACCTGAGTACCTACAGATAAAACCTACTTCGGTCATCAACCCGCCTACTCGCCTGCTAAGCGTGGTCACTAAGGAAAATCTCTTCAAATGACAACTGTCATCAGGGCCGTCTTTAACCTATTGGAGGCCCTGGACATATTAGGATAATGGGGCCCCTATTGTCTTTGAGAGAACACTATTTCGTCGGCCCTGACAGGAACTGGGCACTTTGTATTTGAGCTGAGGGGCCCCATCGATCGCGGGGCCCTGGGCACTTGCCCCCAGTGCCCACTGGGAAAGAGGGGTCTGACTGTCATTGGCCTATGTCCAGCAGTGGACGTTTGCAGGCTGATGTTGATAACGCTTCTTGGCTATCCCTGCCACTGTCTACTATAACTTAAAGTATGTAGTACCTTTTGCTACAAATGTGTACCAGTGTGTTAGCGCCTTAGGCGGCGAAGCTAAAGCCTGCCTTCCATACATATGTATGTATGAGAGCGTGGCTACGACGCAACGTGTCACGGTCGGCCGGCCATTCCCGTGTGAGTGTCCCGACCACTATCGAGATGTTAAGCGAACTTAAGAAATCGCAACATTTGTAGAAAATGTAAACACCATTATATGTACTCGCATCACTTATCCATTTATTAATATTGTTCGTCCATGCATGTAGCGCTCCTCTGTTTAAGGTGTCACTGAAAACCAGCGTCGCGGTGCCCCCGCGCCACGACACATGCTGAGTGGCAACCTATTTGGATGCATACATTATTGTCCATATAACTAGACTTAAAAAAGTGACCTACCAAATTGTAGATATGCTCCAATAAATTTATTTTCATTTCATTTCAAAATTGTTTTCCATAATTAGGAAATCTTTCATACTTTTAAAGCTGCTTAGATCTTACCATACTACTCGTAACCGATTGCAATTCCATCCTCATCATCCCGATGGTTGGCGATCCTCCACTGTACGCTTTATGAGGAACTTCTTGCCTCGCGCACCGGTTTTGTGGAACCAACTTTCTGCTACAGTCTTTCCGAACAGCAACTAATTGGGAGCCTTCAAGGAACGAGCGTACTCCTTTTTAAAAGCGACCCGAGAACTCGATATAGTTGCGGGTGTCCATGGGCGGTGTCGACTGCTTACCATCAGGCATCACATATGCTCGTCTGCCGCCTCTTGCATATAAAAAAATCTTTGTCGTTACGCTTTTAACATCCCCGGTCCTAGTTCGTGGGGAACATATATTCCAGAATTACCTTTTTTCGGTACCTATGTAAACTTTATCCGGGGATTGCGTAGAGACATTGAGTAACTTTCTGTAGAATAAAATAAAATATAAAATATTCTCTTTCAAATTAGGTACTTAGATTTTTAAAGAGCACTTAAAATGATCAAGTACAATCCTTAATAAATATATTTCCAATCTCATGATTACTTGATGATTTTACCTAATTTATTCTGATGACTATTTGCCTAATTTATTCAATCTCATTAGGTAACTTTTATTTGATAAATGTTAATAAACCAGTTTAACGACGAATTAGTAAAATCAATATTTTTAACAACCATATAACAACTATTTGCCAAAAACGTAAACCAATTTGTTTGTGTCAACAAATTCTTGTTTCTTCCGCAAAAATACTACCAAATTTTTGGAAAAAAAAATATACTTATACCATTATATACTTTGACAAACCCGTTTCAAAGTTGAACGTTCGTTGGCAGTGACATCATGCTGAGGTCAACAGCTGCATGTTTGATGACATCAGGCCGGTGTTCTTGACATAACGTGACTTGGTTGTCGAAAACTGCCGAAATGACGAGAACTGTTGACGCACATTTTTGCGGGTCCGTTGTTAAAGGGAAAAAAACATAGATGTTATAGGATAGATAACATCTTTATTGCACTAAGCATTTACAAGGAAAACGTTACTGCTGGCTACCAATAACGTATTAAAGCTTTTCGACCATTGTATTCTAAATTCACAGTTAAATGTCAAGTTGCCTCTCGTAAAATATAAGTATACATTATAGCTGCTGCCCGCGTGAATATTCGTATAAAACATAGATATGTGTTAATCCAACATATAAGCTATATTACTGTAAAGTTTCCTTATTCGTTTAATAATTAATGCGTGAAAGAGGAACAAACATACATCCATCCAAACATTTATATTATTAAGTAGGAGTAGGATAGCGAAATACACAATTTTGCTCATGGCGTTTCGACAACTATGCATCATTATCATTCATTCAGTTAGAAAAAGAATTGTATAAATTCTGAGTACTGAATTAAAAAAAAACCGAAGAACTGTGCATAAAAGATATGATCGCCTCGTGAATGGTGCCGGAAAGAGGGCTGGTGCCGGGTAAAGACTAATAAACCTAGCTAATTTAATTCGATCTGATAAAATATGTAGGTACCTAAATACTAAATCAGTTCCCACAGGTAGCATGTAATGTTATCCATTGTTTTACGCAACCATATACCACTTTTATAATCATATACCACCTCCCCCATTCTCTTGCTACCATGTTAACTAACCTATCCTGATAGCTAACCCTGTTGTTGTCTGAAAGAGATCGATCACAGCGATAGGACCGCCTAAATTGCATAAAAACTGCATGCTTTGTCTAGTTCTCTAAATTTTGGTGCGCAATAAAGAGTAGGTTAACCAGTATTGCTGGCAATTTAAAGATCCAACATTTGAAATATGTATGAAAAGTTAAAAAATACTTTGAACAGTAAAGAACGGAATTAATAGAAATTTGTCTAAACCCAACTACAGAACCCTTCACTGTTTCTACTTTGATAAGTACCCGTACCGCTTTATTTCTTCTGTACAAATATGAAAAAGTTAAATACCTTTTACGTGTCGTGGGTTTTTCCTCGCGACGCGCTATTCCATCAACGCTTATAATAGCACATTTTTGTATTATTTCTGACACCGTTTAAAAATCACGTCGTTGAATATAAAATCAAATCTGGTTTTGTTATTTTTATGACAGTATTTTTAATACCGTTCGTTGTACGATATGCAGGAAACTTTGTAGCTAAATGATAATCAAAATTTCTGTGTTGGTTGCTTGGTCTCTTGAAAAAGTTCTGTGTGTCTAGCACGAACACTTTCGAAAAAGTATGCGTAACGTAACCGTAAACAGGGCGATAATTTTCACTACGTTAACGTACGTAAACGTAGTACCTCTTACGCACGATAGGGGCGCTGTACCAAGTTTCATACAAATGTTTACGGAAACGTTACGCATACTTTTTCGAAAATGTTCGTGCTAGGCACACTGTTATCCCAAAAATTTAAGATATTTTTTCCTATTTTTATAGTAGCTCAGCATAATGGTCTCTCGTCATTATCATCATCAACCGTTCACCGTTCAGGCTCATAATGTTTTACTTTCGTTTTTCATCATTCAGAAGGGCCACCCATAAGTAAAGTATGCTACTAATAAGAATATATGTACAATAACCAAAATCACAATAGTGCGCGTAAGCTTTATGATAATAGCGGCAAATAACACTTCATAGTGAAGATAAACTTCCAAGAAATAAGTTAATAGCTTAATTGTGTACAAGTTGCCGTAAGGTGAGAAAACTGCGCGGTTGGCCGTAACTTATTAGTCATAGTCATGTCGATCTCAACGGTGCGAAATTGCGCCTGATTTCTGTAATTATAAACGGGGCATTACAATTATAGTATATATATATAGCGTTGGCTTGTGTACGCCCTTATCATCCTTCGCTTTCACTGGTCGATTGCTTGAAAAACAAAGTTTTTGTTAACACTTGGAGGGCCGGAGTTCTTTGATAAGGAAATTTAATTTGCATCAGATAATATGACATACATTGTTTCGATCCCAAAGTATGTAGCCTAATCACTTGTACGATGGAAATTGAAATCAAAGAAGTACTACCATAAATATATATAACTAGCTGTGCTCGCGACTTCGTCCGCGTGGAATAGTTATTTTATCCCCGTTTTTTTTACATTTTCCATTATTTTTTCGCTCCTAATAGTTGCAGCGTGATGATATATAGCCCAAAGCCTTCCTCGATAAATGGTCTATTCAACACAAAAAGAATTTTTCAATTTACAGGACCAGTAGATCCTGAGATTAGCGCGTCCAAACAAACAAACAAACAAACAAACTCTTCAGCTTTATAATATTAGTAAGTATAGATTTACATAAGTCACCGGTAACGGTGAACCTATGATAGTTAACGTATTAAACAGGGTATGTATTTCATGTATGTTTGTCCTGGGTGGGGTTCAAACTCACGATCCTAGGTCCAGAAAGGTCACTACCAATAGTCACCGCTGTAGACCAATCATCATCATTATAATCAGACGCAATATGTTGACATAGACAAACGATTGATTTGACTACTTATACCTTGCTACAGCTACATGCTGCTCTTTTGCTTTCCATTTTTTTTTATGACAGAGGGGGCAAACGGGCTCGAAGTTCACTTGATGGTAAGTGATCACTTCAGCCCATAGACACCGCAACACCAGGGGAGTCACAGGTGCGTTGCCGGCCCTTGAGAAATCTGTAGGCTCGCTCGCCACCAGGCGACGGAAGGCCATTTTGATGTGACTCTGTATAAAAAACTTCTGTTTATCCTCTGTAACCTCTATAAGACTACTGGATATACTCGTAGTATGATCAATGTGTACCTATAAACCAATCCTAAGTAGTTGTGAAATATCAGAGCTGTGAGTCCACCGCTTAATTTACACCCGGGAAAATTCTAATCTACATAATGCCCCGGGTACTATTCTAGTAATTTACTCTTTATAGTGCGGACAAGTTTTCTCCCGAAGGCACAGCCGTCTTGCCGTTTAATGATTCTGTCTATCATCTGTGTTTAGGCAATTATAGACCTTATAATGTTCAGTCAAAAGATTGCCAATCGGGCACTTTCGGCACATGCAAAACTTATTTTGTTTGATAAAACAACTTAAGGAATGGCAAAAGTGAAAAGGTATATAATGATTGCGAGTGTTTATAACCTAATCGAATTTCGAGATGTCGGTTGGATGAAAGCAATTAGTATAATTTAATAGTTATTTCAGAGTCGGGGACATCTTTCCCATAATACATCGTGGAATATTTCAATTCGCTTTCTGGTTAGAAATCACAGTCGGATTTGTGGCTGCGAGGCATAAAATACATTGACATTTTAGTTGGAGAATTGTTCGCTAAATACCAACTGGAAGACAATAAACATGAAGACAAATAAATTAATTTAAACTTTCACGTTTTACTACATCTATGTGGAAATGTGTTTGTGCGTAATGCGAGATAATGCAACGAGAAATAAAACGAATAAGTTTGTACACAATGTACGATAGTTTTAGACGCGGTGACCACGAGCTTAGCGTCCAATCAGCCTTTCATAAGTCGAATCATATCAAACGTGCTAGATCAGAAAGGTTCACAGTTCGATTCCTTGCTAGAACAAATCAGAAACGAAATTAGGTAAACTTTTTCTTCATTATACATTACTAGCTGCAGTCAGCGGCTTTGCCTGTGCGAATATCAGTAATAATGATGACGTCCTTATTAATTATAGCCTATATGTCGATCTGATGTATGAGCTAATGCTGTGAAGCTTCAATCTATTATGTTCTTTTCATTAGAACGAGTAACAAACATGTATCCATCCAAGCAAGCTTTCGACTACTAATACATACTTGTAGGATGTTCTTAATATGTATAAGATGGGACTCCAACATACAGGAACCGGTTGTAGAAACAAACACCAATGTGTTGCTAAAACAAATAAATTTATTTTGCAATACAAATTATAACTATAAAAACTACCTACATAAAACTACTAACAAAACGCAACTTACCTAAAACAAATAAAAACGACATTTAATGTCTATTTCTTACACAGTTCCATCACATTATATTATAATTATTATTAACTTTAGTTTATTGAAAATATTACGTACATCGCGTATTTTATTTGACAAATGTCTCAAATCATTTATTTAATTTTATTCTAATTAAGAAAAGCATTCTTGGCGGCCAGCACTAATAAGGTTTAAATCACCAAAGAAAATGCTATACATTTTCTTTACATCTCCCCCCTTGGAAAAGAAAATTTTCCATAAAATTTTCCTTAAATTAAAATAAAAACAGAAAAGAAACCTATTCATCTAAAACTACAACAGCTTAGTTACAAAATTGTATCTACAATATTTACAAATCATACTATTTTAAAAAGATGGCACAGGAACAAGCTTAGTAATATGAAAAAGATTTGACTCTGTTTTCCTGTGACCCGTATCTATCTTATATATCGAATTAGAAATTTTTTGAACAATCTTAAATGGTCCCACTCTCAGTTCATCTAATTTTTTTCTATTCAACCTATTACCATTTTCTATATACACTAAATCGCCTACATCAAACTGATAGTCCTTCCGAGATTTATCAAATACAGTTTTGTTATATTCATGAGACTTTATGGTATTCCTAAGAGCAATCGCTCTGTCTCTGATCCAGTCACTATGTGATATGTCTTGCCTAAGCTCAGCCGGTAATATTGTATCCTCTGTACCATGCAGTAGATAACTCGGCGAAAATCCAGTGACTGAATGTTTAGTCTCATTGTATTTCCTGACACATTCATGTGCTATTGTTGTCCACGCTCTCTTATTTTCTTTTTCATTTATCATACACCTGATTTTGTTTACTAATGTTTGGTTAAGCCTTTCATTTAAGCCATTTGAAAAAGGTGCATTCACTGCTGTAAAAACTATAGGTATTTTTTTGTCTTCTAAGAATTTCTTAAACTCAATCGAATTAATTCCTGGATATTGATCCGAGAGAAGCATACCAATATCCTCTGTATCTGCTACACCCTTAATAAGTTTTGTAAAATCACTGGCATTCTGAGTCTTCGACGTCAGCACAAATGCAAATCTTGTGAAATGATCCACTAATAGATGCAGATATTTTTTTGTGGATCTGGAACCTCCAAAACCTCCTATCGTATCCACGGACATTATTTCAAAAGGCATTGAGGCTGGTCCCAATTGAGACATTAATCCAATCTTATTTTGTCCTCTAGACTTATTTTTAATACAAACTTCACAACTTCTACATACATTCTTTATATTCTTCAGCAAATTTTTGGCTGTGAAGTGCGGACTAATTGTTTTCTGCATTTGTCCAACGCCAATGTGACACAAGTTTTCATGAATATTCCTCAAAATGTTGATACTAAATTTCTCCGACAAAACAATCTTATCTTTGTTCTTGCATTTTCTAAAATATACATTTTGTTTCACCGTCAATTTCCATCTACTATTATTAAGTTCCCTATTTTCATTTTGATCTTTTAAAATATCCTGTAATTTTACCAAATTCACCACTTTTAATTGTTCATCTTCATTCTCATTCCATTCTAACACTGGATTTCTGCTTAAACAGTCTGCTTCCAAATTCTGTTTACCTGGTGAGTACTTTATTTTAAAGTCATACTGTGAAAGATAATAAGTCAAATCACCCAGTTCTTCGTCAGTTCTAGATCTTAAATTCATATTCTCTAACGGCTTGTGATCAGAATAAACTGTAAATGACTTTCCTATTAACCAATATTGCCAGTATCTTATCGCTTCTCTAATAGCTAGACATTCCAAGTATATAGCTTTTTTTTTCTTTTGATATTCATTATTTTTTTTCGAAAAATAGGCTACTGGCTTTTCTCTGCCATCTGGTTGTACCTGTTTCAGAATAGCGCCAACGCCTACTGCTGAAGCATCAGTATAAATATTTATTGGTAAATCTTGATCAAAAATCTCAAAAACAGGTTGGGAGCAGAGAATATTTTTTATAAGATCAAATGCCTTTTGGCATTCATCTGACCATATAAATTGCTGATTCTTCCTTAATAAATTATGCAATGGATCTAAAATTATTGCACTATTTGGTATGTACTCGTGGTAAAAATTGATTTTACCAAGAAACTGTCTTATATTTTTTTGTGTCTTTGGGACTGGAAAATTCTTTATCGATATTAAGTTGTCTTTAACAGGTTTAGTAGAATTGTTTCCAATTATATGACCCAGATATTTTACCGATCCAGATGCAAATGTGCACTTTGTAAACTTTAACCTGAGCCCTTCTTTCTTAATGGCTTCCAATAATTGTGTCATATGGTCAATGTGCTCTTCGAAACTCCTCGAAAAAAATAAGAATGTCATCAATATAATTGACAGCAAAATCAGCAAGCTTGTACTTCCTCAATATGTTGCTCAAAATTCTTTGAAATATTGCTGAAGACGTCTTTAGACCAAAAGGTAAGCAAGTCCACTGGAAGTGCCCATCCTGTGTTACAAACCCAGTCTTACTTCTATCTTCTACCCGTAAGGGAATAGACCAAAATGCGGAGTTAACGTCCAAAGTCGAAAAAAAATTACAATTTCTTGTTTTAACTACCAGATCATCTATAATCGGAAAGGGTTGTGCTTGCGGTACTACTATCTTATTCAAGTCTCTAAAATCAATACATAATCGAGATTTTCTATTGTCTTCTTTTTTAAATGCTAGAGTGACTGGTGCTGCAAACGGACTATATGACTCTTCTATTAATTTATTATCTAATAATTTCGCTATCTGTTCTTCAATTTCCTTCTTATCTTCTACAGTACACCTATAAGGTCTTTTACTGCAATATTTGTCTACCAATAAATCGATCCGAGCTTCATACCCATTAACAGTACCAATATCATATTTGTGTTTAGCAAATACTGATTTATATTTATCAATCAAAGTATTTATTTCAGATTGTTGATACTCATTTAAATGACTTATCTGCATTTCAAAATTTTCTTCTTTCACATGTTCATTAAAATTAATTTGATAGTCTTTCTCAGTATTATAAATATCTTCAGTACTTGTTGAAACTTCTTTCAAATCCGGCTTTTGAGTTACTCTTAAGTCTTCATGTTGTAATAATTTGAAAGCCTTTATTAAGTCCAATCCAATTAAAAATTCATATTTAAAATTTGGCTCATCGATAATGTAAACATTAACTCTTTTCTCTAAATCCAGTATTTTCACTTTTAAGTTGATCATACCACTTGTTTTCTTGACACCATTAATAGTCACTAAATTAGCCTCGTTGAAATTGTTTCTCCTTCCTTTAATTTTCAATAACTTAGAATTAATCAGAGAAACATTCGAACCAGAATCATAAACTCCATTAACTTCTAGTTTATCATTCAAAAATAATTTGACATTTATTAATGGTGTCACTATTCGTTTTTTTGATTGCTCGCATTCAACTCTGCTTCTATTACAGAATTATTAACATGCTTGAAAAAACTCTTATTTACCCTGTCACTTTCCTTAGTTTTAAACCAACACGTAGCTTCAGGATGATAACGTGTGCCTTTATTTAATCTTTCGCAATTTTTGCATGGAATTAGTTCCTCGTTTTTATTAGAAAATTTTATATTTCCGAACTTCCGCCTTACCACAAAGTTTTTCTTACCAACCATATGTTCATACTTAGTCATCTCATTAAACAAATCCACAGCATCCTTAATTGCCTCTCTGTCAATCTTGTTCAGTACAAATTCTGGCAAACCAGCTGCAATGAGATCGACCAAAGTACCCGCATCAATCGATCTTCTCATGTTCAACAAAAGTTTCTCTTTCCTTATTGCGTAATCCAACAATGAACCTTCTTTATATCTAAATGTAAGCGCGTAAGTTACTGGATGCCATCCTTTATTCATAAACGATTCACAGAAATTCCTTTTCCAAACTGCCCATTCTGAGGTTCTTGATAATTTTATGATCATAGAGTGATACCAATCAATACAACTTCCGTCCAAAAAATATCTTAGAATCTCAATCTTCTTTTCATCAGTTAACACTTCGAAGCGAGAACATTCTTTTTCAAATAGATCAATCCAATAAATGGCATTAGAATTCCTTGTAGTAAACTTCTCAATCATAAACTTTTCCGAAATTCTCTGTAAACTCGGCTGTATATCTCGCTGTGTATTTTCAACTACTTTTCCAAGTAAGTCCTCCAAATTTGCTCCTTTTTGATGTGTAACGTCCATTTCTTCTAAAAACTGATCTCCAAATTGCAAATTTCCATCTTCATCAATATAAGCTTTCTTCAACTCGTCTGTCAATGTGATCCAAACTCTTCGTTTCTGATATCGTTTCTTTAAACTATTTTTCACTTTACTATAAGCAGCTGTCTTCACTAGTTCCTTATGGTAAGTAGCCGACTGTTTCTCATCCGGGATTGCAAAAACTTTATCATCACTCGTAGTAACCGAAGTTACACAACAAACATTTGATTTGTCATCGCTTCCTGGCAAAATTGTGAATTCAAAACGAAGTTTTTCCATTTTGCAAATTTTTCTGTCATAAACAAAAATGTCGTTTTATAAGATGGGACTCCAACATACAGGAACCGGTTGTAGAAACAAACACCAATGTGTTGCTAAAACAAATAAATTTATTTTGCAATACAAATTATAACTATAAAAACTACCTACATAAAACTACTAACAAAACGCAACTTACCTAAAACAAATAAAAACGACATTTAATGTCTATTTCTTACACAGTTCCATCACATTATATTATAATTATTATTAACTTTAGTTTATTGAAAATATTACGTACATCGCGTATTTTATTTGACAAATGTCTCAAATCATTTATTTAATTTTATTCTAATTAAGAAAAGCATTCTTGGCGGCCAGCACTAATAAGGTTTAAATCACCAAAGAAAATGCTATACATTTTCTTTACATATGTAGGTATAAATTTTTTAAATTAATGAACTCCTAAAAGATTCGGTAAAATTAGGTACCTACAACAAATGATATATCGAAAAAGTCTTTACATAATGATAAATATCAAACAGCATCACATTGCTCCGATCCCAATTGAATAGCTTAAGCACTTGTGCTATTAGTATCAGAACAACGTAGGTACCACAAATAACATATTTAAATACAAATATACACACCCAAACACGGAACAAACACAAATATTCATCACACGAATGTTTTTAAAAACATTGGCGGTGAAAAGGAACAAGTAATTTGACGATTCATACTCGTAAGTGCTTGTCATAAGTCTATAATGAATAAAGATATTTTCATTTTCATAGTCACGACCCTTGGTTCAGAAGGCAGGGGTCACTACCAATTGAGTACTCAGTCACAAAAGCTTTGTTACATCCATAGACTATGTATCAAACCAATATGGCCGAATCCTTTCAACTGTTACACATTATAAAGGGTCCTTGACCGGCACTTTAAGCTCGGCATTTCGTTTCTTTCGCAACGCTCCGCCGCGTCCTGTGAACCGAGCGTTGTTGCAACGTCTGCTGGAAGGTTAACCCAATGAGGAGTTCGTATTGAGAGCTGTAATGGGACTCGGAAGTTATTTGCGTGTGAAGAGATTGATGTGCTTGATTATCGTGAAGGTCATTTTAGGGTTGTGTATCTCAAACGTATTGGGATGTAAGGAAACCATCATCTTGTTGCGTGTTGCGTAAACGCTGCAGTCCGGCCACAAAAACGTGCTCTTTCAGCAAGATATAGGTGGTACGATTAATCTAGTCACAAGTACTGTAAGAACAATTAAAGAACGTTAAATTGTTAAGCCAACATATCGACTGTGGCGGGGCTGGGGCGCAACACGCATCTTTCGCTCTAAGCCTGCCCGTGGTGCACCCTGCCGAATAACAAACGAGGCTCTGGCAACCAACTGGTGGCGGTATAACCATCACAATTGAAGGCATCGCTAAATACCACAGGCCGATGACGGGCAGCAGCGGCACCGAAGAGAGGAGCTATGCCCTTCGGTCGCCAGCCCGTCTGCCCAGCGTGGCGATTATCGGTAAAGCCTCCAGATGTTTGCTCAAAGTGGCGAACAGCTGGAGAGGTCTATGTCCAGGAGTGAACTGCAATAGGCTAATGATGTATCTCAAATGAAAAACGCTACCCTTATGTTTGATTTCTTTATCGCTAAAATGTTTTGGAAGATTGTAAGGAATCGTGTAAAGTAGTTGAAAGAAGATGCCCGTATACTTAGCATGAAATGATAATGTTTATATAGATTTGATAGTCACAAACCATAGAGATATCAGGTACTGGATCCACGTCTTATCATGCTATACTCGTATTAATATATGTGTAAACCTAAACTTTACTTAAGACGTTTTCTTGGAGTCCATAAAGTACCTAACAAATTTATTTAATAATTACTCCAAGTATTAAAATTACATACTTAAATAGAAATATGTTTACAACTCTTTCTCTTTAATTACGTATAAGGTTTAGAAAACATTAATTCGAGTTCCAAGTGCAATATTTTTCATTTTCCACGCGTCGTAAAAGCACTCTTCAATATTCCTCATGAACAATCAAAGGCAAATATTTCTTAAGCCAAACCGGTCACTAATTAAGCCAGGACTGGACTTTATAGGTCTAACAGGAACATTCTCTAAGGGATTTATTGCTAATGAAGTTTGCGCTTGAACTAAAATTAATAGAAGGCTGTTAATTGAAAATGCACTCGGCTGGTACATCTTAGGGATGATCGATAGTGGAAATGAGAATGTCGATGTTAAATGAATAAATGTGCCAGACAACACTTATTTCCTATTTGATCATTGTAACTAGGTTTTCTCTGATCCAACACTTCTTCAGATCTTGCTTTTAGGCTTGTGAAAGCAGAGGAATTATTTCTGAGATTTTTAAATCTCTAATAGATCGTTATCTTCATGTATCTAATCTATCGCTGTGTTTTTTTTTTATAAGAAGAGCTTTCAGGATGACCTCACTCCACCTGATGGTAAGCGGTCGTGAGGTCCAAAAGTTAGGTCGACAGGCACAATAGAACAATCCATTGCGCTTGTCGCCCTCACCCTGAAGGCCCACTGAGATGCCGTTTTACGCCCCGCCTAAAGAACCCAGGATTGTAAGAGGAAAGAAACACATGAGCTGGAGGGGCATTCCATGACTTAATGGCACGGGGCAAGAACGAGGAACTAAACCTCTTGGTGCGCGCCACCATCGTCTGGATGGTATGCGGATGACAACGCTGTCCAGCACGTGTTGTTCGGGAGTGGAAAGGAGAGGATGGAACGAGTTGGAATAACTAAGTTTAAAAACTAAGTTTATTGAAGTAGTTAGCAAAGTAAAATCTCGCCTACCTGACGGTTGTCTAGAAGAGATCACTATCCTGTGATAAGACCGCGTACATTGAGCAGCATGTCTGTAATACTTTGCCTCTGCAGGGCTCGGTCCAAGTATTTTTTATTTTACTAAATTCTTAATATACCTAGAACAAATCCAAAGTGTGGAGCATGTAAGCATTAAAATGCGCCAATAAGCATTATTGAAATAAACAACATACCATACCTAATGACTAAATGCCTAGTGCTTATCAGATATTATCTATGCCCATGTAAAATACAACTTCCTTACCACTATATAAAGGAGTATTTAATTACATTGAAAGACTCTTTGGTATTTAATATTTTTTCTATAATTGTTTCTATGGAAGTTCCTGTTATTCTGAGGACATTTTGAAGGTCCTTTACGAGGTTTTGTCACATACTTTTAATCTTCCGCTAAATAAATAATAGCAAAGAATTGAGTTTTACATTTGTTCTACCTCTTTTTTAAAACTACCATAATATAGAAAGAAAAAGTAACGGCTATCCCTGGAAGTATGATGTACCTACGCATGGAAGTAATAATTACTACGTACAACTAGTACTTCCATGGATGTACTTCTGGTCTAAGATCCAGCGGAATCTTAGACCGGACGGAGTAAAACGACCTTCACCGAGACGTTTATTGGATGAAAGTAATTTTATATGTAATTAAATATGTCAATAAATATAATATAATAATATGCATATGGGTTGCCAATCAAATTTTGGTCCAAGGTGTTTTTTTTGTTTTTTATAGTGGCTTGACATAATGGCTTCCCTACGCCTGATGGAAAGCGAAAGAGAAGCCCAAGTCGCTGTGACAACGGGCAAGTAACTGGTCAGTTACTTGTCAGTTGCCACCGCCATGCCGGCCCAACCCTAACCCCCCACGAGCTCCGGAAACCCTACTCATCGGCAGGAACACGACCCGGAGGTCATTTGGCTGCGGTATTCTATAGGGTGGAGGTCCTTCCCCGGACGAGCAGCTCAATTCGAGCGAAGATTCGCTATGCCCTCTCTTCTACCAGTCTTACATACTTTCTTTTGTAAACATTTGTACACGGATGGAAACCTTAAGCTCATCCTGATATTTCCTTGTCCACAGAGTTTCCTAGCGGCGAATGCGAAATGTTGGTGGGCGGGCGCTCTTGCGGCTGCCACGGCGGAGCTCCGGTACGCCGGCTACGTGTCCCCCGGTGTGCTGCTGGTGGCCGGCGCCCCTAGGGCTCTGGAGACGGTCCGGGGCGCATACGCGCGCTCCGTGCTCAAGCCACCCGCTACCTACCTCATCTGCGGATTAGGTGAGTACCAAAGCTTAAAGGCCACTAGAACCCTTTACTCTATATGATATTCAACAGACCATAACATTAAGAAATTCAAGGCAACATACTTGACTTATTACTTATTAATTACTAGCTGTGCCGGCGGCGTCGCACGCGTGGAAATCGGGTTTCAAAAGCAACGGATTTCTATAAAATAATTCTTCCTAAATTTTAAGTTAGACCTCTATCATCGGTAAAAACAACATTCAATTTCATGCAGTAGTTTTTGCGTAATGCGCATTGAAACATACAGGTAAAAATTTCTCCCGTTTTCCCAACACTTTCCTTTACTGCTCTGCTCCTATTAATCGCAGCGTGATGAAAAGTATATTATAACCTGCCCAAGAGTATAAAGAATAATTGTGCCAAGTTTCGTTAAAATCCGTCCAAAAATTTTGTTTCTATAACGAACAGACAGACAGACAAAAATTTTATTGATTGCATTTTTGGCATCAGTATCGATCACTAATCGCCCCCTGTTAGTTATTTTGAAAATATATTTCATGTACAGAATTGACTTTTCTACAGATTTATTATAAGTATATAGAAGAAGAAGAAGATAGAAGATATTTCTTTTTAATTATTGACACCTTTTGACACCTTTACCTTTAAACCCTATTCTTAATAAGAACCAACATACCTATACCGTAACTTATCTTAGCCATTAATTAATTAAGTCGAATTAACGTCCATTGTTCACTTGGCCATCGGCTTCGGCATACCCCATAATGAAGCGGCGTGTAAATTTCACTTAAATCTTAATGAGAATCGGCGCCTTCACACGACTTAAAGGCATAAGACCTTTTATGGCATAGGGTCTTAAATTCCCTTATGGGGTATGGTTAATTGCGGTTTGAGAGCAAACCGGTCGCATTATCCTTACAGCGGATTGCGCGAACAATGCCGCGGTCTATGGAGCGTCTCCTACGCATGTGTACCGTAGGGTAACCAACTTTTAATCTAGGTAATCACAAGAAACTTTGAGTAGTACTTGCCTGTTTCATAGTGAAACAGGCTTTCTTCTAGCTTGCTGTCAGGAGAGGGAAGGCACTTTATAACAAAGTAGCTGACACGGCGTACTTAATATCGTCATATTTTTTTGTATTTTTTTTATTACATAATCCTTGTCCTAACGGTAACGAAAACATAAAACCATCATCATCATCGTATTTGATGGAGTCGTTCAAAGTTATGGGGTCTATGGGACCCCATAATTATTTCTAGGATCCATTTCTATTTATATAAATGCATATAATAATCTGATAAAAAAGTTAGTATACCCTAACCATTTTATTTGAAAAATATTAGGTTCTCAAATTAGCTCGTTGAACAACCATAATTTTGTGGATTAAACGTGCACTGAAAAACTACGTCTCGGAGCGAGAAGTGGGCCAAATCTTATCTACGAAACAAAACAAAAACTCTGAAGATAGAAATATTACAAAATCCAAACAAGTCCTATGCACGATAATGTGCCACGGTATGGTCACCCTACCGGCGCCCGCGCAGCCGACTCGGCCTTGCAAGGACGCCGCGCTTATGTAACAACAATCGAATGCGCTTTGAGACCACTGTTTCAGCATCGGAATGCAATCGGGCGTTAAAAGCTTTTAGCGTTCGCGCTTTTTTAAGTTTTTTTTTTATTGTAGTGTGGTTTTAAGTGGAGGTAAATTTTTGCATATTAATTCTACAAACAGGAATAACGCTTTCGATTACATTCTTCAGTTAATGATCGCGTTTCTGGCTAATTGGCAACAGTCTTGTTTCAATGTCGAACTCAAAAGCATCGTGATGTGTTTTAAAGATACGCAATGAAAAATACAGTCGAATCGATAGCGTCCTTCTTTCTTTTGAAGTCGGTTAAAAAAGGTACCTTACGATGAAACCTTTCACATTATCTGTAGTCCCATTTTTAATGATGATGTGCCATATAAACATTTGTTATTATTCTGTACTAGCGACCCGCCCTCGTACTACTCGTACTAGCGTACTACGCTTCGGGTACCTATTTCATTATACATAAACAGTCCTCTTGAATCTCTCTATCTATTAATAAAACCGCATCAAAATCCGTTGCGTAGCTTTAATTTAAGCGCACATAGGAATATAGGGACCGAAAAAACGACTTTGTTTTATGTAGATGTAGGATGTGTTAATATTGTAATGCGGTAAGTAAGTTTAATATTTGTCGTATCTTCGATGATTCCGATTTCTATGACATAAGTGCTTAAGCTACTTCCTTTGGCAACAAATTAATATAGTGATGTTTTGACGAATGAATATAGTTGATACACAACTTATTTCAGTTAAACCAGATAAAGTCGACAGTTTTGCGTTTTCGGATTGTGATATCATTTGTTGCCGTTCTATCTGGAATATATGAAATGTCAACAAAAGAGTAAGTACTGCCTTTATTGTATTCGTCAAAAGTAAATATGAGATATAGAACGTGCTCCGTGAAAGTTTGTCGTGCCGCACTGTCGCTACAGTTATCTAATCGGAGCCATCTTCACTGTTCACCACACTCTACATTTTGTGGACGTTTGACCTATTACGTTGAAGATTTGACAGACGTCTACTGATCAGTAGCTAAGGTACTTTTTTTGGTAGATTAATTTACAACTGAAAATACCAGACCCCGCCTGGCCTTCAGTCGTAATTTCTAGAAGCGTAGAACGGAGAACAGTTGTCAACAATATCAAATATCTAAGAGAATCTCTTACGACTGATTATGACAATTATGATAGCAGAAGGAAGATAACAACTATAGTAAGTATAACAACTATAGGATTAAAAATAGTTTTTTTTATAGTACCGACATAATGGCTTCTTCTACGCCTGATGGAAATCAAAAGAGAAGCCGAAGTCGCTGTGATAACGGGCAAGTAACTGGTCAGTAACCTGTCAGTTGCCACCGCCATGCCGGCCCAACCCTAACCTCACGAGCTCCGGAAACTCCACTCGCCGGCAGAAGTACGACCCGGAGTTCATTTGGCTGCGGTGTTCTATAGGTTTGATTCAACCTCTTTGCGTAAAACAGATAAAAGTGTCGAATGGAGATGAAACTTTCGGTAACATTATGTAAAAATAAATCACATAATTGGCTCTATTCAACGCGAATGTAACAATCAGTTTAAAATGCCAGCCTGCATTCATTGCTTGCCGATAAGGTTGCCAAAAATTTTATACCAAACAATTCTTTTCTTCGAAGAATTTTACAGTACCTTCGTTTGTTCGTATGTAGCCCCGTGGCTCATTTGATAGTACTCGTATTTATTTTCTAATACTTTCAATTAGTTTCAAAATCAAAGGTCGTGAGTTCGATATACACAACAAACAATGGTACGATGAATGAATCTTTATGATATTATTTGATATTGATATCTTAGGATTTTACGGTATCAGATGACAAATTGGATCATCAGTATACTTATTTCATCTTACTCTCAAGAATTACCTTCAAGACAGAAAAGGGCCAATATTGCTTTTGTCAATGTAATTTGACGTATATAAAAGAAAAAAAAAACAAAATCAAAAATGTCTTTATTATTAACTACAATTGATATAGATACAATGCGTGAATCTCCTATTTTAAGTTTGTACAAACCTGTGCTATAGGAGACCCCTCTCATGTAGAGCCAACATTATTATTTTGTAGTTCTCAATAGAGAATACACAATAATATAGGTATGTAGCTATTACTTAATAAATAATATTTAACTAACTTATTCTAAAAATACAAAGAATTTTCTGAACACTCAACACTAACACGAATTCTGCGGGGTAGGAACTAAAATATTAAAAAAACTACATTTCTTAGGCAACCCTGTCTTATGCAGTCGCCTAGTCACCCATAAAGGCCGTATCCGCTTTTTAATTCAATAATAACCGATCATAAATCATGTGCATAAAAGTTGTGATGAGCCACGTCGCCTGAAGCATTACGGAAAGTATCTAGGTTCGGTTACCGGTAAGCGGTTGTCGATTGTGACTCTCTGAGATTCAAATGTCAATAAGACGTGAATGTGTTTCACGAAACAAAATAACTCTATTTTCCTACTCAAATGACTATTATACCTACTTTTCTTTGTTTAATTAAATTGATGTTTGATCATTCCTATTTAAAAGATTTTATTTTTGTGTGTTAAATATGGATGGAGTGATAAACATATCGATATATTTTATGTGGGTAGACATACCTATACCTGGGTACACCATGGTGTATGTCATGACATATTGAATGATTGCATTCAAAAATCGTTTGTACTTCGAATACTTGACATTCATACTTTGCAGTTGTTACTAAGTACATAATGGAGCTAAATATTTTGAAACACTTTTTTATTAAATATAATTATTTCTGTGGATCTCTCTATTCCTAAACCATGAAGAAACAATGCTAGCCTACACTCGATTCAGGGAACCGATTTTTCTAAATTGGCTGAGGTTTTAATGTTCTAGGCGATATGCTCATATCCATAATCTTCTGATACACACTGTAGATACTCGTACATAAGAGAACGTGGGTTAAAGATAATGAAATTAAATTAAAATTACGTCATTCGGACCATATCCACAATATTATGGTAAATGAGTAGGTACCTACTGAAAAAAATGAAAATGAAAAATGCTTTATTACTATCAGAAAAACATACCTAGACTATACAGTTGATGATAGTTTAATCATAAAATTATATAAATTGCACAAGAGGAGCTCGGTGGCGCCGCGGTCTTGTTCGTTTAACAATGATCGCAAATGTTGTGCAACCATTGGCGCGGTCAATCCGATTATGGGTGACCAAAATTTGACACCGATTTCCTCCGTGCTTCGGAAGGCACGTTAAGCTGTTGGTCCCGGGTGCTATCTTTACCAACTCAGATAGCAGTCGTTACATCATATCAGAGATGATGATAACTCTGACGCCTAAACTGGGAATGGGTATAGCTTACCCTAAGTGTTGCGGAGGTCTGATGGCAGTCGCTCTGTGTAAAAGCTTAGCCCTCGCCAAATCTCTCAGTTTGGGAAGCCGACCCTGAGACAATCGGGAAAAAGGCTAGGATGATGAGGATGATGATGATATAAATTGCACAAGTCTAAGTACCTACTTCATTGCTAAGCTTGTACGTTGTCTAGCTATAGGAACATCTTGCATGCTGACACAACATTACCACCTTCAAAAAGCCTATAATTATGTTCTATCAAGGCTGGTAACACATAACTACACTTAATTAAAACCGGATAAACAAGCCCAACATTGTAATCTCATGCAAATCCTGGTGTACCCATCAATATTAATAACCGATCACAGCAAACATCAGTTACTACGCCGACATTGACATTGTATGCCTTGTATAGAATAGACGAATTCAAATTCCAATGTCATTTTGATCATCATTAGTTTAAGACGCATTCAGAAACAATGGCAGTACTTAGGATAATTGTATGACGCAGTTGCATCTATTATGTGGTGATTGATTTGATGAATAGTATTATGACTGATTAGATGCATGATCAAAATATTTTATTCGTATTACTTAAAAGAAAACACGAAATATTTACACGGTAAGGAGACACCGATTTAGGGTGCAGCAGGTTCTAAAAACTTGCACAACGTTTTGCCTCTTCATTCATAGTGTGAACAGTTAAGCTCTTTGGCAAGCTGCGTGTTCTCCTATAGATAGCTGTGTGCACTTCTTTGAAGTACTGTAAAGTTACTGTAATGTAAGGGTGCACTAGGGTGTACCCTTACATTATGGTGACCTCATCATGTGGCCATTAAACTGTCCATAAACAACAACACCAAATCAACTAGCAACTATTTCATGAAACTCTCAAAATTTTTATGAAATCAGCAATTCTACGGTATGGTCACGACATGACACTTGTTACCAACTTTAATGTACGACCTCCACTTAAAGGCGTAGGTAGATCATGACAGGAGAGTCGTATCTACATTGAAAATCGATTCGACTATTTGCAATGAACATGATCAATGAAGTTGTATACGTATACGTACCTAGGTACTTAAACCAATGCAATGTGGTCTATTTTTTAACCATCACAGCGAATCCACTTCTACTATAATAAATGTGTAACTTGCGCAGATATATAAGTATATACCTACTGTCAGTCCAACCCTTGAACATTTTACGAGAAAGGTAATTTTATTTTATTTCTCAAATCACGTCATTAAAATCTTGTACAGTTAACCGTAAAATCCGCCACAATACAGATGGCTGTCAACTTTAATGTCATCTGTCTTCGATAAACGGGACCCATGCAATAAAGATACAACTTGAATTGATATGTTGTAAATGCAATGAATCAATTTTATCACATGTAACTGTTAAACGTGCAAAGGCATACCAATGCTTTGTTTTGAACAAACAAAAGGACGTCTTATAAGATATAACTAGACAATTGCTATCAACGAGTATCATATAAAATGTTATGTTGTGTTGTTGGTGTAGCGGCATCAAGACGAAAGCTTTTATTTTGAAGAAATAAGCTCTTTACCTCATATTTACACGGTAAAGTTGCGGTAAGCCGTTAGTCCTGTGCCTAATATGTCTTATCGGATTAAGAGATTCAATATCATGGTTTTCAACTATGAAAATGAGTCAAAAATGTTTAATTTATTTTTTGATAAAATTCTAAGTTTTTTATATAAGTTTTTCCGCTTGTACTGAGAGAAACAAGTTTTAAGTTAAATAAATGCTAGCCCTAATGCTATGAGCAGCTAATCATCATCATAACTTTTTTAAATTGACTCGAACAGGAATGAAATTGAAAACATCAAATATTTTGATTAATTCTTTGTTAAAAGTTAAACTTTGTTCGAGGTATAATGCATCTATAATCATTAAAAATAGTCAGATACATGAAAATGCCAGGAAAAATAAAATTTAAATCGGATATATGTAATAATATCTTTGTATAAATACTCTACTAAAATTGCACACAAAGCACTTTGTTATAAGGACGAATATTGCAGTTCTATTACGATGTACATCATACATCGCTAACTGTACTTTCGACGGACGTTTCGCTCGAACCAAACGCAGCCATTTGTCAAAACAAGTGAAGACGTCCACATTCCTCTTTGTCCGACCGTTTGACAGGAACAAATTTATTTGTTCACTCGACAGGACTTTAAAATGTATATCTTGATGAATTTGCTAACATCGGCGCTGTTGTCTCGTCACTTCCTTGTCCGCTTGCTGTTTCATATTTCTTTGTCATCACTCCTCTTGGAGCGTTGTTTTAAACACATTTGAACCGAACGTGGCGTGGATTAATGGTCTTTGTTTCCTTTATGTTAGTATTGAGATGTCGCGTCTACTGTTATACTTCATCAACAAATTGCGTTTTGTGCTTTTCATCACCTATACTATAATTTCTTTCATCATTCTTCCATCTTTGATCCAAACAAGCTCGCTTTGAAACGGATATGCTATGATGATATTTCTCAATTAAAAGGCTTGGCACTAATATCGGTGAACTGTCATTAATTACACAGCAATGGAACCAGCATCCATCCAAAAATGAATTAATGACACAGCAATTTAGGAAGGTTCTTACCGGAAGATGCTTACCCTGTCTTCAAAAAAGGGTCCTTAAAAGAAGCCTTTTCGAGTCCTTTAATTGGGACAAAGAACGGAGACAATTGGTTGGGGACCGAGGTTACTTTTTCATTGTCATATCAATTCGGGCTCCTTTTTTATTTATGTCAAGCCGGATCAGAAAGAGTTTAGTACCAATATTTTTAAATATACTTACATAGCTTTGTAATCCTGTTTCCACTAGATAAGCCATGTAAGCAATAATTGGAATCGAAAAAAAAATATTCCAACCAACATAAATGTTCCTTACCCATTACTAAAAATCCTACCTACTTTCAACAATTTTGATAACACAATTCCAATAATAAATTACATGCTTGAAACTAATAATTTTCGGATATACAGTTGCCCAATCCAAAAGGGTCCCTGCTTTCATTGACCGGCTCGGTATCATTTCGTCTCGATTTACTCTCGCAATTTTCACGCGGTGATAATTTTCGAATGCAATTTTCGAAATGTCAAACGATTATGAACTTTGCACTGAAATACGACTTCTGTTTTGTATCAAAACGACTTTTTGATACGCAACTGTGTTATTAACGAGGTTTCATTTCTCAATGTTCCAAATTACTTCCAATTTGCTGTATTTTAAACGAGGATAACGTTGAAAGAGATACAATGTCATTGTTACCGATAAGTAGTTCGTTCGTGCAGTTTTTATTCAAATTTATTGATTTTACTATTACGCCTTTTTATAATCCCTGGCTGGGTTTATAATGAGGCCTTTTGCGATATTCTCAGACCAAAGCCTCCGGAATCTCTGGTCTTATATTAATAGTAGGTAACTCAAATACCTAGTAGCTACATAAACAACCAATACAAAAATTCACAGGCCAGGTGGACTGATGATTAGCGCAGGACGGCTGGCAAGTGCTGGATGCGAGTAGCCCAGAATCGATTAAAGTGACGAAAATTAGGAGAGGCCTATGTCCAGGTGGACTGATAAAGGCCTATTATGATATAAACAATAACTCACTCATTTTATAGATGTTATTAATCGAAATATTAATTTTGTATGAAAAGTTCTTTAAGCTGTGCCATCCTTGCCGGGTTTTTAAACAAACTTAAATAATTATATCATAAGTCTGTTATATGCAACTTACCAGATTAAATGGTTAAGATATCGAAAATGCCGTCAGAGAATTACCTCAGGGGTCACTTAAAATAACTTTATTTTTGCAAAAACCTACCAATCTTGATCAAAATATGAAGTGATCTGACCGTCAACACGAACTTATACTTTTTATTTTAAGAGACTGTGTTTTAAATAAACTTTAGAGGAGTGTATAATAGTTGCTTCAGAAAGTGAAATTTAAAGTATGTTTATTTCATATTAACACTTATTTTCAGATATAAAAAGGTGACTATATCCAATATCATTAATCAATTAAAATAAATTACAAGTTAAATATAAAAGTCATTATTCAAAAACTTACAACTTTACTTAAAAGTGCTTAAACATGAAAGAATATTTAAATCAACAAATGTGAATGATAGTAATATTAATGAATATGAATGAATACTTATTCAAAACAATAAATAGGGAAATTATCTGTACATTCTTAAGTAAATTAACATTAGAGACTTTATGAAGCACGATTATTTATGTGCAAAGCTGATCATTTGCAACTGATTGGAAGTTATTCAAGATGACATCAAAAGATGGTCCAAGAGTGAATGAAAGAGGAGATTGATGAACGATAGAAGATCTGTGATTGGTATTGACGATCACGAAATTGTCTAGTTGAAAGAGCACTTCATAGGAACTTAGACAATAAAACTATCGCTTTTGTCCGTAGAGAAATGTTTACTATGCTGTGTCCTTAGATTCATATAGATCTATCATTTATTTATCTTTACTCTGATTTATGTATTTGGATGACAAAGCTAATGAAACCAGCACTATGATAACTGACTATCACTGGCTCGGTGGCTCAATTGGTAGTGACCCCTGCCTTCTGAACCAAGGGTCGTGGGTTAGATTCTCACCCGGGTCAAATATTCGTGTGATGAACACTTGTGTTTGTCTCGTGTCTGGGTGTTTATATTTGTATTTAAGTATTTATTTATGGTACCTTCGTTGTTCTGATACCCATAACACAAGTGCTTAAGCTGCTTACTTTGGGATCGGAGCAATGTATGTGATGTTGTCTAATACTTAATACTTAAAATACTTATGATATAATAATTCTGTATGGAGAGGAAAAGCTATTCCCAAATTTATCTGTTAATTTGAGTAAGCAATTTTCTGAAGTGGCTAATCCACTTTTCATGTACCAGGTTTGCATGAACTTGGGTAACTTCATCATTATCAGACTGCAGACGTTGCTTCCCCCAATAACAATTGTTATTTAGGGGATTTGCCAAAATGACCACGCTTGGCAGGCGGGTTGGCTGATTGGCAGTACGTTTTATTTATAACCAGGTAAAAGCTGCTTCCCGTTTCCTGATATTCCCTTAGTCTTCTATGACACCCACGGTATGAGACGGGGTGGTCCTATTAAATCCGTAAGTCGCACGAATATGAAAAATTGCTATGCTATATTTAGCACACTACGTCAAACAACTAGACCTGTTTCTAGAGTAATTAATCTTACCATTTTTGCCGTCCTTGTTGCAATTTTCCTATCAATGGTGCCGACACTTCTGGATCTCGACATCGGTTGTGGACACCAGGGATGTTACGAATATTATATTTCGGATACGGATTGGATACGGATATAGGAATGATATATTATACCGGATACGGTGACGGATACGGATGTGAAATTATTTCGGATTATCCGTTAGTTAACCGACTTTTTTGGATAATTTCGGTTACGGATATTAATTTCTAAGGAATTTCAACGTGACCGAGGTCAGTTATTAACGAGAATGTCATGACGACAACAGAAGTAAACAAACAATGCGCGCAGCTTGTGTGTCGGCAACGTCAAAACAACTTGTTATAACGTGTCTCAATTAGGCTCCGCTCCTATCCGAAACTTTTATTTCGGATTCGGTTACGGTTACGGATATTTTTTTATAACGGATATCCGATAGTTTCGGTTACGACGCTCCTCAACATCCCTGGTGGACACTCACCGTGTTGCCAATAATTTATAGTGACCGGCTTGTATCAAAACACTATTCGAGGAATGTATCGAATTACGGGTATCCCTGTATAGGAAGTTATTTAGTTGGAAAAACTTCTAGATAAGAGACAGCAAATCGTTACTATTCATAGTAGGCCCAGCGGGCGTTCAGAACAGGTAGTTACCATTAATCCATTATGTCTTGTACAGGTGTGCCTTAAAAGGGCCGCTATGGTATTTAATTTCATAGCATATTTTATTCGATGCATAACTGGTCCGCGGCAGGTTTTGCCAATACCAATTGTAGAAATATAAGGTCCACTTCCTTACTAAGAATTAGTTTCTAGTTGTGGAATTCGCGTTATAGACATGTTTATTTGTTGGTATCTTGCGCGGTGTAGTAGCAACAATATTGTCATAATTTAATCATGATTATCTATATAAACAACGGGCTTAAGATACAAGTTTGACGGCGATTGCTAAAATTATAACAATGACTAATTTGATTAGTTTGTATCAGAAAATCTAGAAGTTTCATGTTTCATTCCTAGTTTTTCAGTTTACAAACTTTACTAAAATGGCTGAGGTCTAGATGAATTTGGAGACAATCGTCGTAGAAGATAAATTCTGCGTATGTGAATAGGATAAGATTACTTTGCTCGAAGTCATTTTAGAAGTTTGCGTAGATTTTTAAAAAGTTTAGAAATGTAATTATGTGTTTCATCACATTTGAAGTAAAGTCATAAGCAAACCCAATTAATACAGTTGGTATATAAAATAATAATGGTGATGATTCTCTTTGTCTTTTCATGATGAGTTATGAGTTTTATTGAATGGTTCAAAGTGCAAAAGCCCTGTTGCCTAATTATTATGCCTATAAGTTTCGTTGCCTATTTCTTTTGCCCTATTGCCTAATTATTGTAATCTTTATAAAAGTAAATTCGGTTACCAACCCGCCTGCCAAGCGTGGTGACTAATGCATCGTTAAAATTTGGGGAAACCTATGTCCAGCAGTGGAAGGTCACAGGCTGATGATGATAAAAGTTATTTTGCAGATAAATGCACCGTTCCAATTAAATGCTAGGATACTATTTACTAGTCAGAACATTGATATTTCCGTTAAAATAGCATCAATCAATCGGCACTTATTTTGAGGAAGTCATAAATACTAGGAATTTTAGCGTCCAGTCGTCTTTGGTAGGAACTAGTTGTCAGGAAACATAGCTGTAAATGATTGACAAGGCTTTGCTATCTATAGAATCCTGAACTAAGTCATTTATGTTCTATATAAAGTAAAAAGAATTAAGAATTGCGGTTTTCCTTCATAGGTCCACGAGCTTAAAAGTTATTTTTTGTCTTACAGGATATTATGCATTTCAGTTACGGTCTCTACTTAAAAATGAAAGACTATATTCCATAGTATACATGCTTATGCTACTTACTTTGCGATCATACCAATGTATGTGTTGTTGTCTGATATTATGTAAAGAAACTAAATAACATTATTTTGAAGTTATAAATTTAGTTAAGTGTAAAATATCAAATATGGTCTGAATATAAAGAACGTAAATAAACTGATGGATTGCAACAAACGTTACTTATATCTTTTGTTATATTACATATCTCATTATCTGTAGGTACAATGTAAGGCCCAAAATGCCTAATTTTTGAACTATTCTGTTGTGAATTTCAAATATTTTTTGATAGAGACCACATTACAAACATCTCAATTTAGTTTAAGAAATCGTGTTAAAATTACTGCAAATTAGGTACACACTTGTTTTGTTGAATTTATTAAGCAAAGTAATTAAAGTTGTTTATTTCATTAAATTGTTGTCACTGCACCTCTGAGTGTAGCATTTACAAGAAATTAAATCTCGTTTATTAAGCGAGCATTAAAATCAAGTTATGAAAAACATTCATTGCTTACGTTATCAGGCGTTTCTAACTAGTTATTTTTAATAGTATCTAAGACATCTTAGTGATTCGATTTAGCTAGAAATCGATACTACATTATTTTGTTGTAAAAACGCCCCGTTGTACAAATTAGACTTGGTGTTATATTTACAGACATGTTTTGATTAAGAAAATGGTGAGGAGAAATCTGTAACTTAGCATGGCTCTTATTTGATACTGATCGGGATGTCAGTAAACATGTTAGGTATCAATAATGTCAATTACGACTTTTTTAACGACGTTTATTAAGCGTCAAGTATAAAATTATAAATAGCATAAAAAAATCGATATTGTTTATTCAAGAAAAGATGTGCATAATAGTAGATACCTATAAGTTATGGCAAAACTATTTAAAAACGTGTAATGTGCATAGCTCACATTTGTTGGTATTCATCGATAATGTTCAGCTAACATTAGACAGAATGCGAATATAAAAACATTATCCTGCCCGTAACTGCTAGATTATGTACACACGTGCTATTTCTGAGTATTAGTTTTGTTTAGTTACCACTTAGGTCTGCTATTTGTTCCTGTCATCCAAACGAGGGAGAAATGTTTCCAACAGAGATCTTTCCAAATGCATTTGCGAATAGCACCGCTGCTTTTAGCAGACCAACGGGCAACAATCCGCCAATCCCCTAATTATACACGACACTTCGGAGGCGTTGACTTGATTGAGGATCGGTAGCTCAGACCAGTCGGCGGGCGCTTAAATCACTGCGAGCGAATAATTGTGGCCGTCCCACCATGCAAATTGCTGCTTTTACGAAAGTGACGCTGTTTGCTGGCCGGTAAGAGTGCCTTTGTAGTTTATAGACTTGCTCCCCTTGTGATTGCGGTTGATAGCAATTGATTACCTTAGAGTCATTCATAATGTGGGTACTTTGCACGAAGCGCGTAGAGTGGAAATAGACTGACCAATAGATGGCGTTGTTGAAGAAAAAGGGTCAGCTGCCATATGATTGGTCTCTAGAGTAGGTAAACGACTGGGTCGTGTCAAAATGAACATAATGTGTCATAATTAACATAATTAAGTTACACCTGACCTGGGATTTGAACCCGGGCCCTCTTGCTTCTTAGGCGGTATTCTGTACCACGGGGTCAAGTTCATTTATCATCATCATCAAAATAACTTTTTGAACTCCGTCCTAAAGGCCGATCGATTGCGTGGTTTTCTGTAAAAATGCCCCAAGTTCCTTTCGTATAAAACCGTGCGGTCAACCGCGTAACATACTCGTAGTTTTGGCCCTTAATCGTGTAATAATCCTAGACATCAGTCCTTTTAAGATGAAGATGTTCAAAATCAGACTGATGTTTCCTTGTACAGTTATTGATTAGTTTATTTTCCTCTTTTATGTTAGGTAATAACGTTACATACTTTAGTAATTATCTTGTATTTCCTCCCATAATAGAAAACGCCCAGTAGCAAACGGAAATGTACAATTTTGATATTCCGCTCTCATCCAGTTATGATCGCTTGATTTATTATGAATTCATTTGATTTATGACTAAGTTATAAAACGCATGTTGAAATTATTGAAGGAAATTATTATATCAACTGTTAAAAGTTCATATCCGTTAATATTTGCCATTTATTTTGTTTTCATTAGTACAAATGTTTTCGCATGGTTAATGATTATGTTTTATTGGAAAATATTTATGTAATAACTTCAAAGACTAGTTTGGCTTAGTGGTATAGTCGTGAGTTTGATCCTGCAGTACAAACTTTGTGTGCATGAATATGAGGTGTTTGCTATGTATGATATTGTTTTTATTTTAAAAAAGTATCTAAGTAAGTTTATCAATTGCTTAGTACCCATAGTACAAACTTTGGCTTAGTTTGGGGCGATGTATAATTGTTTACTTAAGCAAGACTAGCTGTATTCGCGATTTCGTCCTCGTAGACAAGAATGACCCGACCTGGACGGTTTCGACTAATGACCACAGACCGACTGGTCATCATCATCCTCCTAGCCTTTTTCCCGATTGTCTCAGGGTCGGCTTCCCAAACTGAGAGATTTGGCGAGGGCTAAGCTTTTACACAGAGCGACTGCCATCAGATCTCCGCAACACTTAGGGTAAGCTATACCCATTCCCAGTTTAGGCGTCAGAGTTAACCGACAGGTATTCTACTATAACTATTATTTTTTTAAAAAAATTGAACCGACTTCAAAAAAAACACAAACGACCAAAACTAAAAAGCGATAAATAACGTAAGTAATTCTATCCTTAATATATAATTATTTAAATATTACAATTATCACTTATTTTTGAAGTCGGTGCCAGCCTCTAAGTACCTACCTAACGTAGACTGTTGTTGTATGACGCGCGCGGCCGGCAAATCCCCACGACAATATACCTAGATACATTTATTTGTTTGGCTGGCACCGACTTCAAAAATAAGTGATAATTGTAATATTTAAATAATTATATATTAAGGATAGAATTACTTACGTTATTTATCGCTTTTTAGTTTTGGTCGTTTGTGTTTTTTTTGAAGTCGGTTCAATTTTTTTTAAAAAATAATTTTATTTCTCTATTTTTAGTTGCGTTAATGTGCTGTGACCTTGAATAAGGGTTAATTAATGTCCTTAAGAGCTTTACTTAGGAATGAAAAATTTTGCTTTAAGTCAAGTGAAGACTTTGCGATCTAGAATCAAGCAAATCACTTACCAAATCACCTGCCCTATTAGCACTGCATAAGTACATACTACTACCTAGTTTCTATCGACAAATGTCAGTACTGTTCCCTAACTCCTAACCGTTAAGGAGTTCTGTGGCTTCATCATCAGCACCAGATGTTGACGCCCGGAAGCATATACCTGAGTAAAATATGATAACGTAACAAAAACACCATATGAGCATACAATTTTCGGTTGTTGCCCTCAATTTCTCCAGGATCCCATCATCAGATCCTGACTTGGTGATAATGGGACCACCTCGGAAGTGTCCTCTGTCGAACAAAAAAAAATTTTTGAAATCTATCCATAATTGACGGAATAATCGGTGAACAAACATAAAAAAAAAAAAAATATTATACATACAGACGAATTGAGAACCTCCTCCTTTTTTCGAAGTCGGTTAAAAACAGTATGCTTAGAGGTACTTTCTGTCCACAGTCGCGGATATTTCCAATTCGTGCAACTTCGTAAAACGTTTACCATTTCCAACGTTCTCGTAATGGTAGAGACAGTATCATCGCGTACCGCTATTAAAACGCCCGTTTTCATTTTCAATGAGACGCCGCCATTGAAATCCCTTGTGGGAACGTGTGCGTATTGAGATGAATGAAGATGCATCGCCGTAAGCGACATCGTTAGAGCAATAGAAAGCTCAATTTAATGCGATGTCGTTGCGTTAGTATTTGCATATCATAATGTCTTGGTGCGGCCCACGCTACAGGTTTGAAGGATAGGAGATGAGCGGATGGTGTCACTACACCTTGATGTCGGGGTTAACCACTGTTAACCCCGACATCAATGTAATGTATCTATGAGTGAAGGTATAGGTACCTCGTCGCGGCCTTAGTGGGGACCATTTTTGTACTTTAGTTTATTAGTTTATTAAGCTGCTTAATCAAAACATATGTAGGTATCTCAAAGGTGACTGACTGACTCTCATAGTGATCTATCAACGCAAAGCCCAAACCACTGGACGGATCGGTCTGAAATTCCATGTTCAAATTGTCATACAGGTAGATGTTAAGTCGTAGGCATCCGGTAAGAAACGACTTTGATCAATTGTACCCCTAAGGGGATAAAATAGGTGATGAAACTCTATTCCACCCGAACCAAGTCACGGGCACACATAGGGATGTATATTTTATATTTTCTGTGTGTACCAAATAAACTTATCTATTCTATAGTATGGAACTCTCTGCCGGATTCCTTGTCCCCTGATATATAAATATTACGCTAATTATAATTATAATCTTACGCTGTTTAAGGCTCTTGCCTGGTGAACCGGTTTTTGATAGGGGAGCGCGGTCCATCGTAATCTACGATATTGCTTCAGATTTCTGCGTGCGCTACTAAGTGAATTTCAATTGGGCGCAGCGCAAACTCAATTTGAATAAAAAACCAAAACCAATTTATGATGACTTTGGCTTTTTATGCAACAGGCGGCAGATGAGCAATTGTGATGCCTGATGGTAAGCAGTCAACATCGCCCATGGTCACCTGTATCTCAAATCGAGGTTGGAGGTCGCTGCCGGCCGTTTAACTAGAATCTTTGTCGACCAAGAGTTGAAATAAAATGTATTAAGCCGTGATTACCGTGTAGACCATGTAGACTGGCTCGGTGGCTCAATTAGTAGTGGCCCCTGCCTTCTGAACCAAGGGTCATGGGTTCGATTCCCACCCGGGACAAACATTCGTGTGATGAACACTTGTGTTTGTTCCGTGTCTGGGTGTTTATATTTCTATTTAAGTATTTATTTGTGGTACCTTCGTTGTTCTGATACCCATAACACAAGTGCTTAAGCTACTTACTTTGGGATCGGAGCAATGTATGTGATGTTGTCTAATATGTATATGTATGTGATTGTCGTTCAATTCTGGAAATTGTTCTGAGAACCATACGCTACATTCCACAACTTGTTCCACGGTGAAGAGCAAAGGACGCCGGCCCATACGCCACCATATACAGACAAATCAGCCTCGCACAAAAGGCTAGTAAAACAAAGTTCTGCTTTCTCCGCCCCCCGATAGGGAGACCACAATAATGAGCATTGTTTTTTTTTGCGTTCTACGTTGTAACGTACATGTTACACCTACTTGCTGCAAATACTAATTATGTAATCTTATTGATTAACGTCAGAAGGGCTTTTCCAATTGTAGTTTTTTTTGTGAGCTTTGCATGGTAGTTCAGGCAAATTCCCCCAAATGACATTAGTTTGTCATTGGGATGGACCTATTTCCACCAGTTGAAGTTTGAAGGCGATCATATTTTTTTTTTCAATTTTTTTTTCCCAAAAAAAATTAAGTACTTTATTATTTTGACTCCATAGTCAAAATAATAAAGTACTTAATTTTTTTCCCCATGGAAAGACCCAATTTCTTCAATTTTAGATATAAATAGAGATTTTGGAGTATTTGTGTACAGATACATTATGAAAATAATAAAGCAATTGATTTGAACTTTTGCCAATTTTTAAGTTATTAGCACTAATGTCTAGTGTGGAAAATGTTAAAACTGTAATAGTAACAATGAAATGTTCGTCGTTCATCATTTTACGAGTTTGAATTTAGTGTTACCACTCAAAAGCTTGTTTATATTATCCGGAAAAGTAATACAAGATTTATAAACGAGGCTCACATACCAAAAAGAACCTAAGTTATTACAAAAGAAATTGTTAAGCATTCTGTATAATAAATCGTATATCAAGTGAAAAAAAAGTTAATATAGGTATTAAAAATTACGATTTTTTCCAAGTTTAGTCGAAAAAAGGACACCGCTACTATTTGACAGTTGACAGTTACGTTGACTTCTTGTCTCGACATTATGACTTTGACAGTTCTACTAATCCCGCGCTATGGTTGGTATACTTTGTCAAGCATAATAAATAGGTAGTTTCTCTGAATCGAAACAAGTTATATTTAATAGTAATTACCTCTCAATACGCGTTGCCGCGTTGAAAAACAATATTTCAATGTCTCATCCTATAGTCTGTGGCGAAATTTATTGATCCACAGATCCAAAAGCGTCTGTTCTATTGACGCAAAGTGACAAGCTATCTATATCAAAAGATTTTTACACCATAGATATTATTACATACAGGTTGATCGTAACTTTCTACATGGTGCGACTGTAAATTTAAGTATGTAGGTACTTTTGGATTTCTAAATAAAAATAAACAGGCATATTATAACAAGATTCTTTAGGTTTCTTCCCTATAAGATCTCTAATCCTGGGGAAATACTGGGACTCTAGAGTAGTTAACTTGTTATTATTATTTAAATTTCGTTCTAATCGTATAATGAATGAGATTGGAATGTAACATGATTTTACTAATTTATTATTCTTAACGTGTCGCAATCTTTAAATTCCGACATAAGGCGGATTTATATTTGTCTGATGTGTTGTGACAAGACGCGTCAGAACGGTATCGGTTTCATACATTTAGTATAGTAACGTTCATACTAATAATGCGTATTGTGTTGTGATGGCTTGTGTAATTGTATGAAACCGATACCGTTCTGACGCGTCACGTCACAACATATCAGACTAATATAATTTTTTTTTTTTTTATAGTGGCTCGACATAATGGCTTCCCTACACCTGATGGAAAGCGAAAGAGAAGCTCAAGTCGCTGTGACAACGGGCAAGTAACTGGTCAGTTACCTGTCAGTTGCCACCGCCATGCCGGCCCAACCCTAACCCCCCACGAGCTCCGGAAACCCTACTCACCGGCAGAAACACGACCCAGAGGTCATTTGACTGCGGTATTCTATAGGGTGGAGGTCCTTCCCCGGACGGGCGGCTCAATTCGAGCGAAGATTCGCTATGCCCTACCTCTCTTTACGGCTATACTCACGGCTATACTCACTCAGTTCAGCTCAGCCCTTATGCAGGAGAGGGAAGGCAGGGCAGTGGATACTTAACTAAATATGTAGGTACATACTACATATTTTATGGAGAGGTGCGGTTGACGCATTTGGTGGTGTACTCAGCCATCTGCACCAAAGATCGTGGACCCGATCACTAGCCGAGATTTGAACAGTCGTTTGATACATATTTGTGTTCATTCCATTTCCGAGTATTTGCAAAATCATTAAGTACATATTTGTGCTATATGTGTGGTGTGTTAAAGCTACTGATCAAGGCAATGTATGTGATATTTATTACTTTTACAAATTTCCATCTACACCTGTTTCTGATACGTTTTAGAACACCCTCTATATACGAATCGTGACTACAAAATAATAGTCGCTTAGATCAAAGCGATCTGTTATTCGTGGCGTGTATCAAAGTTATTAGCGAAGAAAAAACGACAATTTGGATCGAAAAAGTTTGTTGAACTTCCAGTCTTAAATGGTCCGAAACATCAAAGATCATTTCAAACGGAAAGAACTACAAAACTGAATTAATATTGTAAGTATAAAAGTTTCTATATTTTCTTTTAAATCTAAATTAATGCAGACTATAAAATAACTACTAAAACCGCTAACATTCTTTGTAAAAGCCGGCGTAGGACAAAAATACACGGGACTTGACTATAAATATCGGTCTTGCAATTAGTTTTCTTGTTTTTATATTGAGATAAGAAATTTATTTTATTATGTAAGCTTAAGAAGCTTCGTTTTATATACAGTTACTCGTAAACATCGGTATGTTACTTACTTAGTTTAGTAACCAGTTTTCGCTACATCCGATGGATTTAGCGCCGATTATCAGGTTGATTTAGGCTACATACCGTTTCCCCCACGGGGTGGTGACGTACCGGCTGACCCAGGTCCTCACGGGACATGGATGTTTCGGCCGGTACTTATGGAGGATCAGGCGAGAGCCTGATCCTCTATGCCGTCACTGCGACAGTGGCTCGGAGGACACGGCAGAGCATACGCTTCAGCATTGCCCTGCCTGGGCCAATGAGCGCTCCGTCCTCGTCACTATCGCACAGGACCTCGATCTGCCGCAACTCTTGCGGCAGATGACGGCGTCGAAGGAGACCTGGCGAGCGATGCTCGCATTCTGCGAGACAGTGATCTCGCAGAAGGAGGCGGCGGAAAGAGAGCGTGAGGCTGCGGTAGACGCGCCCGCTCTACGCCGCCCCCGGCCCGGGCGTCGCCGGAGGGCATACAACGCATCGTATGCCCTCTGAGCCTCTCCTTCGTGCCCCGAGTGGTGAGTGCGGGGGCGCGATCCACTCATAGGGGCGTAACGGTGTGGTGGGTGCAGCCACACCGTTGCACGAGGTCCGCCCGGGGAGCACTCTATTGCTCCCCGGATCCGGGGGCAGGGGTATTTGCCCTCCCCGGACCAGGAGTGCCGGCCGCTTATCATCTGCGGCTGGCCAGGGCAGGCAGGGATATAGCCGTATGCTTCGGCGCTACCCGTGTCCCTGCAACTTGCTGCCCACTGGCGACACAGGGGGGTTTAGTGGGTATGCCCTCCCTTTTGGGAGGTGTGAGTCCCACACACCATGCCGCCTCCCCCCGGAGACGGCATGAAGGTGCCTAATGCATTCCCCACTTAAAAAAAAAAAAAAAAAAAAGGCTACATACCGTTTAGTATCCGATGGAATTCGTGATTTATTAGTATTTGTCTTTAATTTTCTATTAATACGACGGAACTTACATGGGAGTGACTAGCTATCTAACTTAGTATGTAAACTTGGCAATTGTTGGTTCAGTTTTTAACTGGCCTGTTTTTTTTAAGTCGAAAGTCGTGGATTGTAATACCACTTATCACAAACATTCATGCAATTAATATTTGTATTTCCTCTGTGCCGTTAATGCTCATTTCCATAATGCGGGAAAACACTTTTGATGTTGTCGGGTATATCTATCTTCCTTATTCTACGAGTATACTTATTATAAATCTATAGAGAAGTCAATTCTGTACATGAAAATATATTTTCAAAATAACTATCAGGGCGTGATTAGTGATCGATACTGATGCTAAAAATGCAATCAGTAAATTTTTTGTCTGTCCGTCTGTCTGTTTGTTATAGAAAAAAAACTACTGGACGGATTTTACGATACCTGGAATGATTATTATTCTTCATACTCCTGGGCACGTTATACTTTTCATCACGCTACAATCAATAGGAGCAGAGCAGTGACGAGAAGTGTTGGGAAAACGGCAGAAATTTTTAGCTGTATGGTTGATCGCGCATCACGCGAAAACTACTGCGTGGAATTAAATGCGGTTTTCACCAATGTATTGCTAGAGCTCTAACTAAAAATTTAGGTACCATTTTATGGAAGTCGGTTATTTTTGAAACCCGATATCCACGCGTGCGACACCGCCGGCACAGCTAGTACTTAATATGAGTACCTACCACTTTGGGAAAGACATTCTTTAAACGAAATGCATTTCATACAAGAACTTTATTGACAGTCCATCACAACTCTACCCGTCTAACATCTACTGTCCCCGTAATCTTTTCGAATTAATCTGTTCTAAATACCCGCTCTAACCACACAAGAACTCACAATGAAAACTTAGAAACATGATCTCTTGGAGAAATCAACCGCTGTCAACTGCCTCTATCAATGGCTTTCTTCAGTTTCAATATATTAATTTACCGACAGGAAATTACGGTTCGACGGTCAGACGTGTGTGAACTTGTCGCCATTACGGTAAGGCTATTCGCAAACGAGTGGCGCCTACGTGTTATGACATGAGTTATGATTGCTATATGTATGAGGATGCCCGTCTTATCTCTACTTACAAGTGAAAAAGTCATAAGGAAAAATAGCATAGTTAAGAGAGCATGTCCAAAAGAGTATCGAACCTAGTTGACATACGCACGCAGGCCAATTTTCTTACAAAATGGCGGCTGTACCTATAGGTCCGCCATGATTACATTTTTAAAATCGAAAGATTAGTTCTGGTATCTAGTCTAAATAGCTTATATAATTCAACTAGCTGTGCCCGTGACTTCGTCCGCGTGTAATAGAGTTTTACCCCTTTTTTATCCCCTAATGAATCCGCTTAAAGTGCATGCCAAATTTCAGACCGATCCGTCCAGTGGTTTGGGCTATATGTTGATAGATCACTATGTCAGTCAGTCACCTTCATATATAATTCAAAGGTAGATGTTATGACGTAGGCATCCGCTAGGATTTTAGTCAATTCTACCCCCAATAGGATAAAATAGGAGATGAAACTCTATTCCACGCGGACAAAGTCTCGGTAACTTTTTCTTGTAGGGTTTTTCTTTTATTCATTCTGCATCATTGAATTCATTAATTACCTGCTAAGCCGTGAGTTGACTGTTATTCACTTGTTTCGAATATATCACTAATTCTAATCTAACTAACTAAATGGACTGATTATGCATAATTTTATTTTCCTATCGACCTACGTCCACACCGGCCCTTAGATGTTACAGACACGATAAAAGAACAAGTAACGCACGTCACAAGAGTAGCGAAAGTACACATAATGAGTTACACCTCGGGCTATCACCATACAACCTCAAACATCAAATTGGTTCTCGTTTCGACGTACTGGCACAACCCAGCTGCAGCAGTAACGCAACCTTAGCTAACGGGTAATAAAACAGAAATTCCCTTGACAAAGCTTTCGGAAGCTCTAGACGCCGTCTCGTCACCTGAACTATTTCAAACAACATTATGTTTAAGGATATAGGGTTGATTTTAGCATAACGTCGTCTGGCTATTGTAAACGCAAACGGTGCTAGATCACATTTGATTATTTTGTACTGACAAGCAAATTAGCCGATTCCTTTGTCTAGTTTGGATGTATTAGTTGAGATAGCGATTGAAAGAGTTCAGATAAGGGAGCCGGGTGTAGTTCAATTAAACATTTCATTTGATCTCGTATGAATGGAGTTACGATTCAGGGCTGCTAACTGTTATACTGGAGAAGGATGCTTCGTATTCCCTGGACAGCATTCCGGACGTACGTCTCTATACTGCGAGAACTTAAGATCTTCTCGCGACTGTCTTCCGAGTGCCTATGCAAACTATATTGTACAACAGTTTTTTTTATAGTAGCTCGACATAATGGCTTCCCTACGCCTGATGGAAAGCGAAAGAGAAGCCCAAGTGCCTGTGACAACTGGCAAGTAGCTGGTCAATTACCTGTCAGATGCCACTGCCATGCCGGCCCAAACCTAATCCCCCACGAGCTCCGGAAACCCTACTCACCGAGAGAAACACGATCCGGAGGTCATTTGGCTGCGGTATTCTATAGGGTGGAGGTCCTTCCCCGGACGGGCAGCTCAATTCGAGCGAAGATTCGCTATGCCTTACCTCTCTTAACTTAATACTTTTTTTTTTATAAGAAGAGCTTTCAGGATGACCTCACTCCACCTGATGGTAAGCGGTCGTGAGGTCCAAAAGTTAGGTCGACAGGCACAATAGAGCCCATTGCGCCTGTCGCCCTCACCCTGAAGGCCCACTGAGATGCCGTTTCACTTACTTATACCTAGTTTTTAAGTCAACTGTATACGTGAATAAAGTATTATCTATCTATCTACAAGCAACCCTAAGTTACGAACGGTTATACCGGCTCGTTACTCAATGAGAACTAATGAAACTTTCTTTAATTGACCGCGTATTGTGTCGCCGACAAGTACTTTCACAGGTTAGAAATAATTAGGCGACTAGTCTTATTAAATGGTAGCCATAAAATTCATACTCGATTCGTATTAGAATTTAGTACCCGTAAAATCGGAACGAGTGTAAACGAATTTACGCCTTATTCGAGTTGGTAGTAAGTTCTGAAATTGCATGCTGTTTATTTATGTTAGGCCTATTGGTTTAAGCTTTTATTATCGAATCTGAGACTTTCGCTTGTGTTTTTTTTTTATTTAACATCTACTATGCAATTCTCAAAATATGTTTTACTAGCTGTGCCGGCAGCGTTGCACGCGTGGATATCGGATTTAAAAAAACAAAGCAATACATTGGTGAAAACCGCATTTAATTCTATGCAGTAGTTTACGCGTGATGCGCGATCAAACATACAGATAAAAAATTCTCCCGTTTTCCCAACACTTCCCGTCACTGCTCCTGCTCTGCTCCTATTGATTGTAGCGTGATGAAAAGTATACTATAACCTGCCCAGGAGTATGAAGAATAGTCGTACCAAGTTTAGTTAAAATCCGTCCAGTAGTTTTTTTTCTATAACGAACATACAGACAGACAAAAATTTTACTGATTGCATTTTTGTCATCAGTATCGATCACGATTAGTGACCCCCTGATAGTTATTTTGAAAATATATTCCATGTACAGAATTGACTTCTCTACAGATTTATTATAAGTATAGAAGAAGATGATACGCAATTCCCAAAAACAAAGACACTCATTAGGTTAGTACATTACATTTTTACTACACGTTGGAACACGGGCAAAGTATCAAATATTTAAATACTCAGTATTGATTATTAAGCACACAAAAACAATGCTAATGAACTTTTTTGTCGACTGTTGTTTAAGCAAATTCGCTTAAGTACCTAGTACTTATATTCTTAAATATGGTTAATGGTAGGGGAGCCCAAGGGGGGATTTCGGGAGTTACTAAAGCGCGGCAGATTAACATATAGGGAGATACCTTGTACCCGATTAAATACTTCCAACAAACATGAGTCCCGTAAATGCGGCCGCCCGTCAAGGATAAAGGATCAGATTAGTAAAAAAAAGTTGATCATCAGAAATTCTTGAGCGCGTCAGATTAAGGTAGGGTGAGTTAGTTACATGCTAAAAAGTATATATTCCACTAATCTGACAATTTCCGATTGTCGATAAAAAGTTACTGGGTTACAAACTTGTAAAAAAAAAACGTCATCTCGACTTTCTCGAGCGTGGCTAAATTTTTTTTTATTTTGAAGGAAATAATTCAACGTTCACAAAAAATATATAATCTGACGATTTCCATAAGCCGAAGTAAGGAAAACTAATTAATAAAGTTTAATGCGTGCAGCTACGTAATCCCTGTATTCCCCACTCCGCGTTTCTATTCCTCTCTCACTTTTTCTCTATCTATGACTCTCTCACTCCGTCCCCACTCTGGTTTCTGTTGCCATGACGCCATGACGCCAAAGATTTGAAAAAATAATAAAAAAAATTTTTCAATTGTCAGATTAGGCGAATCCCTCTAGATAATCGTCAGATTATGAGACAGCACGTCTAGGGTATATAGATGAACCATATATATCTTAATCTGACGCGCTCGAGCATTTCAAAATGGCGATTTTTTTTTACACAGTTTAAAAATGGCCGCGAGTTTGGGTCACATCCAAATCGTCAGATTATTATATAAGCGCTTTTTTTTAGGTTCACTTAACACCCCCTTAGAAAATCTGACGCGCTCGATTAAGTTTTTTTTTTTATCGATTTCAACCCTTACGTATGACTACCCCCACCATGGAAACAATCAGATTAACATACGTACATCTTCCAAAATACGTAAAACATTTATGCTATCAATATCTGACGCGCTCCAGTATGTCCATGCATCGGTTTTTTTTTACATTTTTGAAAATTTATAGCCGCTCCCCCCACCAATGAAAGTGTATATATTATATAACATTTTTTTCTTCTAATTATCTAAGCTTCGCAATCGAATAGGTCTCTATAGTGCTCGAGTAAATCCCGATTTAGCATCCCGGGCTCCCCTACTATAAATGATGAGTGGTTACGGGAGGCTTAACCTTCATTTGCATATGTAGGTAATATCCTAGAATTCTTTATTTTTTTTTGCAGCCAGAATTATGCATAACAGTATATTTCGACTTAACTTCGATTGATAAAATTTTCTTTAATTATTTAAACTATATTGCACAAAACGGTACAAAAGGCGAACTTAATTCTAGGAGCATTCTCTAACAGTTAACCTTTAGGTTAATTGTTATAACTGTATTATTCTTATTTTTTGAAGTAGCACGATATAATGGCACGCTACAATGGGCATGAAACCAATCAGTTACCGGCCACCGCCATGAAGAACCAACCCAGCTGCCAATGCAGCACTTACCCCACGAGTTCTTACTCACCGGCAGAAATACGACCCAGAGGTCACTTGGCTGCGGTATTCTATAGTGGAAGATCCTTCCCCAGATGGACGGTTCAATTCGAGCGAAGATTTGCTATGCCATCCCTCTCTATAAATCACATAATATACTGCACATACTTTTCCGTGATATCTGAGCCTCAAAAATCACGTGGTGCAAACCTCGGTTACAATATTATTGGGTTGTTCGTTCCGTGGTTCAAGGCGCAATATTGATTAATTACTCAATATTGTAACATTAAGCTCAAACACCATACCAAGAACAATCTATTACGCCTAAACCATAAAAGCAGGAAGTGTCACGAACACACGCGACCTTACCTTTTACTCCGAGACCAACTATTGAAAGCGATCCTCACGAGAAAGCTCAGTAATTGTACGGAATTCACTTACGCCTGTATTAAGATACGTAGAATCTGATAATTGTGAGAAATGGCCGTCCCACACTGTTTACGGTAGATGTTTATTGTTCATTCATGTGCACGCCTAATTAGGATTTAAAATATTTTTTTATCACTATGAAAGTTGGACCGAAGTGGTATTGAACTCCATTTTTAGGGTTCTGTACCCAAAGGGTGAAAACGGAACCCTATTACTAAGACTTCGCTGTCCGTCCGTCTGTCTGTCTGTCACCAGTCTGTATCTCAAGCACCGCGATAGCTAGACAATTTAAATTCTCACAAATATGTGTTTCTGTTGCCGCTTTTGCAATAAAAATACTAAAAGATATATAAATAAATAAACCAAGACATGCCACGCTGGGCCACACAGCATTATCTAGCCCCAAAACTAAGCCGAAGCTTGTGCTATGGATACTAGACGATTGATAAACTTACTTGTATACATTTAGATCAAAGCCACGACCTGTCTCGTCCTCCACGATCGTCTCTGAACCACTCATTTGGTAGTGAGCTATTTTTTCCCTTCTTGTTCGATATCAAAGGTTCAGTATAGAACCCTTCGTGCACAAGTCCGACTCGCACTTGGCCGGTTTTCAGTTCAATTAAGTAGTACGCTCTAATTGTAAGGAATCAAGGCCAGTGATAAGGTTTTAAGGCTGTTTTATGGTAGTCGTAACTGTATTTTTAAATGTATATTAATCCACTTGCTATACCTGCAAACTTTAGTGCTTTTGAGAGTAAAAATACCGTAAGAACCTCAACCGAAATCTCAATTGACCGCCTAAAATTAAGTATCTACCTACTTATTTTTTGATAAAAAACAAAGACATTCCTATATCATTTGAAGAGAGGTAGGGCATAGCGAATCTTCGCTCGAATTGAGCCGCCCGTCCGGGGAAGGACCTCCACCCTATAGAATACCGCAGTCAAATGACCTCTAGGTCGTGTTTCTGCCGGTGAGTAGGGTTTCCGGAGCTCGTGGGGGGTTAGGGTTGGGCCGGCATGGCGGTGGCAACTGACTAGTAACTGACCAGTTACTTGCTCGTTGTCACAGCGACTTGGGCTTCTCTTTCGCTTTCCATCAGGGAAGCGCGTAGGGAAGCCATTATGTCGAGCCACTATATAAAAAAAAAATCCCCTCTGGGCTACACAGTGCCATCTAGTCCCAAACTAAGACTAAGCTTGTACTATGGGTATTAGATAACTGATAAACTTACAGATACTTGATTTTGTAAATTAAAATTACATTGTACATATATCAAACACCCATACCAATACAAACAGATATGGTAGTTCACACAAATACTTGTACTCGTACTGTGTGAGGATCGAACCCACGACCATTGTCCAAGGCAGCGTTCCTTACCACTGGACCAAACTAGTCGTAATAATAAAAAATAAATGATGTTCGCTTAATAATAGCCTTGATAGTTATTGAAGAACTAATTTCTTGAAACTTTCTTTAACTCTTTCTAGGCTACAGTTAGATAGTTTACCTACTCAAGGCGCTTTCCTTTATATTTATACTGATATAGATGTCAATAAAAATTAACTATAAACCGGTTAAGTGTCACGCCACGCATGTAATAGGGTTCCGTAGTCACCAATTTTAACATTATTTCATTATCAGTCCGCAAGCGTCCACTGCTGGACATAACCCCCCCAGATGCATATATAACATTTGGGAAAATTGCCTTAGTCATGACGCTTGGCAGGCGGGTTGGCGACCGCAGTAGGCTTTATCTGTGCCCAGGTAAACGCTGCTGCCTGTTTCCTGATATCCCCTAAGTCTTCTATAAAAGGACCACCCCTATCTATTTTTCTTTATTTTATTATATTCTCCCTAGTCTAAATCCAGGCCCAACCCTATATTTTTTCTTCAAATTCTAAATCAGGAAATCATACGAACACAATTAATACACGATAAACATTTGAATTTGAATTTGATAGCTCTTAGGGGCAGCGCAGACGACAGACTATCTGTGACGCACTTTTTTGCAATTATATGCTGTAACGCACACGACGCGCAATCTGTCGGGATATTTCACAGACTCAACGCACACGACGCACATCTTCAATCATTCTGTCGGCAGACCTAGACGCTCTTTTTTAATGTCTCAGACGCAGACTCTATCGCACAAAAAGTGTGCCGTCTGGGCTGCACCTTATTGTTATATTGAACAAGTAGGTACACATTGCTTGGAAGAAATAAATCAATGCTTAACGCTCGCTCCGATTATCTTTGTAAAGCGCTTTCCCCGCGGCTTTTCCTGTAGCTGGTAGGTATTTAAATGTTGGATGCAAATCAAGTAAACATGTTACCATAGATTTTCACCAGTCAGCCGTCGTCACGACCAACTGTGTTGTGACAGACTGACGTAGGTACACGTGTGTGTATAAATAAACCTTTTAATGAATGTATTTTCAACTTTATTGATTTAGACGTAGAGGTTAATGATGATTGCGGGTTGTACGCTGTTGGTCGGATGACTGGCGTGTAAATGATTTCGATAGTTATCGTGTAAAGGTTTATGTAATTCAATCTGGTGCATAATTGTAATAAATGGAAATGAATTCACTCGTTAGAAATGAAACATGTTTTGAGGCGGCCTGTACACAAGGGTGAAAAGTATTTACAACCAATATGTTTTTTTTTAAAGTGGCTCGACATAAAGCTGCTTTCTGTAAAATCTGACAAAAATCCTAAGATTTTCGAGCGATTTTGCGAATTTTAAGGTTTCACAGTTTTAAGGTTCAGAGGATGAAAATAGAACGCTATTATTAAGACTTCGTTGCATGTCCGTCCTTCTGTCCGTTTGTTCATCTGACTGTCTGTCAGCACATTAGATCTCAGGAACCGCGATAGCTAGACCGTTGAAATTTTCACAAATTATGTATTTCTGTTGCCGCTATACTAAACACTAAACAAAATAACCCTTTGTTGTATGGGATTCTCCTTAAATATTTATGATCAAAGCGAACCCTGGGCCTAGAGGCACAAACCGGGACAACGCTAAGAGGAGGATGATGACCCCATACAACAAAGGTGATTTAGTCTTTTTTGCTTGATACCTACCTATCTAATTTTAAATAAATAAAAAACGTCAAGGTTACAGTCACAAATTAAAGCTAAAGTTATAAAACATCCAAACACGACAAATAATTGTAACAGGATATCGGACAATTCGTTAATATTCAAGCAAAACAAATTAACCATTTCAAATAATAAATTTCGCACAAATTCTCTAATGTTTCGTCGGGAATACAAATTATGGCACGTTGATTATATCTGCAGGAAAGTTTAGTTGTATAATGTGAGTTATTCGACGGCCAGACACACAACTCGCAGTTTATTTATCAAATCAACCGATTACAATACTGGCAAACCTTCTTTATGAACACCTATCTCATTTTATGGTAATGTAACTCTATCCCGAAGTTTTCCGGGATCGGTGCTATGAAAATAATCACAATAAAGAAAAGTTATCGAGTACAGTATGACAATTATTAATATAGATATAGATACTAAAGTATATAAGTAACGCATTGTTGTGTCCTTTCATAATATTGTTATTTAATAATACCTACTTGGAATTTCTTAGGAAAATAGGAAAATAATGAGGGATAGGAAACCCACCTAATAATCTAAGGCGATGATAGCCCTAATGATAGTGGGGTAGAATACACGTGAATAAAAAGTGTGTACGGCGCCCCACTAAATCGTAGCAGTGGAGCGGATTACACACACATTTTTTAAACGATCTACTTTGCCCCACTGATGGGGCGCCTTAGTGGGGCAAAGAGTATAGGCCTTGGTCTTGCTCGATTATGGGCTTCTTGAATCCAGCACGTAGGTTCCAGCTATTCTGCCTGAGGGCACCCTAAACTACGTTTCTCGAGAAGCAGTATCCACTCTACAACTCGTTAAAAGAACTCTATATAAAAGTAACAATAAGTACTTACTATTCATTTAAGGATCTGTTCTAGTCTATATTAGTCATATTGTATTTGATGAATTGGCTGACATTTGAAACAGATTACAGAAACAGTTTTGACGTTAATAGAAATTTGTGGAGTTAACCGCAATATCTTTAAAGGAAACGGCTAACTACCTAACAAACATGCAATTTAATTTATACCGGGTTTCTACAAAATCTCGTTACAATACTATTGTGCGGCAAGACGGAAGGCAGAGTATGTAAACATTACGCAAAGCCTACTAGTGTTGCGCGCAATAGGATCAAATGTCGATAAATTTATTGATATCTCCAACCGACCTATTTGTCAATCAATTCACAATATCTTTTATAGAATAACCCTCTGATAGTTTAATTTACTACCCGTAGGAAAGTTGGTAATGATTGTTTTTTCTATTATCTAATATCATCATCAGCCTATTGCAGTGGACATAAGCCTCTTCATTTGTTCGCCACTTGGGGCAAACATCACTCTCAGCGGCTTCCTTACATCGAGGGATATAGGTACCTAAAGGAGTAGCGTACCATCTTTTCGCTATTCATTTAGGATAATAAAATTTTAATTAGGTAATGTTTATTTCTATAACTAGCTGCGCTCGCGACTTCGTCCGCGTGGAATAGTTATTTTTTCCCCGTTTTTTTACATTTTCCATTATTTATTCGCTTCTAATAGTTGCAGCGTGATGTTATATAGCCTAAAGCCTTTCTCGATAAATGGTCTATTCAACACAAAAAGAATTTTTCAATTTGGACCAGTAGTTCCTGAGATTAGCGCGTTCAAACAAACAAACAAACTCTTCAGCTTTATAATATTAGTTAAGATTTCTTTAACTGATCTCACATCTAGGGTAGTAATTTAACGTCTTTTCAATTTTTCGTATTTGACGTAATCGGGTACCGGTGCAAAATAAATGAGTTGATAAATTCAAAACAATAATGCACTAGCCTTCCTTAGCTACATAATTATTATATAAATTTAAATGTAAAGATGATTTCAGCGGAAACTGACTTTTAGCAATCTTACGACGATTGTGTTTTGTTTTTTTATACCACTAAGGTGACAAACAAGCCCACGGCTCGCCTGATGTCGGGTGCTTGCCGCACCGCAACCTATGGACTATTTCATCGATAATCGATATTGTCCATAGTTTCGCAACACTCACTGCCACTGTTACAATAAGGCACGTCCCGACAAGTCATAACAGGGACCAGTTTTATAACCACATCCAGTATTAAATTTGCAAAACAGTTTTTCCGCGTTCTGATGTCTTCATTAAGAATATATGTTTTTTTGAAATGCCAAGGACTGTTTTAACCAGCGGATGCCACGACCTAAATGAGATATCGTCGCTAACGTCATTAATATTTTTGTAAGTAACATGTTTATTACGGGTTTAATGTCGAAGTTTAAATTACCTACCGGTTTTTTAAGTATGAATAATGTTTACAAAGTGATTTCAATAACAAACATACTCTTACCCAAAGCTTTAATACTATTTTTAAAGGTGTTTTAATTCCGGTATTTTTAAAACATTTGCTTCTATAAGTATACGGAGTAACGTAATTTTCATTCTAAGAGCTTCTTATCGGTGAAGCAATTGCTACTCCACTGATATTCACACGCGAGAAAAGCCACGGGCTGCAGCTAGTACGAATGTAAGATGCGAACACATTACACACTTGTGCTGTAATGTACAATGTTGCTAACAACTGGGTTAAATATAGAGCGTAACGTGATATTATGTCTTTTTATCCCGGAACACTATCGTCAATCCCGTGATGTGAAACTATGGTACAATCATGGGAAGTCTGTGGGAAATGTATTAAATAACTAATGAAGCACTATGAAACTTTTCCTTAGCGATTATTTTGACCTACATAGTACGTGCATTGTAAACTTACCTAAGTGAGAAAGTTTTTTTTATAGTAGCTCGACATAATGGCTTCGCTACGCCTGATGGAAAGCCAAGCATAAGCCCAAGTCGCTGTGACAACTGGCAAGTAACTGGTTAGTTACCTGTCAGTTGCCACTGCCTTGCCGGCCCAACCCTAACCCCCACGAGCTCCGGAAACCCTACTCACCGGCAGAAACACGACCCAGAGGTCATTTGACTGCGGTATTCTATAGGGTGGAGGTCCTTCCCCGAACGGGCGGCTCAATTCGAACGAAGATTCGCTATGCCCTACCTCTCTTACAAATGTGACATTCTGTATGACTATAGGCCACGTGCCAAAACAGCCTTATCGGTCGGTCTGTACATATCTGTGGTTCCAGAACGGGTTCTCGGTTGACATCCGCCCCGTTAGCGGAACCATTGACCCGCTCCGTCTTTGTCTAGCATACGTGTAACGCAATTAACTGTGAACAATCGTATCTGTGTTTCCATCTTTCATATTAGCGTTCTCCTTTCTTTTGCTTTCTCGGCTTCGCTATGAGATTGCGAGGGCTTTTCAACTAATGCAAGTTGGGACATTAATGAAAACTTGTTTGAAAGTAAACTGTGAAGTTTCGGTAACTGTAAAGTCTAATATTAGTACTGTCCTTTTTTTTTTTAAGAGGGGAATGCATTAGGCACCGTCATGCCAAATCCGGGGGGAGGTGACATGGTGTGTGGGACTCACACCTCCCGAAATGGGAGGGTATACCCACTAAACCCCCCTGTGTCGCCAGTATGCAGCAAGTTGCAGGGACACGGGCAACGCCGAAGCATACCGCCGCATTCCTGCATGCCCTGGCCAGCCGCAGATGACAAGCGGCCAGCACAATATTATTACTGTCCTGCCCGAACACAACGACTAATTTTCAAAGATAGTCTCTCGTCGGAGATTAAAGTGTACAATTGCTAAGTGTAAATTTGGTCGACTTTACACATATACGTAACATTCCTTCACAGGCGTGCAGGTTTTCTCGCATTGTCTTCCTTCATCGTAAGAGCATGTAGGAAACGTAGAGACATATATAGATATTTTTTAATGTACAGAAAAGAAAACATTACCTGAAAAGGGTATTACGGACATATTAAAGTTTGTCCAGACAAATATCTTATCCAGACAACCTACAGGTAGATGACATTTGCTGAAAACTGGGATAACGTACATAAAAAAAAACAAATTTGAATATACATTGATCTCTACAGATTTCAACCTATCTCACATTCCTAAGTATAAGTCAACGGCATAAAAACTATACTCTCGACCCTCACATTTTACTACATTTAACTGTCCTGCACCCTAAATTGTCTGGAAGACATCTCTTATAACAATAAGTCCGCCTTTTGTATTGTACAAAAAATGTGTATAATACCTAGTTTTACGTCAATTGTGTGTTGTGCAATTAAGACTATCTATCTATATTCAAAGGGAATTTAATTATATTTTGTACACTAATGTCTAACTTTAAGTAGTGGGTGCAGACCAGTGCTTACTCTGCAATAATACGCCAAGCACTGAGCTAATTATGTGCACTGGTCACTAATAAGAACGGACAAGAGCGGGTATTTACGTCAATGTTAATACAAGAATCGAATCGTGGGTGTTCGGTTATTATTATCAGTAATAAGCCGTTGCAAAGCAGGCTATTTGTTGATTAGTGTGTTCAATACTGCTACTCTATTACTTTATTCATCTTAACTAATATTATAAAGCTGAAGAGTTTGTTTGTTTGTTTGTTTGTTTGAACGCGCTAATCTCAGGAACTACTGGTCCGAATTGAAAAATTCTTTTTGTGTTAAATAGACCATTTATCGAGGAAGGCTTTAGGCTATATAACATCACGCTGCAACTATTAGGAGCGAAGATATAATGGAAAATGTATGTTCGCGCGCAAGGTGAGCGCGGAGTGTTAGTCAACGCGGGGGGCGGGGGGAAACGATCCGCGACCGCGATGCCCCGCGCTGCCCCGCACCGCCCCCTCTCAGCCGCCTGGAGCACTTGGCGCCGCCGGGAAGCGGAGTCACGTTCCAACTATTAGGAGCGAAGAAATAATGGAAAATGTAAAAAAAAAAACGGGGAAAAAATAACTATTCCACGCGGACGAAGTCGCGAGCACAGCTAGTATCTTGATATTTCTGATCTGTGAGTGAATACTGCTTGTATTTTTTTTGTAATAGTACACTCAGTGGCACAATTAACCGGCCAATTCTTTATTGTGGTATTACCTTTGGTTATAATAACTAAGCGCTTGATGATTTTTATCGTCAATGTAAACAACACCAACATATTTTAGTGTTTTTCATTTGTAATGATGTAATCTTTAATATTGCTAAAGATAATAATTGATTCTGAAATAAAATTTTAAAGTTACAACGAAAAACATATAAGTGGTCGGATAATTGTGCCTCTGAGTGTAGTACAGCCAAGGTGGTGTTACATAATTCAAAGCAAAAGAGAGTCCCAAATCGTACTCTTATATCCTATACTATACATTCTCGCTCTTGTTATCTATATGACTTCCAATTTGTAAATCTGCATCTTTAATGCCGAATCCCAAATTATCACCATCATCATATTATTCAAAATCAATTACCATCACATTTATAATGTCACCTTTGCCATTTAGTTGTAAATTTCTATGTATATCTGCTAATGAACTGTAAACTCAAACAACAGTAAAATTGTTTAATATTCATCTATGCTAATTAGGACCTGAACTGAATATAGTTTACATATTTTATCGTGAACTTTTATATGTGAATCTGTCTTAAATTATTCTTAAGTTTATCTGTTTATATTATGATATCAATCAAGAGCATCAATTTTGCGTCTACATTAAAATAATTGACCTATTAATCTTCCCGCTACATTGCATCATCATAACTAGCCTTCATGGACGTTTGTCCATTGCTGGACGTAGACATCCCCCAATGACAACGAATTTCATTCGTTTCAAATGAATTTAAGATAGCATTCCTAAAGCAGTTTTGTTCCCACTAAACGGCTTTAAATAACTTCTACTCAAAATGGGCTTGTAACTGAATCATTGGTTTATTTAGAAACAAGGTGCATTTGCCAAGTTTATTTTACCTAATACGCTTTTAATGCACGCTTTAATCGTAAATCTGTTAAGTGAATCACCGTACACCAACTTACTCATTCAAACAAAATAAGCGGCGAATCTGGGCCACTTAGCGTCAGGAATAAAAATTCGTTTCGAAATTGAAATAAGAGCATGTTACGGCACCGTGTGTAGTTAGCATTTCGATTTCCTCACTCGCATGACGAGCTGACAAGACCTATTCTAACCAACCACCCAAGACCTGTCATTCCTTTGTTATCCATCACAATGGATTCGGGTTTCTGTATCAGGTGTACCGTTGCCAGGTACGTTCTTACACAATGCCGACAAATTTCGGTTCCGAACCTTGGCAATGAAATTCTATTGCCACCGATACCCAGTTCTCATGTAATTTGTGGACTGGTACGTAATTGGAGGAACCCGCTGTGTCTTTCCTTACTTTGATTACCGGTTTAATTAATCCTTTCATCGGATATAGCCGTTCATGCAAGTTTCGAAACGCAAGTGTCACTCGTATCTAATGATGGTTTGCTGCAGACCCGTTTTTATTGTGATTTCTCATCTAGTTATACATAAGCACATAAGTTTACTTTAATAAAAGCAGTAAAACACTTAGAATCAAATTGGTAGTGTTTTTTTTAAATTATCTACATTGAAGTAACTAACTGACTTTTCAATGGGACAGCAACAAGAAGACGAAATGCATTTTGTTACTAATACGATGATTGCTTTGTATAGAAAGTAACAGTACGCCGATAAAAAATAGGAAATTTCTATTAACCTGAAAGAAATGATAACGAAAGACGCCGACAATAGCACGACCATCTGCTCCAGTTCTCAGAGACGATAGTTTCTAATCCTAAACCATAATGAGCATACCATATTCACACACTCGCTCGCTCATTAGACAACAAAAACGCTTCCTATACCTAGCTATGAGAATCTAAGCTTTCATTACAAAATTCGATGTTACGCCAACGATCCCATTTCATAGACCAGTGGTCTCCTTAAACGCATCTTTGTTCTAAGCGATATGCATATTGATGAGCACGATGGTTCTTTCGCCGGGTTCAGCGGCATACAACGGCACAGTTTTATCAAGATCGTTGACCTTGTTGATAAAGGCCGAAACGAAAGTAAGGCTATTGTAGTCCCCGACCTCGGAGATGTCTGTCGACGTCCGGCCATCTGCATGCTTTAATAAGGCTCTCCGGAGACGTCACGAATCCAAATCACGATATCATTTCACGAAGTTACCGTCACGTACCAGATTGGAGATATTCTCGGGGATCGCATTCAAATTGCTGTGAATTATAAATTCAGCTGTTTTGCACCGAACAATGTAAAGGTTATCGAGATGCAAGGACCTATTGAATTAGGGATGTGCGATCACGACTCGTTATGTAAACGCCTATACAATTTCACTTTTGTTGAAAACAATGTTGAGCTTTGGCGCCGTTAAGTGTTCAAAGGTCAGAAAGGTGGATCTAATGAGCTTGGTAGTTAACAAGATAAATCAGAATCAATTTCTCTACCCGGGGCTATGACGCGGTGCGCTTTGTGTCACAAAGATTTGTCAGTAGACGTATCTTTTGACTTTCCACTTATATCTATTGTGATTGCTTTTCGTTGTGGAATCCTCGGGCAGTTTTTTCCTGCTTATGGTTTCATCGTGAAAGTATTTTATTCTGAGTGTGGTCATTGACACTTTCTTTCTTTGACCCACGCGTGTGATCGGAGTTCAAATAAATAAATGCAGCTGGGGGCATTAGTAGTTTATGTTGGTAGCCATTTTTGGACGCGCTTCATTGAGTGTTCATTGATTGGCTTGTTAGCTTCGATAATTCAAGTGTACACTCGACCCTTTTAATGTTAATCAAATGGTCAACGAGTTTGTTTAATTAAAAAAGTACGAAGATGCAATTACGTATCTGGCAGTATGCTTAATGTGAATGAGCTTCTTAAGGAGTAAAAGCTAGCTAAATTTAATTACGCTATTTACAAGTGCATATGTTAAAGTTTTTATTGAGTAGTTTTCAAAAAGTTGATTACGATAAAAAATGTTGGTTTTAAATCAAATTTTTAGTCTTGAACTTTTAAATACCTATTAATCTTTAATCTTTATTTCAAATTCTTTTCCATTCAAAGTTTGAATCAATTTATTGGCCCTCATTAATATAATCACACTATATAATGATACAACAAATAAAGGAACAATGCTTGAATTAGACTTTAAAAACATCTAATCTAAGACTACTTGACTAGCAATTTCAGTAATAACTTAAAACGTAACTTTGACGAGAGTACAATAAAAACTACATACAGTTAATCTTCAATGACCATTATAATAGATAACTACCAGTACTAAACAGAAAACCTTAAGATTACAGGATGAGATTAAAGTGAATGACGCAACGTGTTTGCACAACATAATTGTCCTTTTTATATGTATTGAAGCTGACTTCAACGATTCACCTGTGATATAAGAAGACAATGAATAGCTGTTAAACCATAATAGGCCATAGTAATAAACTGACCGGTTGTGAATAGGTTATGACAATTATAATTTTACGAGCATGCTGTATTTGTGTGTTTAACATGTAGGTACCACTTATATCCGATTGTATGTCGTATTTGTATAAGCCTTCACCCAAATTTGGACCATTATGGTTTAAGTGCATATGATAATTAACACTTTTAAGGACAATACACATACGAAGACTTAACAATTTTGTTCACCTGTTATGACAATTAAAGTCGGCAATTATGTTCAAGAAACATAGTAAACATTTAAACCTTCCGTAGTATCACTCAAAAACGTTTTAAAATCTTCCATACGCAAAAATTTATTGACGACGAGGCAGACGAACGAAGATGAATACTCGCGAAAAAATATTAAGTCCGAAAGTACAGGTAAAGTCACAGAAATAAGATGGAAAACAAAAATAGATATCCGGAAACTTTGATCTTAAAAATCAGCAACAAAAGTAATGTCAAGAGAAACTCATACAGTAGGACTAGTTGTCTCATAAAAAGACTTTAACAAAATCAATCTTCTCAGTATCGATTTCAATAAATTATTGGCAGACTGATTTGAGTGATTGTTAAATTGTACGTAGGATTTGACTAAACGAACTTGAAGGCGCGCATTGTAATTTAAGGTAATGTTTTCATCGGACTGCATTTTAATATTGACATCTTTAGCATTGCATTGTTTTATGGTCTTCGGTAAATAAACTGTTCTATATTAGTTGTGGTATCCATGTTTCCAGATAATAATAATAATCTGAAAACATGGCCCGCCCATCTTATAGTTCATTCGCGTTAAGAAAATAGTGACTGACAGGTCACTGACAGAAGCTTACGTTAATTTCTAGCGTTTTAATTGGCTAGTGGCCTGTCAGTGACCTGTCAGTCACTATTTTCTTAACGCGAATGAACTATAATGTCAACATAAAGATTTAATGCTCAAAGCCAAAAACTTTATTAACATCTAGCAGATTTAAGTACGACAAATTCAGCAAGCTGTCAAAGTTTTTTTTAACGCTAATTATTAGAATGGATTATAAATTAGCCAAATAATTATCTGCGGTAATTCTCCAAAGCGTGGAGATGCGTTAGTTAGCCTTTTGATGATGACAAGGCACACGGTATCAGTCAAAATTCATTAACAATTTAGCCGCGGGCCCATAACGAGGTGTTATGTGTTTTCTTTGACATTTAAACGCAACCGCTTCTCGTCTATAATGGCGGTTGCGATTAGAAATCATTAACACTGGTAAAAGTATCAATTCTCAGTTCATTAACCATTATGATGGAATTTAATAGGCTGCTGGTATGAGCTCTTGTGTGAGCTTAGAAAATGTGGCTCCCATTAAAGTTCTGGAGAAAATTATTTATGAACGGCAAAGTTGCGTGGCTGGATCCATTCAATTTTAGATCTTATCCCTTTCACTTAAGAGCTATGTCAACTCGCTCGTGGTTCACTACTTAAGGTTTGGAAGCTTAGCGGCTCCAAGCTTCGTCCTGGAGGTAGGCCTAATAATGTTCATCATTATCTAATAATAACCAATGCAAATAAACGACCTACTCTTTAGCTAAGGTTTTCCTTCAGTACCAGCTGATGGCGTTGACCAATAAAATAAATAAAGTTTCCAAGAACAGTCATACCATAGACGTTTTGCTTGAGTGACTGCTTGATTCAGATCAGATATCAGACTTATAATGCCCATATATTTAAATCAATAACAAATTTCTGATCATGCTTATCATTATGTGTTTGCTCTGTGTATTATTAAAGATATATTAATCTTAACTATTTTAAAAACAGCAACTACACGATTTTCTGCCGTTTTTTTCTCGATATAATGAATTTTCGAACTGGTGGTAGCTTGACGATGTACCTAAGTGTTACCTTAGTTATAAAAAAACCTATACAAATGAAGATTATTTTGATTTGATTTGATTGATGTGTTTCTGGAACAACAAGAAGTCCGATGAATTAAACTTACGGTAAAGGAAACGCGTACCTTCAATTAATTTTATTATAGCTATGGTGTTACTTTGCTTGTAACTCGATTATGAATTTTGTTGCATAAGCTGTTTCCTCGCTTCTTTATAGCGTACTTTATGAAGTCCTAATTTGCATAACTTGGCTGTAAACTGCCGCTTTTTATATTAATCGCTGTAATAAACTCGGCTTTGTCAAATATGTGGACAACTAAAATTGTTTCCACTAATAAGTTTTCTTGTTTATGTTACTAGCCCGTTGGCTTAACCACTTGGACTTCTATTTCACTTATCATCAAGCAAAAAGAGTTGTTAGGTCACTGTAAAAATAGGTCTTACGTAAAATTAAAGTCGATATGTAGGCTGTCTAGATTTGGCTTGTAATTTTTCTCACTCAAGCCAATTTTCTTACTTTTTGAATATACAAATGGGTTTTCAAAAGGGATAATACTAAACTGTTTTAGTTTGTTAAAAAAAAGTGTCTATTCGTTTGCCAGTTAATGGTAAGTATTTGCGATAAAGACAATGGCTTTCTCAAATAGGTTCAAATATATTCTTTTAGTGGGTATCGGATAACGTGTTAAGCTAGGGCATTTTGTTATCTAATACCCCATTACGATCAACCTTCTTAACTCAAAGTGTGCAGATTATAATGCACTTTGTACGACGTGGAAGTCCATAAAAACTTGGCCTTAATACGGTTTATTATTCGTAACTTCACGATAAAGGGTTTTTCTTTATACACTTTGAAAAAAAAAACATAAAAAATTTAAGAAAATTTTAACTGTAACGTAAACGTTTTCCATTAAACCTATTTTAGGGGCGAACGTCTATTTTCCGAATTCTCTATGGCATCAATCGGATGAAATTGTTTAAATAACGAAAGCTTTACGTGACTACGAAGTCGAATCGTCTTCGATACTCGACACTAGGACCACCAGCTGAGACGACTTGACACTCGAATATAAACCTTATGACCATCAGAATTAGATCAGACTAATTCTTACAATTGGTTTTGGTTTCGAGAGCGAACCGTTGGGCTGTTTTTTCTTTGACCGCCCGTTGAAAATTGTTTATAATTTAATAATATAATAGAATAGATGAATAGCGGAAAACTACCGGTTTTAATGTTCCGTCAATGAGATTAGTGAAATGGCCTATTTTGATTTCACGTTTTTTTGAAGCTAAACTTATTTACAATGCCTTAAAAGTAGGTTTAAATACCTTTTGATGTCAGTTGACACTGATATCGGATGTTGTGCTATCAATTATTTTTTGGATCCTATTTTGTTCTTTAAAAGAATTTAAAAGGTAAATCCATACTTTCATAGAGATGTTATAAATGCGAAAGCATCTGTCTTTCTGTCGCACTTTCACGCCAAAACAATTGAACCGATACAAATTATATTAGATATACAACTATGTACCAAAATTAAATTTCAAAAGCCTAAAGCTGATGTGGCTTTGAGACTCTAGACTTCATTTTAGTCTAGAGTTACTTTTTTTGCGAAAAAGGGTTGTTGACTCAACAAAGTCGATGGTACAGCTAGTTGTAAGTAAACGACAGCCTATCAAGTCTGTAGGTATATTGTTCTTGATTATTAAATGGGTTGCAAATTTACCAAGCAATTAGGGATTTCCAGCAATTCGTTTCGTGAAATAGCATAAAATGTCTATCAAAAGTTCCTTGTTAATAAAGAACAATAGTTGCCATGTTTGTTGCGATGAAGGGTTGATAGCAACAAAAAAGTTAGCATATTCCAGTTAAATTACAGGGGTCGTTTGTGGATACAAAGAAATGGAATGGCAAAAATAGTTATTACCGCAATACTAGAAATTCGTAGCAATTAGGTATTTCCACATTTCTTGACGCAGCTTTATAGACTAAGATCCAACTGCAAGAATACTGTTAACTTCAATGGTCACGATGAAGAAATCTATTTAGATTCTATATAGAAACATTTATTTCCGTCGAGTCACCTATCAAAATATCCCCATTCCATATTCCATATTTGATTGTAGGTAATCTTCTTTAAACACTTATTAGTTTTGTCCCTACTATTAGTTACTTCAATAAAACAGGTTCTATCGTACTGTATTACGAATTAGTGCACTTTTGACACCCAAAAACCCCTACAATGCATGACCAAAATATATGGATCAAAAAAGGTAGGAAGACTTGCTTTATTTAAAGATCTCTCTCTCTCTTTCCCTCATTCAACCGGTCCTTTATCTCCGAGGATCGGACCATCTTGTGAATCTACTTCCCCGTTGTTTAGTGCCATCCATATAACCCATCATTACCTGCCTCTCCAAGTTACCAGGTTAGTCTTTTTAAACGGTTTTATTTAGCTCACCCCGGTTGTTTTATTCTAACTATTAAAACAAATAAACATAATTGATATTGTTCTTAAAACAGTTAAGTAGATAATTTTACGTGCGGATCTCGTACTACATCGCTTCTGAATGCATAACAGTAGTGAAGTTAGTGGGAATACTCTTCGGTAAATTACTTCAGGGCTGGCTTGCGCCTTGTGTTGTAAAATTAATAGTTTTAACTTGCAAGTTTACAGCTTTGCATGCGAGCCGCACAATGAAGACTGACGTGAATTTATCGTAGTTAGCGATTGGGGATGAGAGAAGTGTATGTCGATAAGATTATCGATATAACTAAAAGATTGATGATGAACAGAGAGGTAGGGCATAGCGAATCTTCGCTCGAATTGAGCTGCCCGTCCGGGGAAGGACCTCCACCCTATAGAATACCGCAGCCAAATGACCTCTGGGTCGTGTTTCTGTCAGGGTTTCCGGAGCTCGTGGGGTGTTAGGGTTGGGCCGGAATGGCAGTGGCAACTGACAGGTAGCTGACCAGTTACTTGCCAGTTGTCACAGCGACTTGGGCTTCTCTTTCGCTTTCCATCAGGCGTAGGGAAGCCATTATGTCGAGCTACTATAAAAAAAATACATTTGTGGACTTTATCAGCTCTATTTATGCTTAATATACTTCAATAGACGAATGTACATTCGATGTAAATACGATATTCATGTGTATTAAAGTTTCTGACACTTCATATCTGCTATGTATGATCGGTGCTGTGACTTTGAAGTGGCGAACTACTAACATGAAAATATCTTTATCATTTATTTACACTAATAACATTAAAACTATGTAATAGTTTACACTTATAATGGACTATTATTTTTACGTGAAAGTCAATGTAAAATAAATAGTATTTTTTTTAATACTGCGCACTCACACATAAAATTATTTATACATAATCGTTACTTTTGTCATTTTTGCGCCGTTTTTCTAATTAGACTGAAACGTTGGGAGAGACTATGTTGAATATCTTTCCAAGTCCCCTAAGAAATCTAAACGAAAATCATTTATCGTATCGTATTTATAATACGATTACGGATACAACCCTATGCAGTAACAGGCGGCACTTGCCGAAACAAATTATGCATTTCAGTAATAAATCCCTACCTTATTTACTACTTTGTCAAAAGTTTAAAGTTAAATTAAGTGTGCATGATTATAAGCGTTATTATTGCAAAACACGTCATCGGTTTATCTGAAACAGATTAATATGGATAGATCTTTTGAATGAATATCAAAAGAATTATTAAATATCAAAAACTTAAATTTATTGTTTTAATTTTTAATAGTAGAATGATTTATACATGGAACCATAATAAATTGTTTGGTACGATCTTCAAATTCTTTTGTGGTAGGTATAAGTCGGTAACCGCGTGTTTTCATTGCAGAAAGAATGTATTTTTTTATAGTAACTCGACATAATGGCTAATGGCTTCCCTACGCCTGATGAAAAGCGAAAGAGAAGCCCAAGTCGCTGTTACAACGGGCAAGTAACTGGTCAATTACCTGTCAGTTGCTACCACCATGCCGGCCCAACCCAACAACAAGTAACATTATCCAGATGAGCCAAAAGACTTTTACACCCAAAAAGTATACACGCATAAACTTGTATCCACGACCTTCCCGTTTCGATCGAACGCCAACAGCGCAGCGCCTCCGAGGCCGTAAGACCAAATCTTCATAACTTATCTATTCTCATAGCCAATTTACATAATCCAACATATTGCCAATTGCCAAAACAAGCGATACAATAATCTCAGTACAGCGTAAACATCGCTGTTCTCACATAAATCAGACTGCCTACTTACTGCAGTCCTACACGACCGAGAATTGTTACTCGATAATGATAGAATAAACTTGTTTCGTTTGTTTGCAAGCGGCACAAGCATCGACTTAGAAATATAGAGAACTAGCTTTTGTCCGTGGCTTCGCTCGCCTTTAATTCGGTTTGAATGCTCCATACAAACTTCCATCCCCCATTTTAGGGAAGTGGGGAGTTAGAAAGGGGCCAAAAGTAGCCTATGTTACTCTTCATCCCTTCAACTATCTCCACTTAAAAAATCACGCCTATTCGTAGCTCCGTTTTGCCGTGAAAGAAAGACAAACATACAGACAGACAGACAGACATACAGACAGACAGACAGACACACTTTCCCATTTATAATATTAGTATGGATCAACGACGGCTCCTTACAAATTCCGACCCGAATCATGTGAGTTCTTGGCTGTCGGTTGCACGCTCATCATGTCGAGTCAACGTGACAGTACAAAAACAGCAAAAAAATACCTTTAGTAGTAAGTACTCATCATGACCAAAACCTTGCAGTCCACTGCTGAACATAGACCTCTCCAATTGTTCGCCAATTTGCTCGATTCTTGGCCTCTGACATCCAACATTTTTTTTAATTTATTTATTTCGGAACAACAACAGCCTCAAAAATATAACATGTACATAAAACAAACGATAAGAACAGTATGGCTTAGGCCAAAAATGTTATCCACAAGAAGAAATTATTAAGAAATGTAGTAGAAAAAAAGAACAGATTCAAAGACCAGACTTAATAAAAACAATTAGCAACTTGCACTAGTTGTGCTCTCGACTCCCATGCGTGTATAAATACCTACATTTATATTTTACCATCATTACTCATTACAACTTTCTGGCAACTCACAACAACAAATACGTTTACAAAATAAATAAATAAGTATATAAAAACAACAACAAACAAATAAATAAATAAACAAATAAAATATATACTTGCTAGCAATCTTGCGCCAATCGTCACTCCACCTAGACTGAGGGCATCCTGCACTATTGTTGTCGAGAAGTGGTATCTACTCCAGCCCACTTCCACTTCAGCTTGCTAGTCTAGTGAGCTATGCGATAATTTTGGAGCTCTGTCGGATTACAGAAACACGCCAAGCATAGCCCTTTCTATAACTTGCTAAGAAACTTTGAACTGGTAGACCTCTTATACATATAGATCCTTATTATACGAGGTTATTCCTTACAATATATTGACATATTTCCTTTGATAAATCAAATAAATAATCATATGACCTTATGCATACTTATGTCTGCAATTTGCTAAACTGATAACTCGTTCAATCAATGCCACATTACTCGTATTTATTTTGATACCAACCTTATAACCTTGATACCAACATTTCTTCGTCAAAGGAAATTACAAAACATACTACCTAATTCATAAATCTTAATAGATGCCTATCGTATTGAAACTTGAGCAATTTTAATGATCAAAAGTTATTGATTGATTTGCAATCTTGTCTGATCAAATAAAATTTCAATTCTTTATGTTGTTAAAAACGGTAATTATGATAATTAGCTGTAAGTAAACGAAGTAATTCTTAAAGATACTTTTCAATTAATAATATTGCAGAAATATTATTGATCAGTGAGCTACAGAAAGGATATAGAGAACCCAGGACATCGACATAGCTCACCGGATCAGCAAGCTGAAGTGTCAGTGGATTGGCCATTTCAGCCACAGACACGATAACTGTTGGGGTAAATTTGCCAGAGGATACCGCACATCGGCAAACGAAGTTGGACGTCCCCAGGCAAGGTGGAGCAATGATTCGAGCACGATGGCTGGCAAGTGCTAGATGCGAGAAGCCCAACATCGATCAAAGTGGCAAGCAATTTGATACGCCTATGTCTAGAGCAGTAGACTGCAAAAGGCTGATGATAATGATTAATGATAACATATCAAATTTCAATCATTAAGCTACGCCTAATGTAAATATCATTGAGATGACGCGTCTTGCAAATTATTGTCTTATTTGTTAATGCAATTATTGCATTAATGAACACAATAATTCATTCGAGTCATTAATATCGGCGTACATATTTTATAGTTATTTTGGCTCGTGAGCCTTGGCACATTGGCCCGGGTTAGTTACACAACGTGTTGTGATTTTTAAGGATCTGCTGACAAATTGCAAAGAACGAAATGAAAGGAGTTTCCATAAAACCTATTCCTCCACCCATCCATATTTATGTCTGATACATCGCTGAATTGGTATTTTTGAGCGGAATGTAAGTTACTATGTTTGATTGATGAAATATTGAGTTTTCGTAAGAACTTTTGCGAAAAAGGAGAAAAAATATGCTCATTATATGCAAAACGGCCATCCACATATTTTGGCAAAGATGTTAAGTTTGTGATTGTGAAGTAAGATGCTTGTAGAATTGGGGGCGTGTAAAGTTGTAATAATCTTGGTTCATTTTGACAGTGCACGCAACGTGGTGTTGCTCTCGTCTTGGCTACATTTTACATGGAAATGTTTTTGGGGGATTTAACTTTTCTAAACTCTTTCGCGTCTGGTGTTCTGGGAGACGCTCCCAGTTATCATACGGTAATCACAGTACAATAACCTTAGTTCGAAATCAGATGGTTGATGTAAATGGTATATTTGTTTATAATAAGCTGCCGATGCAATAATAAAATTATGTATGCTACAAAGTAAACTGTTCAACGACAAATCGGTCAAACGTATGTAGGTAGACCGAATTGTTTGTTTTCCTTAAACATTGACAGCAAAATTAACATAATACCAACAGAACAGGCATTGTCATATAATCCACACCAAATGCGAGTAATGAACAATCAGGTCTTGAACCAGAAGCATTACAAATGTGGCCACGGAAATGAGACACATAAAAATGCCACTTTTGTGGAGCATTTTTGTTCCTTAAGCCTTTATGTGGCAGCGAATATGTTACCTCAATAATTCTAGAAGTGATATGGTACTGTTATGTCAATAAATTTAGTGGAATGTACATACCATCGTTTTATTATTAACCACTGTGCCACAAATGCATAGTGGTTATATATAGCATACGTAACATAAATACAAGAACATATTTTGCTTGTTTTTATAATATAAACTCATCATCAGCCCAAATCAAAATAAAAATATGTAGTTCGTACTTTATCTTCGTCGTACACAACTGTTTGCAACATTATTAACAAAAAAAGAAGCGAAAATAAAGTAAGCAACAAAATAAAAGGAACCAAAGCTATCATCATCGTATAAAGCGTTAAAAGCAATTGGACTTGAAATTGCTATTTTTATCTCACATTCGACTGTAAAGCGAAATGTTTACGAGGTTCGCGCGCTTCCCACGTGAGTCGTCGTTAAATAAAAGAGACAATGATATAACATTACCAGTCGGCTGCACCAGTGATCTAAAGCTGCGTTTATACGGTCAATCGCACAACTGGCTGAAAAAATCCAACTAACTATATTAAACATGGTAATCATTTGTATTGTATTTCTTTATATTGGATCTTTGCTCATATTGTCTAGTGATCGGCAAATAATTGTAACACGATTGTTATTAGATATTGGGAATACCTAATAACCAACTTGAACGAATAACTTTTATTTACACAAAAAAAAGTATTAGAAGTATTGCTGGTGTAGTCTAGACTAACTTTTTGTGTTTTGTTATTGTGTTTTCCTCATTTTTACAAAGTTATCCACAATAAGAGTTGCCGTTAGATACTTTAGGTACAAAAAGCGTGATTTAATTGATAAAAAGTACAATATTATGTAAAATTGCTTAGCTCTTTGGAATGTTTACTTATGGTATAAACCTTTCCAGTACAACCAATCCCCTATCTCATTCCCGACAGCTCAGAATGCGGAGTATTTCTCGTAATTCAGCCTTGGTCATACCCACACGCTCGTGCGCATTCGATGTAACTCAATGGCATCCGACACCTACCCGCGTCTCACTCTCAGGTCGCAGCGTAAATTGGAAACTATTTCATTGGCCATAAGTGTACGCAGTACGATTTGCTGTAAGTAGAAGTCGTTAGAACGAGGCTGCCACATCATTAACTGAGTTTACATACTTGATGCTTATGGTAAGTATTCTACTGCTCTTGTGGCTGTAGGAAAATTAATAAGTGTAGTTTAAAAAAAAAAGTGTAGTTTACAACACATCAGAACATAAGATAAATAAATAACCCAAGACATGCCTCACTGGGCCACACAGCGTCGTCTAGCACCGAAGTGTGTACTATAGGTAGACAGCTGATGAACTTACATAGACACTTTTTTTGTAAATAAACACATATTATAGGTACTTACAAAGAAAACACCCAGACCAATACAAACAGACATGTTCATTCACACAAATATTTGTACTGTACGGGGTTCGAGCCCACGACCATTGGTTCATAAGGCAGAGGTCACTACCAAATGAGCCATCGAACTAGTCATGTCTAAAATTTTAAGAAGAAGTTTGGGATTTACCGCCCACACAATTTTAGTCCGACATTTCAACGGTAGAGCTTAAAATCTTAGAAAAAAATACATCTAAAATTCTTTTTAAGTCACTTCAACTTGCTAATACTTTAAGCTATGTCGGCTACTTTTGGTCTTATTCGAAAATTTTAATTTGGGATGTGAGTAACATATAGCATAGCTCTCTCCATAGCTAAAATTTGCATAAAATCATTGTTTTTACTATCATTTGCAATAAATAAGCTTCAACATATCTGCAACAGATTCCAGTTCATTGTCACATTCTGATTTTCATCTAATACAGGAAAATCTAAGCAAGTAATTGCGCTACTAAATTTGAAGTACCTTGAGCCACTGGCTTAAAGACCATTTCCCAACCACATGTAAACTGCTTACGTCAGTACTTTGTAGGCTACAATCGTCTTGGGAGCAAACATTGTATGGTCATACTAAATGTGTTTTTGCGGTACATTACAGTGTTGTTGGTTTGTCCTTGGCATTTCCATTACAATTGTCGTTTTCATGCGTGTAAGTGGACGTATTTGGGACACGCGTCGATGCCACTTCGCCATAATATTATCTACGTATTAGTTTCGAAAGCCTCTTTTGCAAGAATAGGTACATTTTCTTCTCTAAAGTTGCTAAACTAACTAAGTTTATTAGTAGGATATCACATGATAACACATATTAACATAAAAAATGTACCTACCACAAGCATTTACTTGTTACTACTATTAGGCTTTGTGGAAATCTAGTACTGTAGTAGTAACATTTTCAGGCTAAAAAGAAAGAGAATAGCATCAATTTGACCACTCGTGTCCCGAACACTATTGTAATTATGACAGGTTTGAACAAGTTACACATCACAGGATGGGACCTCAAAACTCTTAATTAAATGATACACAAAAAGCTGATTATAGAAAAGGAAAAAGAAAAAAATATAATTTTCGTGGTGTAATATGAATATTACCCAAGTTACAGCGGTAGGGGAACAAAGCCAATAGCCTGTGGGCGTCTGTTGACCCACGGAGGCCTATAGAGGTGACCTAATTGCGGCCACCGGCGCCCTAGTGCTCCAAGAGGCTATTGTTTTGCATCTGTGGAAATTAAAAAACACAAAAAGTCCTTCGGTTGGGAAGATTTTTTCAGTTTTCTTGTTAGTAAGATTGCAAAATCTTATTATCTTCATAATGTAAGAAGTGGACTATCACATTCTGTTAAGACATTGACAGATTTACGCATCGTCTTGTATTCCTTTAATGACAAATTTTCGGCGATAAGACAGATAAGGTTTTTCAGGTTTAAATTATTCGAGGTTAGACTTTATTGCTTAAAAACAGGAACTAATAATTTGTAGAATATATTGTACATCTAAAATTTACAATTGACTTAAATCTAGGTATAATTTGTATGTTCAGTGCACTATTTAAATAAATTTAAGTAAATAATTAATAGTGAATAAATTAGACGGTGTTATTGCTTATAGCAATCTCTTCCAGACAATCTGCAAGTGGATAAGGATCTATCATATTTATTTTATTTATTTATTTAACACATGACAGATTACAATCAAAATGGAATGACATATAAAATATACAATAACAATCTGGATTGTAATCCAATAATATGTGTAACTGGCTCGGTGGCTGGTAGTGACCTCTGCCTTCTGAGCCAAGGGTCTTGGGTTCGATCCCCACACATTACAAACATTTGTGTGCATGAACATGTCTGTTCGTATTGGTCTGGGTGTTTTCTATGTATAATATGTATTTATTTACAAAAAAAATGTATGTAAGTAGGTTATCAGTTGTCTAGTACCCATAGTACAAGCTTCGGCTTAGTTTGGGGCTAGATGGCGCTGTGTGGCCCAGCGTGGCATGTCTTAGTTTATTTATTACTTAAAAATATGTGTCGAACTTACTCTCCAAAATAGTAAAAATAAAAAGAAAACATAATATAATCAATGAGACAAACAATTGGGATAAGCAATCAGATAACTATAAGGTGTACAAGACTGAAAACATTTTATGATTAGGTACACCCCGAATAAATAAGAGGGATACATTTAAGAGGAGGGTAACATCAATTTATCATGTGTCTGTTCGTGGTATCGGCTATCAAACTGAGACGATGGATCGTCTAGAGTATCGTTAGATAAGTTCTTAAACATAAATCTTTATGATATAAAACATATCCAGTCATTCACACATTACTCTTCCATTATAATCATTATTACGTAAACTATTACCGATTTAATTACAAAAATAAAATAAAGGATGGAATCTGTTACATCGAAGCTTCGGCACTTTGAATTATCCACTCTAATAAGGAAACATTATCTATCAGTTGGCTATTTTATGCATGTTCCAACTGGTTAACTTCAAGTTAAAGCACATTATTACACTGTACACTGTGACATTACAAAGTAATAAAATTACATTATCGCGGAAGAGGACAAGGCATAAACTGATTAAAGAAAATGTGCAAAAGCTCAACCCATTACTCGTAGCTTGTCAACATGCCGAAGTGCCCTGTGGTTGGAACAAGTGGTGGCCGAAACCGAAACTGATAACCGAAACCGATAACCGAAGTCTACCCGAACTATTTATGTGAAGTCCTATTTGAAAATGTAAGTTCCACGTAAGTATACCGTGGTTTCTATAACGTAAAAATTTTTTCGATTTTGTCTTTCGAAAATAAATAATGTATAATATAAATTTTTACAACCTTGTAAAGAATACATAATGACATACGTACGTAGCAGAATAATCCAACTTCAATGGTATTATAACATTATAGGTATGCGCCTTATCACCTTACACATACTGGAAGCTTCAATTTCAGTCTTTAAAATTATAGCCTATTAATAAAATTCACTGAATGATTGCATTTACCCTACGAGCCCCCATCTTATCCCACGAGCATAAATGTAATGTAGAGTTATAATGATTGCATGATGTGATTGTCTGTAGGTAGTTGGCTGTGTTATTATAGCCATACTAACTTAATGCATATCTTTTATTAAGTAATACCTATTATTATTGTACCATCATAATAAGGTTGGTCAAAAATTTTGTATATAATATGATTTTAATTCAGAAGGTTAGATAGAATTTATATCGAAACCGAAAGTATGGTCCGTCACTATACCTTTAAACATTAAATACTGTCCATCTAATTTGCCCTTACATAGACTTTGTTACGTACCTAAGGAAGTAATTTTGAGTTCAGTACGAGGAGCTTACATAATGTATGGGAGAATCTAGGCTGTAGTTAATAATTCATAACGTCGAATGCTTTTCTCCTGAGAATTGGACCAAATACTAAGTAATTTAGGTGTGCCCGTTACTTTATGAATCCGTTTGGTATTTACAAAGTATATTATTATTATGAAGCTTTTAAGCGATGTCTTCCAGCCAACATTAGGGTAGAGAATAGTAGGCAAGATACAGACTAGGTGAGGTGTTTTACCTATTTAATTGTTCGATGCATTTTATTATTCACGGAAATTATTCGGCTTATGGACAGTTCCTAGCTTAGGTAACTTACCACCAGCACCACTGCACATTCACCTAATAAAACCATTGTAAATATGGCACGTCGATAGTAAAACCTATTTATTTTTATGTTGCTCGTCTGCGTAATGAAACGACTGGCCCATTCAGTAACTCAACATCTAAGGCCCGCCTCATCAATTAGACGTTATACGTGAGCTTCCTTATGCTTCGAGTGATAGATTTCGTATAGAGCCCATTAGCAACCCTGTTCGAAGAGTGAGCTTGCAATAATAGTCACACCATCAACCAACATTATCGAGTACGTAATATTTTTAAAGCCCAGGACTGCATTTATGCCTACACCAGGGTTATTTGGGATTCACTTCTGCCTAACGGTGAATACTTGAATACTGTACAGGTTTAGCAATGTGGACGTCGGTGTCGGTACTCTACAAAACATCTCCACATCTCGAGAGAACGGTGTGGTGATCTTCTGACAATATCACTGATTAATTCTAATTTCATATAATATTTGTATGTAAGGGATGGGATGCGGTTTATCATATTTTCGCTCCAAGCCAACCTTACCTGCCCTTGGCGCACGAGGCGCTGGAAACCGATTGGTGGCGGTATAACCATCACAATTGATTGCGTAGCTAAATGCCACAGACGAATGACGGGCAGCAGCGCCACCGGAGCGAGAAGCTACGCCCTGCGATCGCCAACCCGCCTGCCCAGCGTGTTGATTATGGGAATATCCTCCAATTGTTTGCCCTAAGTGACGAACAACTGGAGAGGCCTATGTTCAGCAGTGGACTGCAATAGGCTGATGACATGACATGACATATGTATGTAGCTATATTATTGTACAGTTTCAACAAAATCCATTCAGTACCTAGTTTTGCGGGAAAAAACAAACTGATCCATGCCATCCAAATACAACATTGAGAAATTTGGTGCTGAAAATTGAACGAGCTGAGTTTGTCGTAAATGGTTCATCGATAAAGTCGATGTCGATATAAACGTTGAAAGCTGTCCACATGCCTATTTGGTAGTCGATGATATTGTGTATCTGGTCGGAGCAGTGATCGTTGTTTACGATTCACAGACGTAATACATTTCAAACGATAATTGCCAAGTTGAAGTTTGTTTTCATTATATTTTCAAATGAATCGATGCAAATCCGCTGTGGAGCTTTCGTAACGATTATTGTTGTAAATGCTTTAAATCTATTAGTATTCTATACGTTTGAGTGATGGTTTTAGATATTTCAATAAGATGGAATATTATGACCGACCATGCTGGATGCGAGAGGCCCAGGATCGATCAAAGTGGCGAACATTGGGAGAGGCCTATGTCCAGCAGTGGACTGATTATGATTATGACCATGTAGTTTCCGTGGGATTTAGAATAGGACCACCCCATCTCTTCCCATAGGTGTTGTAGAAGACGAATAAGGGAAACGGGCAGCAACGTTTCCATAGGCACAAATAAACATACAGCGGCCACCAACCCGCCTGCCAAGCGTGGTGACTAAAGGAAATCACCCAAATGACCTTAGTTGTCTTCTTCGTCTCTGGTCAGGGATGAGACTAAGAAACATAATAATTTTACAACAATGTTATAAACATCAGGTGGAGTGAGGTCATCCTGAAAGATCTTCAAGATGACCTCACTGCACTCATAAAAAAAACATGTAATTATATTAACTGTAATAGTGTAACATACTTCGTATTGTTTAATTATTTAACGGTAATCTATCGGTATTAACGGCTTAATTTTTCTATCAAAGAAATGATGCTGGCTTTCAATCAAATAACTTCTTTGCCTCTTTTGTATAAAGTTTATTAGTAAAGCCTGAATTGAATAAAATTAACAAACAGTGGATACAACGGTTATCACTCAGTGCAGACACGCTGAGCAAACCAGCTCTCTTGAACAATAGCGGCTCACTGAATGAACCTCAATGCCCTAGATAATTTAATCTAGCTTCATAACAGGGCACTCCGAATTTCTGTTGCTACAAATTTTCATTAGCGTAAAATTTTGCGCCAAAATTGGCACTGAGCCAAATGTGCAAATTGGTTTTTATGTTGTGTATAACTATTGTTGATTATACTATTTATATGTTACGTCATAACAAGTGGGTTATTTTTTTTTATAAGAAGAGCTTTCAGGATGACCTTACTCCACCTGATGGTACCTAAGCGGTCGTGAGGTCCAAAAGTTAGGTCGATAGGCATAATAGAACAAACCCATTGCGCCTGTCGCCCTCTCCCTGAAGGCCCAGTGAGATGCCGTTTCACACCCCGCCTAAAGAACCCAGGATTGTAAGAGTAAGGAAACACATGAGCTGGAAGGGCACTCCATGACTTAATGGCACGGGGCAAGAACCAGGAACTAAACCTCTTAGTGCGTGTCACCATCCTGAAGAGGTTCTAGGTTCTTGGTCACCTCTTGGTCTTGGTTATCTTTAATTATGACGACAAGTTTGCTTCAGTGGTAGAGAATGTCGTACAGTACAAACATTTGTGTGCATGAACATGTCTGTTAAAGTTGGTTTGGGTGTTTGCTTTGTATTATGTGCTTATTTACAAAAAAACTATCTAAGAAAGTTTATCAGTTGTTTAGTACCCAAAGTCTCGGTATAGTTTGGGACTACAAGGCGCTGTGTAGCCCAGCTGAGTGTGATATGTCTTATGTTTTTGTGATAAAATAGTGCTATTGCGGTACTTGGACATAGTCACACTAGCTCTTTGGTCGAGACCAAAGAGTCGTTCGTAGGTCACCATGTTACAGTGAAACCGTTCACAGCTGAAGATCATCAAGTTGTTATGTAACATCAGCATGTCCTATAATCCGAACAGCAAAGACACTCCGATGCTACGGTTCAACACATTTCCAATCTTCTCGTCTAAAGGAGTATCACAAAAGTCTTGTTTACATCAGTATGTTCACCAATATTGACTGTACAGTCAGCATCTAAAGTAGTAGACGCATTCGTTTCTCAAGCCAATGTAGTAAAGTTTGTTTTTGAATGCGTCTGATCGTCGACTTTTGCCGTTCACCGTACAATTCCTGACATCAACTCATAAGTTTGAACGGATCAACGCAGCGGAATCATTGCAAACATTATGGCTGTAACGGGAATGCGCTCGGAACTGCCATTCATCCCCATTTGTGTGTAAAGTATAAACCGGAGCGGATTTTTCTTTTACTAGAACGTTGCCGATGTTATAAATTATGTCCCGGGTCAAACCAGATCATAAAACTGATTTGATGTGACTAGAATCTCATTAGGTGACCTAGAATGGTCCAAATATGGTTTTCTGGATTAAATTGACACCAAGCAGTCGTCAAATTCGTTGTTTCATTTGATATATACCTACGTGACAGGCCTAGCCTAGTGTAGGAATCATAGCAAATATTTGTTAAAGGCAACGTCTTCTGCAACTTTAACTTGATCGCTGTATCCTAGATGTAATTTTTACTGTGTAATATGTACGTAGTTTATGTTATGGTTGCTTAATAAATTATTATTATTATTATATTAAGTACATTAACGTTTGTCATTGAAGTAATAATCCACATAGGTACATCTACCAGATATTTCTTTCAACTAATATTCAAATACGTTAATACAGATGCAAACTCTGTTCACTCTTATGACTCACTATTTAATCTCTGTTCACTAATATAACTATTGATCCTGTCCTAATGAGCTACGATTGAGCTACGATACGGTAATGATTACGATGCGACAATTCATCAACATCTTTATTCCAGGCTACTAAGCTATTTTATTTATTAACTGAAAAACTCACCTACAATTTTTTGCAACTAAATTGCGCTGTGTGGCCCAGTGTGTCTTGAGTTATTCATTTTATTTTACATGCATTACCCGCTCCGACTGTAACTTGGGCCACAAGCCGAGTTGGATGTCGTCCAACGCTCCCCCAGGAACCGTCGCGACTGCATTATGCCCGCAATTTATGGACGCGCCGCTAACTCCCTGGACGCGGTTCCCGTTGGAATCTACATACCTTGCTGAACACCTATCGCGATGAAATTTTAATCACGCCCAGTTATTTGCTTAGCGCGTGTCGTGTTACTCTAAGCTGTTGTTGTATTACAGCGGTGATAAATAGGCTTGATTTGATCTAGGTCCTTTCTAGTAGGTTCTTGAATAAGAGTTTATGATGGGCGATGAAATTGGACTGCAGTTTTTTTTCTTTAAGCATCATTATCGGAATGATGGTGCTGCTGATCGGACTTTTCTTTTAAAATAGGAGAAAATATAAAGGAATGGGTGTGTTAGATCTCCTGAGGTAATGATCGGGAATGGTGTTATCCTAACCATGAATTTGCACATCGCTTTTTGCCTCCACTTTCAAATAACTCTTGTTTTGCGAAAGACATAATCTTATTGTGTTCAAGATGAAAGTCAACCTGTTTTTATGTAGGGCGTAGCTACCACCGTATCTGCTGTATCAATTATACGGGGCCCCCAGGTCATGGAGGCCCCGGAAGTGCATAAGTAAAAGTAAGACTTCCCAAATTTTGTGACAATTTTTTTCCCTTCATAAGGCCCCCAAACAATTTTTTATACGGGGCCTCGCCAAGGCACGCTACGCTTCTGAGGTAAACGTTCGGTGTGCGGTCAAATCTTTTTCCGCATATGCAAGCACTGGGATGAGCTCCCGGCAGCAATGTTTACTGAACGCTACGACTTGTTCTTCTTTAAACGTACCTACTCTAAAGAGACTTTTTTTTAGCTAAACTAGCTGTGCCATCCGTATTAGAGTTTATGAGCGGCGGTAACGGTATAACATCAAACGAGCTGCCTGCTCGTCTGCTATCCTCTGTAATGAAAAATATCCATTAGATAAAAAAGATGTCCCAATAAATTCTTAACAGATTTCCTTGTTTGTTTCAGGTGATATCGAAGACTGCATAGTGACGCCGGCCTATCAGGGCCAGTTCACTCCGCTTCCAGAGGCGCTATGTGATTGCATTATGGACCTTACGTCACAGGTATGAAGAAACAAAATCTTTTGTTATAAATTGGCTCAGTATAGCGGCTTCTTTTCGCCTTATAGAAAGCTGGAAAGGTAGCCCACATCGCGGTCGCTCTGAGAAGGAGCGGGAAGCCTCAGTTTCCAGTCAGTCACCACAGCTATGCTCAAGATAATCATTTAAGTTACTAACCGGATATTTTTATGTATTTGGAACTGGAGTAAGTTCACGCCGTTGCTGTCACGTTAGTAATTGGAATAACAAATACCTAGACTTAGAAATACCTTTTTCCTTTTTTTTTGTTTCACCAGGGAGAAATGCATTTTACGCATACCCGCTGCCCGGGGGAGCAGAAATACCTAGACGAACAACAACCTTTTAAAAGCAATTTAAGTAATTTCTAGGCTTCATTAGTAAAGTAAACAAGATAATAAAAACCATACTTTTACCTTTCTTTCAACCACTTTCATTTCATACCATCTAAACCAGTAAGGCATAAAAATTAAGTTGATATACAAAGGGCAACAAATTCCGCCAAATTAAGGTGGAAATAACACGAGAATTTAGCCTAATTACCAAATAATGTTATCAGACAATCTAGAGATGCAAACTTAAACAATGCTACTGAGAATGAGGTCGGTTACTAAAACAATTGATACTAAACAGATTAGATCTGGCTACTCAGTGCTTTCACCCAGTTCGAAAAATGTTTAGGATTACTTTTTTCATAAGGAATTTTGAGATGCTAAAAGTTTTACAAGTCACTTAGGTACTACTTAAATTTGTCGGAGTTTAGTTATGCTCTTACCTCTTTCTTAAGTTAGACAACGTAACATTAAAATTATTACATAGACTATTTAGGTGTCCTTATTGCTCAAGTTCTCCGAAACATAGGACATATAAGAACATACATATTTTTTTTATTGTATCATAGCATAGTTCTAAGTAGATTAGGTATATGATGTGCACAAAATAATATCTATCGATCTATCGTAGTGGCTTGCCCTCTTGTGATAATGATTTAAATTATTTATTTTAAATATGAAAATGTACCTAGTAGGTATCTATTATTTATAGAATTCCGTTATATACCTAATATAAAATATCAGTTAAATTTTATTATCAAAATTACTTCCAGAAATCGCTACCTAGTTTCTTTTCCTATTAATTATTCTATAATTATTATTAAATTCGGCCTACCTAACTTTACATCTGGTTGTATGGCACATGGAGTTCTTAAAGGCTTTGCCAAAACGTATGAAATTTATTTAAAATTACAATGTCTACAGATAAAATCTTCCACCCTATTTTACTTCGTCTGACATAGTCAGACTAAAAGCACCGCACATTATCAACATCCATCTATTACTTACAAAACCCGGTCTTTAAGATTCGATATAATATGTTCAATAAAGTGCATCTTAATACCGGAATGATGACTCTTGGCCATGAAATGTGGCAAAATAAAACCTACGTGCGAAGTGCGAACCTGTTTTGTAAATACCTGAGGTGTGGTCCAAATTACTTTATTCATTCGCTTTGTAACTGTATAAATGATAATACCAGTACGAAAACAAAGAAGAGAAAACCTGCACAAACATCTGTAAAGATTTTGTTTTTGCGGTTAAAGCTAGTAAGATATCGCCCATACTCGTCGCAATCTTGGTTGACCTTATCGCCCTAGTTAAGAGTTTCAGGCTAATAAAATGGTAGAGAAAAATCGTGTCAAATTATTTTTAACCACTTATGCATGCCGTGGCAGCCTCTAATTAATGCGTCACGTTAGCACTAATATAGAACTATTTTTAATATCGTGTTATTATGTGACTGTTTTGTTGGCTGTCCTTAAATAAATAAATAAAATTAATGAATTTATGCGATTCCCAAGTAACACTTCTATGAAGCCTAGTAAACCGCTTCTACCTTCAACTTATTCCCTACCGCCTTTCGTTTCATCTTTTTCGTTTTGTCCATACCCCCGAATACTTCCAGCGTGAGATCAGACCCTAATGACTGCAATAATGTTGGTCGAATTAATTTCGCCACATCGGCTTATGAAACAAACGATAAATCACCACCGCTGTATCCATCAACGTCTGAATTAGTTAGGCCGAATTACAAGTTTATCTATCAAGTAACTTGTTACTTTGGGCTATGAACGCGTAAGTTACGTAGAGAATTTGGCATTGGCCTTTTTGGAACGAAATATAAGCTTGTAGATTTATTATCGAATTGGGTTGAGAACATTTCGTTTCTAGTGGATTATGAGTGTCAAAAGACCTTTCTTTTTACCCGACTGCCAAAGAGGGAGGGTAATGTTGAGGGAGTGTATGTAAGTATGTATGTATGTCTGTTCCTTTGTGACCTCCTGTAGCCTAAACGGCTTGATGGATTTTGATGTATGAGGTATCGTTATTCAAAGTCATGTTTGTATGTCAGTAGATGCCTTCATCTACTGACATACAAACATGACTTTGTTAGTTTGTACGAAGCTATCTATGTTAATCCTAAAATGATTAACCGTGTCATCCTCATTACATGCCATAACGGTCTTATTCCTACGTTTTTTAAGATAGATAAGCTGGTTAGACATCCCTAGGATTTTATTTATGTCATTCATCAACATCTCATTATTGTCATCTATAACATCGATGCGTTTCCGACATTTGAGAAATATTAACTCGCTTCTTGGGGGGACCTAACTTCTTTTTGGAAACAGCGTTCTTTGACGCTGTTTCCTTAACGTGACGTCGGTATACCTTTTATACCCATAATCGCCACGCTGGGCAGGTGGGTTGGCTACCGCAGGGCATAGCTTCTCGCTCCAGTGACGGTGCTATCAGTCATCGGTCTGTGTTATTTAGCTACGTCTTCAATTGTGATGGTTGTACCGCCACCAGTCGGTTGATACCGCTACCAGTCAGTTGATACTGCCACCAGTCGGTTGATTAATTTTTTAGTTATAATCTTCATTAATATTAGCTAGTAGTTATAAGTAAAAGTTGCCAACAGTTTGTTAAATGCGTCAGTTACTTCATCAGCTAGGATAGAAAACATAGCAAGGAAACCCGCATAGTTATTAGCGCTGACAACCGTGTGAAGTAGAAAAGCATCGGCATCACTCTATTATAGCTTGTCAAGATAATGTTTCATATCATATAATTATAACTCTTAGCTATGACTGGTGCATCCACTCTGAAGTTACTTCTTGTAGAGCATTCATACTACTAATAGCATAAATTCTTATACTCTATCAATGCTATCGAACGATCACCTGATGAGCTATAGGATATTATGTAATTTTCTGTAGCTAGACTGTAGAGAGGTCAATTATGTACTTGAAATATATTTCCAAAATAACTATCGGGGGGTGATTATCAATCGATACTGATGCCAACAATTTTCATCACGCCACATTCAATAGGAGCAGAGCAGTGACGGGAAGTGTTGGGAAAACGGAAGCAATTTTTATCTGCATGTTTGATCGCGCATCACACGAAAACTACTGCATGGAATTAAATGCGGTTTTCGCCAATGTATTGCTAGAGGTTTGGCTTAAAATTTAGGTACCATTTTGTGGAAGTCCGTTTTTTTGAAACCCGATATCCACGCGTGCGACGCGTGGATATCGGGTTTCTTAAACATACAAATAATTTACTTAAACATACAAATATGGTTTATCTGACGGATAGGTTCCAAATAAGCCTATCGGTAACTTACAAACATGGCGAAACCTAACCTAAGCCGATTTGTCAATTGCTACCATCTAACGAAACTCATTGACCACATTAATTAATCATACCTGTCATGCATTGAAATACATTATAGAAAACTAGATCAGTAGGTACTTTTAGTGTTACACATCACATTGCCATATCGTCTACTCCTCCTTAAGACAATCACAAATCAATGTCACACTAATATTGTAATCGATTAGAAATACTCGAGCGTGTGTAGGATCGATATGTCAAACTTGTATTGAGCAAGCCATGTGTATTGCGAACTAGTTTTGTTGTTGTTATTTTTGTAACATCGTTCTAATGAATGAACAAGATCTAAAAGACTTGATTGTGAAGGTCATTATACCATATGACAGTTGATATACCAAAAAACGTATAAACGTGGGATGTAAGGGAGCGGGCCTATCATCTTTTCGCTCCAAGCCAACCTCACATGCCCGTGGTTCATCCTGGCCGATAACAAACGAGGCGCTGGCAACCGACTGGTGGCGGTATATTTTCGTCACAATAGGCCCGTTTCCGTAAAAAATGTAATCAGTCCGTCTTTTAGATTGTTCATAAATAAAAGACAGGTATTTTTTCATTTCTAAGTTAGACCAGAAATGACAAAGATATAGCCCGTTAAAATTACGCATGACGTCACAGGGTGGGAGTTTGTTATTTTTTTTTTATTTTGTATCTTTGTTACTTTTTGTTTAAATGAAAAAAGGAAAAATACGTGTCCAATATATTTTATAATCTAAAATACGGACCAAATATAATGTAATTATTTTGACCCTGGAAACATCTATCTATCTATCTATATCTATACTTATAATAAATCTGTAGAGAGGTCAATTCTGTACATAAAATATTTTTTCAAAATAACTATCAGGGGGTGATAAGTGATCGATACTGATACCAAAAATGCAATCAGTAAAATTTTTGTCTGTCTGTCTGTCTGTCTGTCTGTCTGTATGTTCGTTATAGAAAAAAAAACTACTGAACAGATTTTGACGAAACTTGGTACAATTATTCTTCATACTCCTGGGCAGGTTATAGGATACTTTTCATCACGCTACAATCAATAGGAGCGGAGCAGTGACGGGAAGTGTTAGGAAAACGCGAGAAATTTAAACCTGTATGTTTGAACGCGCATTACGCGAAAACTATTGCATAGAATTGAATGCGGTTTTCACCAATGTATTGCTAGAGGTCTAACTTAAAACTTAGGCACAAGGTATAGATGGGTATTATATGGAAGTCCGTTATTTTTCAAACCCGATATCCACGCGAGCGACGCCGCTGGCACAGCTAGTTGAACATAAAAATATGAAGATGAACATTATTGAAGGCGTAGCTAAATACCAGACCAGTAGCTAAATAGAGAGCGGCCTATCATCTTTTCGCTCCAAGCCAACCTCACATGCCCGTGGTTCATCCTGGCCGATAACAAACGAGGCGCTGGCAACCCACTGGTGGCGGTATAACCATCACAATTGAATGCGTAGCTAAATACAGACCGATGACAAGCAGCAGCGTGATAATGATGATGTTGAGTATTAAAGACTACAATACTAATCATATTTGTAATTGCCACAACACTGATACAGGTCTGCCTAAATAGCTAGTACATTGGAATGTGGCAGAAAGAAATTTGCATAGTGCGTGCAGCACTTGTCTAGAAATGACGGAATCGGGTCACAGCCTTAATAAATGCAAATTAAAGCGCAGGTTGTATTGTCCTGGTGTTTAATTATAGGCTGTTTCTATTTTAGGACCTGGAATTATTGAGACGTTTATGTTTGTAGGCATTTGTGGGAATTCTTACTCTTAGAGAACCATTTTTTTAATCCGGTGATAATGCATTTAGACATGCCCGCCGCTCGGGGGAGCGAAATGGGGTATGTGGGACTCATCACCGCCTCGGAAAGATGGAAGTGAGGCGGGAAATACCCACTAAAAATACCATACCCATCGTCGTGCGCCTATGGGGGCGGTGTCAAGGGGCCTGGGGTGACCCATACGACCATGATACCGCCAGCGCTGTCTGCTCTAAGCGGCAGACCCAACAAGCTCGAGTACCATTACAATAACTCATTTCTCTTTCAAGATTAGACATCATTTAACAACAGTTCTGAAAAACAAATGCCTGAGGGGCGTAATATTGAATCTCTTTGGAAAATCACTATCTACCTGTAAGTTGTCTGTAAGAGATCGCTTACTAGCGATAGACCGCGTATGCTTATATCTATACCCACAAGAATGAATCTGAATAACTTTTCTGTATTTTTTTGTATTTTGTGCAATAAAGAACATCTGATCTATTGGATGGTTAAATCAATAAGAAACAAACTTTTTTTAACGGCTCTGGTCTTAGATGCAATGGAGTTCCAAAATTCTTTTAGCGCATTCTTCTGGTGTTGTTTTGGACAACAAAAAATTTTTTTTGGCCATTACCAATAAAACAGTCAAAAATATAATTTGTTGTCTAGCAGAAAATCCCAATATGATAAAGAAATTAATGTGATAGACATTATTCATTCACACTTAGTCACATTAAAATTTGCTCCAGTTTTATAAGTACCGGAGAACGATTATGACGATGTACATCCAGAAATGAATTTCATCGATTACGTGAGTAAGCGCATTATACCTACCTACAAACTGTCAGCAAAATATTGCAGCAAAGATACGCATTTCATTAATCACTAGCAAGAATTATCTCGATATTTCACACTGGTATTTCAGACGTTCCGATGGCCGTTTTAGCGTCATAAACACTTGTTTTAATTTATCTAGGCATAGTTGAAATAAATTAAAACTAGGTAAACTAGAATTCGCAATCTGTTCAAGTGGGCAGAATTCTCGAGAACATGAGACTGTTTACATCACTTGACTATAATGCTAGATGTCTAGTGCCGACTAGCGCTGCTAACAAATAAACTGCATTGGTTTATATAATCCTATCGTGTATATTAGGTAACTTAAAATACCGATGGGGAAATGGAGAAAATCTTTCGTATTATGAAAAGAGAACTAGCTGGCAAGAGACTTTATTGCCGTTTTCCAAAACGCACTTGCTCCTTTTTGGCTACCTACTGGTATTTTCCCGATTGGTTTGCCTGAAAGTAAGGAGGTCCTTATTAGAGTCCTAATATCGTCTCAGAGAACAAATTGTACCTAGATCAATTCATTTGCGTACATGATCTCATCAGCAAAAGATTACTATTACTTACTAAGTATTTGAGAAATGCAGTCAAGCTAGGCGGTAAAGCATAGTATTTGTTGGACACGTAAAATTTCCCGTACTTAATTCCCTTCCCAAATTTATAAAAAGGATCTATACTCCTCAATTAATGTATGTATCGATATATCCAAAGTCCTCGCATGGACAAACCAAATTCAAACGCAGGTAGAAACTACTGACGAAAACTAGCTTAGAATAGAATAGAATATATTTATTGTTATAGATAGTTCACATATAAAGTACACTTACTAACTAGTACAACATAGACCCTGTAAGGGTATGGCAACATTTATGATTTGGTACACAGAGAAATAATTCAGGTAAATTACGAATTGTCTTATACATATATGTAAACTAATGTTATGATCTATAGACGAGAGCATAAGTATACACATTAACATAAAAAAATTGCAATGTTGGAGCTAGCCGACCACAGACGGTCCATTTAAAATAATTCCACATTTCAGCTGATTGTGTTGCTATGCTAATGAAATTTATTAAATTTACCGCAATATCGATTTCAAAACGTTTCTCGTGAGAATCGTTGCACAAATACTGCATTTTGATCTGTTTACAACGCTATTGCAAGGGAACGACACACCTGATCCTGATTAAGAATAGCCACTACGTTATAATTAAATGCCTTTCAAACCAACCCACACTCACAAGAATTAGTTGGCCACTGGTTTGCTAAAATCACTTTGACGGAAAATTATGAGTACATGTCAGAACTGGTTGATCTTTTTTCTATAGCCAGAAGAGAAGGGAATATCAGGAAATGGACAGCAGCGTTTACCTGAGTACAAATAAATAAACCCCACTGTCACATATAAGTCACCATCACCAGCCTTCCAAGCGTAGTGACTAAGTAAGACAAATTACAATTAATATTGGGGGAGGCCCATGTCCAGCAGTGGACTCTGGTCATGTCCACTGCACAGAGGCAAAGGGCATAGGGTGATGTAGGCGGATGATGATGATTAAGAGAATCGTTTTCCATGTGAAGATAGCTGAATCTACTGCAGTCTGGCTGAATGTGGTTAGACAGCGTATACTCGTATATAGCAGCAGATATTGTCAAACTGGGAATTATTTCAAAGATGCACACAGTGGCAGTATGTCTCTCAAAGCACGTCACACCTAGTAACCTAATCATTTTGTCTCTTCTCACGACGACAAGCCAGATAGACTTTGTTTTTGTATACGTCAAAATTGCCATTATAGTAGGCACAACTTGAAACTAGTTCTGATACATGTAAAATGTTACAATGAAACAGAAACATCGCATAATCACGATAACATCAGCTTTTGACGTCTGTTTTGAACTTCACTGTTCTGTACACCACACAATGCATATTTGCCAACAGGTCGGACACAATCCATCAATATGGATCTCTCAAACAGGATATCTTCATCTGACCATAATTTATACTGACCTTGGATTCGAAAGGCCCATGTGATGCTTAGCATTCAGCTTGAATGATCGTATAAGCGATAAGAATCATGTTTACAATAGGTTTCGTGGCCAAAGTTGCACCTTGCTTATTGGCCAACCTTTATTTGTTCGAAATTGATAATAAATTATGGTCATTGATATGATATTACTGTAGAATTAATATTAGCTTTGTAAGTTTAATTTTACAAATGACCAATCATTAATCGGTGACGGTAAGGTCAGTTAAATAAAACTATTAATAAATATGACACAGTCTTATCGATTTCTATCTATTGTATAAGGTTACACCTATACAACTATAGTAAGGATTAATGTCTTTTGTTATTGATGTAATTGATTAACAATTTAAGTGGAGCTGAAATCATCCAATACTGTAAAAATAAGTATAAAATAATTAAATAATATAGTAAGTTGATTGCCTGTATGATTATAGCAAACAACACCAATGGAAACTGATTAGCATTATTTCAACAGCGGTTTTTTTTTATGCAAGAGGCAGCAGACGAGCAAGTGTAATGCCTGATGGTAAGCAGTCGACACCGCCCATGGACACCCGCAACTCAAATCGAGTTCTGGGGTCGCTGTCGGCCTTTCAAATAGGAGTACGCTCGTTTTTTGAAGGCTCCCAAGTCGTAGCTATTCGGAAAGACTGACGCAGAGAGTTGGTTCCATAAAACCGATGCGCGAGGCAAGAAATTCCGAGTTAGAAATTTGCCATGATCACGGTATAAAAAATGCTCAGCATTATTCTTCTTTCCAGGGGCAAGCAGCAACTCTGGAGAGCATACGAACGTCACTCTCGTCCAAGTTCCCGTCGATGCAGACGCCATCGCAGGAGATGGTGTACGACACCCTCGCGCAACTGATGCAGGAGAGGAAGATCTACCAGACCTCGAGGGGGTTCTTCATAGTCACTCCTGAGTAAGTGTTGCCCGGGCTACCGTTGATAGAACTTGAGTTTATCAACGGTAGCTCTGGGCTATCCATAAAAACAAGCTTAGGATTAGTTAGAGACTAGATGGCGCTGTATGGCCCTGTGTGATATGTCTTGGATATATTAACTTGCGTAATTTTTTGCTTAATACCTAACTCGGGGCACACAAGACTGACGCTTCTGTCTCCAGCCAACTCCTGGACTAACAATTGTTTTAGGTTTACACAACCGTAAAACCACCTTTTTGGACAATAATTATTCAATTATAATTGAAAAGTATTTACTGATAACCGAGTTGAGATAAACGAGTTTTAGAGAGGATACCGCTTCTCTAGAAACGTAGTGTACCCTTTGGCCAGGTGGAGTTACAATTTACAAAGAATACGCAGCAAGGCTAAATGTGAGAAGCCTAGGATCGAGGAAAGTGGTGGCGGTGGGCAATTTAAGAGTTTATATCCAACAGTGGACTACGTGAGACTAATGATGATGGTAAATTGCTGATATGAATTTCACATTTAAGACAACATTTAGGTACAGGGTGAGAAAACAGTTATCAAAAATTTTGATGGTACATTAAAAGACTCGCTCAATGTTGAAAGATATTCTGTCCTTTGGCACCCAGTTTGTTTAAAATATCAACTTTATTACTTCGATGCTTTTTCTGACTTCAAAATTGACCATGAACTTATCCTTTTAATTTACTTTCGTACTTAATAAAAATTCCAGAATGCTTATTTTGGGCCAATGTAAAGCTTGGTATCTTTGAACACAATCTTCCAATTTACTCATTTAATTCGCGATTTCACTTATTTTAAATGTGTGCTTAAATTCAGATTAACCTTAAAGCTTTAACATTTAAATAATCAAGTTTACTAATTGCTCAGTAAAGGAGTGTTAAATATGATGGTATACGGTATTTAGTATGATGCTTAATGTAGATCAAACTGTTTGAGATTTTTTGTCGCTTGAAGAGGTTTGAACATCCATTGAACTGATAGATCTATAATGTTCTAAAAATAGCTTACTTATAAATTGATCACTCTTAGTCATTTGAAGTGAAAATGAAAATGTTTATTTACAACTAGCTGTGCCAGCGGCGTCGCACGCTTGGATATCGGGTTTCAAAAATAACGGACTTCCATAAAATACTTATACCTATACCTAAGTTTTAAGTTAGACCTCTAGTAATACATTAGTGAAAATCGTATTCAATTTCATGCAGTAGTTTTTGAGAGATGCGCGTTCAAAAAATTTCTCCCGTTTTCTTAACATTTCCCTTCACTGCTCTGCTCCTATTAATAGTAGCGTGATGAAAAGTACCCTATAACCTGCCCAGGAGTATGAAAAATAATTGTACCAAGTTTCGTTAAAATCCGTTGAGTAGTTTTTGTTTCTATAACGAACATACAGACAGACAGACAGACAAAAATGTTACTGATTGCATTTTTGGCATCAGTATCGATCACTAATCATCCCCTGATAGTTATTTTGAAAATATATTTAATGTACAGAATTGACCTCTCTACAGATTTATTATAAGTATAGATCACATTTTACTACCAGTGATTAAGGCCGCCTATTAAGTATGTGCAGATATTTGTGTGACGAAGTCCCGGTCTTCCTGTAAGTAGGTTGGTATCTTATATTGTGAAGTACAAATATTGAAGTACATATCTTATGTTTTAATGATTTGTAATAATAAATGGGTAACAATGTAATAAAATAACATCAATCAATCAATCCCTTGCCAGCCCGTCCACTGCTGTAGGTAGGCCTCCTTTAATTCGCACCACATTTTACTCTATCCCCATCCAGTAACTTCAATTGTACATATTTCTTAAAAGGATGGTACATTCGTGATAATAAAGATAATGATTGTACCTATAGGTTAGAAAAACGTAAATAGTCAAGTAACTATAAAAAGAAGTTTAAAATACAGGTTTAGAGCCTTGACCCACTGTAGGTACTCAAATTGTAGCAAGTATAAGGAAACACGTCTCAAGCAACTTCTTATTATCCAATTTTCGTAAATGACTTTATTTAATAACAGATGGGTACAACACGTAAACTATTATGGACGTGAAAAATTACGTAAACATGACTCGTTTAATAAAAACTTGTTTATCTTTCTGAATCTGATTTTACATTATATTCTTCATGTTTAGTTTCTACCTATAATATCCCTAATGATATGGTTAAACCCCTACATAACATACCGGCCGTAAAACCAGAAATTATATATTAAGTGAAAAGTATCATAAATGTATATGGGATGTAAGGGAGCGTGACCGTGACCGTGGTGCATTCTGCCGAATGACAAACGAGGCGCTGGCAGCTGATTGATGACGGTATAACCATCATATTGAAAGCGTAGCTACATACCACAGACCGATGACGGGCAGCAGCGTCTGCGATCGCCAACTCGGCTGCCCAGAATGGAAATTATGGGTATATCCTCCAGATGTTTGCCCTAAGTGGCGAACAACTGGAGAGGTCTATATTCAGAAGTGGACTGCAATAGGCTGAAGATGATGATCCTATTATGTTTAGTCTACGAGCAATATGTAGTGAAATTCAGTTAAATTTATGGAGCGCAAAGCTATCTAAACATAACACTAGAGTAAGACGATTCACACGTTAGTCGTTCCATATTTATTAAATCTGCAGGCGATGATTCACGTCGCCATTCCGAGTTGTCGCCGAGTGCGGACGTGAGCGGGCCGTTTTGATGAGTAAACTTACCAATTTTGGCGCCAAACTTGACATTGCCGGCGTTTAACCAAAATGGCGGATGGACTTTTTTAGCGTTGTGCCAGTAACTTGCCTTTGGGTACCTATTACACGATTTTAGAATACAATAGGGCAATTGCCTTCGGAATCCATACTAATAGTATGGATTCCGAAGGCAATTTGTACTCTTTTGCTGTTTTAAAAGGCAATGGGGATATAATTGAGAATGTTGCTCTGTAATTCACATGGAATACAAAGGAAAGAATTTGGTATATTCTTAAAACGCTTCTAATTAAAAAAGATTTTTGATTAATATCATCACTAAATTTACGTACCAATTATATCGTGTCATCCTTTGGAAACATCAAGGGTTGTCGATCTCAGCAGAAAGGTTACTTAGGTATAATGAATAAACTTTATGTGCGTCATTATTTTCAAATCTGTTCTTTATGATAATGGAATTATTATTATTTTTCCATCATGCATTGTTTTTATTACTAACTTTTTTAACAAAAAATACAATGGATCACAGATTCAATTTGGCACCAACAGTTAGGAGACTACACAGGCCGTCGAATTTTAGTGCTCCATTAGGTTGGGAGGTAACAAAGTTTACCTGCGGTTAGTGCATCTGTCTGTGTATTGTTCTAGATATGTAGTTAGAAAGATCTTGTATTTTCTCTTGTTCTTCATTTATAACACTTTGCATGTGTAGTATTTCTGTACATTTATAGACTTCTAATCTCAGACAGATCTTCCCTATGACTGAGGTTCTAATAATCCTTTAAAATTCCTTACACTTAATAAATAAAAATATCTGTACATCACAATTATTGTGATAGTCAAAATAACAATAAAATCGTGTATGAATGAACCATGAACAATGAATAACTCAGATAATCTTGCAATTATTTCGAAATTATTTGCTCAATAAAACTATTTACTACATCTTGTAGGCGTTAAACGTATGTACTTCAGCTGACATCATTACCTTTGTCCTTCCTTCGTTTCAAAAAGCAATTTTTCTTCCATTCACTCAACTCCAAGACGTGGGCGCATTTCAAAATGTGTGAGGTCATATCAATTTATAATTACCTCACGATGACTATAATGCTTCAATTCATTAATTATTTGTGGTAGCGTTAATGGACGATTAAGTAAATTAATAAATAATAATAATAATTTATTTATTTTTAGCTTAAGTTTACATAACATCCTCGAACTATACAAGGTACATACATGAATATACAATGTAGGTATGAGGTGCTCGTTGACAACTGTACTAGTGTTTACACTGTGTCACAGTTGCCAGCGACTTCCTCCCAGCTTAATTAATGCACTGCTTCTATTATCTTAATTAACAATTAATAATAAATATAAAAAAATAAAAATAATGATAATGAAAGTTAAAGTAAGCAGCAGATATAGTATGTGTGCAGTGGCGTGTGTGTATGTGTGTGTGTATGAAAGTATGAGTGTGTGTATGACATATTATGTGTGTGTGTATGCGTGTGTTTATTATATATGTGTAAGTTCACTTCAAAATATTTTCTGTTTCTGTATAAGTTAGTTTTTGTAACCAAGAATGAAGTTTTTGTTTACATTTGAAAAAGGGTAGCGCGTGAATATTATTAGCTTTATTGCCTTTATTGTTTAAGTGGGAGCTGCAAACATAGAACTGGCGTTTGGCAAGTGATGTCCTGTGTGGCGGTATCGGGCAGACCATTCTATTTCGGCGCCGAGAAGTCTGTATAGGGGTCATAGTTTTATGTTTCCTAAGAATAACGTTTTTAATAAAAAGCTGTCGAACGGTTAATATTGAGCAATCAATTGAAGTGTGTGAACGTTTGGAGGCATCAATCAAGCTGTTGTTTGGTGATAAGCTATACCAATCTGTGGGTGAAAATTGCAATTCTAGGAGACAAACAACCAGGTAACTTGTTGTTCACATGAACTAGGTACTTGTTATGATGTATTTACGTAACTTCAAGAAAACATTACAACCTAATAGGGGAGGTTATTCTGTTCCTGTTTTGTAGTAACTCCATCTTTTGACTAAAAGTCTTGGGACGCATCCCTGGAAAATATTCATATTATTATGATCGTTACTGTTTATGGTCAGTGATTAGATGTTACCTTTGCATTTGTGGCATGTTCGTTGTTGGTTTTCTTAATCTTAACATAAAGGTTTTAGCTGCTTACCTACTTTAGGATCGGTTCAATGCACATGATGTTCTATACAATATTTATATCTTCTATCAGTTAGCCTATCGTCATCCCCTTAAAAACGTTAATGATCCCAATCCTGGGCAATATGCATAGATCCGATGCAAACTATCAGTTTTAAGTCCATCAGTAGGTAAGTACATCGTGCCAGAGGGCAATGGCAATTTTAATCTTGTAATTATTATAAATTAGAGATTATATTATATTTGTAATGTTAGAAATTATAAAGTAATAAGTTATTGATGTTTTTATTTCGACACATAGCAATCATATTTTTTGTTGCCTAAATTATTTTAATTTAACAAACAATTCGCCATATTATAAAAACTAACATGGCGTCTCATGTTACACCGTACAGCAAACATAACTGATCAATTGTGTTGAAAAATGTACCATATCACAGTCACTTAAGAATTACATTGAGAAAGTACAGCTGTAGGTACTTGTATAGCCAAATCAAATAATAATGAACAAAAAACCATGGCATCCGCTTTATAAAGTTTTGCGTCTAATTCAATCGAAACCATTATGGATACCTAGTTACATTATTATGTTATATTCTATGACGTATGATCCCAAAGTAAGTAGCATAAGCACTTGTGTTATGGGTATCAGAACAGCGAAGGTACCACAAATAAATACTTAAATACAAATATAAACACCCAGACACGGAACAAACACAAGTGTTCATCACACGAATGTTTGTCCCGGGTGGGAATCGAACCCACGACCCTTGGTTCAGAAGGCAGGGGTCACTACCAATTGAGCCACCGAGCCAGTCGATATGGTATATGGTTATATGTCTCTCTTAAGCTTTATTCACATCATTCGTACTCAAAGCCTCACCTCTTTTCAGACGCCGCCGCTCCCGGTCTCGCTCTTCCTCCCGGCACCCAAACGGCCTGGAGGACGACTGTCCCTCCCCCAGGACCATCCTGATGTCAGACCAGGAAGCCCTTCACCAGCTCTACGGAGAGATAACCACCGTTCGCGACGGAGCCGTGACGCATCAGTGCGTACAGACGAATTTGGCTGATGTCATTTGTGGTGGTGAGTAGAAGTTTACTTTTTAATTATTTTTTTTATAGTGGCTCGACATAATGGCTTCCCTACGCCTGATGGAAAGCGAAAGAGAAACCCAAGTCGCTGTGACAACGGGCAAGTAACTGGTCAGTTACCTGTCAGTTGCCACCGCCATGCCGGCCCAACCCCAACCCCCCACGAGCTCCGGAAACCCAACTCACCGGCAGAAACACGACTCAGAGGTCATTTGACTGTGGTATTCTATAGGGTGGATGTCCTTCCCCGGACGGGCGGCTCAATTCGAGCGAAGATTCGCTATGCCCTACCTCTCTTCTATGCCCTACCTCTCTTAATAGGATAATTGGACTCACAAACATAAACTTACATTGGTTCCGACCCCAAGAGACATGGGAAATGAGGTACGGAAGATACTAGGGTGTTCAAAATATAAGAATAAGAAATTATTTATACTTAGAAAGACTGGAGAATCGGTCGTGACGTGCCGACAAACTGATTTAAAAACTCAGCCAAGGTGATGTCATCATTGGTATTTCCAACTGCATTTTAGAGCCGTTAGATCATATATTTGAACGGGCCAGGATAAAACTGACATTCCTTGATAATAAATGCTAAGTTTGATTTATAATAAGGTCAAAAGTGCCGGTGTAGTCTGAGAATTTAAGTCGTAAGAGTTAAGTTATGCGCAAGTTCGCTTTTGTGAATGGACGTCGAAAATCGAGGATGTCTTTACTTTTTATGTTTAAAAACGAAGGAAAGGACTGTAAGCTAATGAAATTCACTTTAAGTAGATTTAATTCAAATTCAAATACTTTATTGCATACAGAAAGCATTTTTTTGATAACCTAATTTTAATTTCTTCGTAACTAATAATGTATAAAGTATATTACGAGTATTATTGAAACAATAGCGTTTATAGCTTTGATTATCGATTTTCGATGCAGACATTAGAATTTTATTAAGGCACCCTCCTGACTGAATCACGGTCATAGCAACTCATCTTTCCGGAAACCCTACTCACCGGCAGAAACATAAACCGGAGGTTTTGGCTGCGGTGTTATATAGCGTGGAGGTCCTTCCCCGGACGGGCGGCTCAATTCGAGCGAAGATCACTGCTAGACAAAGACCTCCTTCTTCTGCTCCTTATCGCATTATTTGGGGTCGGGTCTCCTCACAATTCAACGCCAAGTCATGCGATCTTGGGTTGTCGTTTCTAGCAGCTGGGCTTTCTTGAGGTCTCTCTCTATATTTTTCCATCAGGTAGATGGGGGGCGCTAGATATAGACCTCCCCCAATGATAATGTCATTTGGGGAGGATTTGCCTTAGACAAAATGCTGACCTCAGTAAGTTTCATTTGTACCCAGGTAAACGCTGCTGCCCGTTTCCTGATATTCCCTTAATCATCTTCTACGACTCCCACGGGATGAGATAGGGTCATCCTATTCTAAAGCCGAAGATCACACAGTACCTTCATCATCATCATCAGCCTATATCAGTCCACTGCTGGACATATCCCAATGTTCGCCACTCAGTACCTTGGTAGGAGTAATTTATTATGGAAAGTAAATTGGGTACCCCTTGTGCCAAACCGATGTCCACGCGAACACCGCATATTTTTTCCATAAACTTTAAAAATTCTAAGTAGCTATAAGAATTTCAAGATAATTACGCTTAAGTTACCAAAACCGATAGCTTACGAAGTCCCCAGCGATGCGGCACCTAACCAGGCCACTGCAGGCCTGTCCCACATTCTCCCCGTCTTTGTTTTTTACCCCCCACTACCGGACTTTCAGCATTACCCCACTATGAATACGACCGCTTTTGATTCCGCCCCTTTGAATTTCCAGTCTAGCTTTTTTTCAAGCTTAAACGCGGTATAACCTACATGCAGTCGGTTGCGTGTGTCCGATAGATTCGTTGCATTCGGGTTTGGCTTGCAGCTCCATTGCAATTGGCTGAGCACAGAATTAGGTTTGTATTTGCTCCAAATATTTGCATCAAATTAAATGACGTTTTGGCGAAATCAGAAAGGCAGTAGGCATATTTTCGTTTGATTTAAGGAAAGGTTGTTTAGGAACTAATACGGGAGAAAGAAATTCGACAGAAGACTGATAAATTTTTCTTTTTTAAATGTTTTTCGTCGTGGTTCATTGCTTCCCTAAATAATTTTCTAAATAGTCTGGGTATTCTTGGATACGGCCCCAGTTATCATCTGGTCTGGTACTGATAGTACAAGCGAAAACCTTAGTTTAAGACATGTCGGTACGTATCGGAAGTAATATGTTCTAAAGAAGATATAAAACCAATCTGGTTAGAACCAAAGACCCCCAGGTAAATACACCATCGGCCGTCAATCTGATAACGAACCTTTCAACTCCTCCAAAGGTCAGCAAGCTAACTGTAACCTTTTCGTTTTCAATCGTTTACATTCCTTAACAGCCGAACAAATTTTTCCCAATGGCTCCCAAACAAATCTATCTCCGTAATAATCAAATAAAGCTAAACTAAATAAGTAACCGTTCAGTCACGACATACCTATACCTTTGTCGTCAATTGCACAAACGGTCTCTCCTTTATTCTTGACCAGAAGTCCATGAACTTGGCTTTTTGTTGCCACTACAATTATATATTTTCTGAATCTTAATATCAATAACGGAAAGTCGGGCGTACCGTTATAAAATTTTTAGTACACCGGTCTTTGAGTATGCAAAAAAAAGTAGAATAATGTCCCTTTTTAGCCCACGATACCACAATGTGGGTTATTGTTATTACTTAAATTACATTTAATGTTTGTACGGATCGTTATGTTCGAGTTAAATAACACTTATAGTAGTAATACTGATTTTATTGTGTTTGGTATTGAAAAGCGTGGAATAATTACGACTGTCGTTCCAAATTAATGTTTATTCAATAGTAGTGCTGTAGTTTAGGAAAATCTTCCGTAACATTAAAGTACCTATTCCGAACCGAAGTACAACTGCTGAAAGTACGTGAAGTAACCCTTTGTGATGTTTCATGATTTTTTCGACCACCGGGTATATCGGGCACAAACTTTTAGCACCATCAAAGCGTTATACTTACCGCCAGTTCCCTAGGACTTAACCAAAATTGTATATAGGGTTGGATAAACAGAGAGATCCTAGATTAGGTAAGAATATTGTTTTGATTGCGGTTTACGATTAATTTTTCTATAACAAGAAACTACACTACACACTTTGCGTGGAAAAGCTGATCAAATATTGTATCAATCGGTCTATCAGCGTATTAATATCATAAGTACTTTACCCTTTTTGTCTTGCTATTTGCCCAAAGTTATCTGGGACAGATCGCTCATAGCGATAAGACTAAGCTTGCTTCCTCTAATAGGAAGGTATTATAAAGGGCATCTTGCTCTGTATTGCATTCCTGCTTTGGCGATTATCAGATTACCATCTTGCCTCATCTTTCCTGTAAGGTAATCGAACCAAAAAGGATAAAGCACATCTATTTGCAGGTATTTAACAAGGAAAATACGAGTTATTATTTACATAGGAATAGGAACTTAAACCTTTCAAGCGCCCGGTGTAGCAGTGGAACTAAATTACCTTCAATAACCAACCAAGACTTTGAGTCAGCAAAAAAAACATATACGTGATCCGTATACAACAACGGCCCATCTTCGTTTTCCCAAACAAGAAACAAAATTAATAGGCAATCGACGTTTTCACGGTCGTTCGCCGCCAACAGCTCATATCAAATCGGGCAACCTCGCATCTGGGCCCCTACCACCAAAAACGAAAACGATCGTTCGTTGAACGGATCGCGTACTTTTACTAAATAAATCCCTCCCTTTGTCCCTCCCGTGGTCGAATATATGAAAATATCGAAAAACTAGCTGAGCCCATGACTTCATCCGCGTTGAATAGAGTTTCATCCCCTATTTTATCCCCTTGGGGGTAGAAGTCATCAAAATCCTTTCTTAGCGGATGCCTACGTCATAACATCTACCTGCATTTCAAATTTCAGCCTGATCCGTCCAGTAGTTCGGGCTGTGCGTTGATAGATCACTATGTCAGTCAGTCACTCACCTAAAATAATAATTAATTTATTAAAATCGACTTTGACGAATTTTAGTTTGTATATTCGAACACGGGAGGGCCAAATTTATGGTGCCAAAGTACGAGATCCGTTCAACGAACGATCGTTTCCGATTCTGGTGGTAGGGGCCCTGTCTCTCGAGAATCGGACTATTGATAGTCTTGTATTGTAATAAAATTCGGGGCGGCGGTCAACCGGGGCGGACGTGTCAATATTTCACAATTCCATAGTACCGTTGCGATGGACTGTTTCCTAAAACAAATTGGCGGAGTCACGAACTTTCGTGCGAACGTCGCGACCTTTCTTAGTTGTCGGATGCTACCGAAACGGGCCAAAGTCACTGTTAGTTTTGTATAGGTGATGCTCTATGGATACCGAGGGGAATTGAAGGGCACTACAATGAGGGCACACTATTTTATAAGAGATTTACCTTATTTAAAGTCAATGCTTTATGTATAATTGTATAATAATAAATATAATAAATAAATAAATATCAGACAACATCACATACATTGCTCCGATCCCAAAGTAAGTAGCTTAAGCACTTGTGTTATGGGTATCAGTACAACGAAGGTACCACAACTATATACTTAAATACAAATATAAACACCCAGACACGGAACAAACACAAGTGTTCATCACACGAATGTTTGTTCCGGGCGGGAATCGAACGCACGACCCTTGGTTCAGAAGGCAGGGGTCACTACCAATTGAGCCACCGAGCCAGTCAGTCAGTATATCCAGATGGTTACATGGGACTTCCTCCAACCTGTAAAGAGTGAGGCTCTTATCCTTGCCATGAGCTGTTTGTTGGGGGGGGTCATTCATAAATTACATCATATAAATTAGATGACATTTTGATCTCATTACCAGAGCTGGTCACTTTTTGAGACTCTTAATTTTCTTGTTCTTCGTGGACCATGTTTGTAGCGTCCGAAAAAAACATTAAAAAATATTTTAGCATAAGAATAATTACTCATTAACTGACTATAGTACAAAAACATTGGTTTGAGCTTGATTTGCCAATCCAGTAGGGTCGAACTGCCATCATTGTGATGCTTTTGTGAGAGTACACCCATATTTGCATACAACAATAACTATCAAAAGGAAGCGACTATAGTATGCTGCTAATATAACATCCTATGTACCTACATATGTGTTAATGAAAACCTGTAGACGATAGGACACGCTAGAACGTTATCAGAGACTTATCACAGCGATCTAAAGCTCGATTTATTTACTTGAAATAGGCTAATGTACGCCGAGCCACTTAACACAAGCCTTCAAGATCTAGAGGCTTTAATAAATTTATTTGCCCTTCAATCGGACTTCTGAAGGCCACATGACTTGTCTAAGTTATAACATTTTTTTCCATCAAAAATGAGCTCTAATTCCAATACATACGGACTATTAGAAAAGCAAAATTAAAGTTGGAAATAAAACTTGTATGTAAGTAAGGAGAACAGTGGAAAGTCCGTATAGGCCCAGGAAACCGCCTCGATCAATCTTAAGTGTCTACTAGTGCTAGACCAATCAATCAACATTGAACTTTATTTGTAGAACAGGAAGCTACATTTGTGATGCGCCGTATAATTGGCAGGTTAGGTATCAGATGGTGCTCGAATGGTGATGGGAACAAAAACTATGATATTGACTCTAGAAATCTTTATAAGGGTAAGTCGATCCAGTATTTTATGAGCAGTGTGTGTGCTTTGGTTTAATTAACTCGTTTACGGTACTCGACGCATGCGCAGAATGCGTAGCGTTCCGGACAAATAGATCTCCATATGTGCCTTAAAACTATCAGCTGTTGACATAATAGTAAGCTATTGGTTATGTATCTGCGTCCCATGTAATCTATCTTTATAAATAAAAAATAATCTTCGAAATGTCTTGAGCCCATAACTTCCAAACGACTAGACTGCACCAAATTAGATGAATCTTGGTTTTATGTACTCGTTATTGTTAGGACAAGGCGTAGCTAAACCACCACAGGCCGATGACGAGCAGCAGCGTCACCGGAGCGGGGAGTTACGCTCATCATCAACATCATCATCAGCCTATTGAAGTCCACAGCTGGACATGGGCCTCTCGATTTGTTCGCCACTTAGAGCAAACATAGAGGATATGCCCATAATCGCCACGCTCGGCAGGCGGATTGGCGTTCGCAGGGCGTAGCTTTACTCTCCGGTGACGCTGTTGTCCTTCATCATTTTTGGTATTTTGCTACGCCTTCAGTTGTGATGGTTATACCGCCATCAGTCGGTTGCCTGCGCCTCGTTTGTTGTTCGGCACGATGCACCACGGGCAGTTGAGGTTGGCTTGGAGCGAAATGATGATAGGCCGCTCCCTTACATCCCATTACAGAGTTACGCTCTGCTCGCCAACCGTCCAGCCCAGCATGGCGATTATGGCCAAAGCCTCCAGATATTTGCCCGAATTGGTCAACAGCTGGAGAGTTCTATGTCCAGCAGTGGACTGCAATAGGCTAATTATGTTCCAGAGTCAGGCACAGAACAAACTTATATGTTCAGAATATGAAATCTTATCCCGGAACCTAGACCTATTATAACCTTTGGATACAAAATATAAGATCGATACAGAATAAATAGTGCAATAAATAAAGTCTACCTATATATGGTGCTTGCATATAGCCGTCACGATAATTGCGCCTAATCTCCGCTACACCTGGCTGCGTCGCATCCCCCCCCCCCCCCATACCGGTTTTCTCGCGTGCATGGAAAGTGCACAGTGGGCAGGAAAGACGTCTCCGATGGCACTTTCCTTCCATACGAGCCTTTAATTCGAAGGTAATGATCGACATTAGCGTGGCTGCGATTCGTTCGGCTCGGGGAACGGTTTCTTTGGGTATATGATGGTATTGATAGGAGGTAGTGACGGTGACTTTATGTTAAGACTGACTTTAAGGTGCCTTCCGTACAGGGGCGGCAGCTCAAGCCAATACAGACGGACTATTCTAATAGTCCGTCTGTATATATATAAGCATAATATAATCTATATACATATAATAAAAATGTAACAAATGGCTGTCTGTACATGGAAGATATTTCTAATGCAATAGTACCCAAAACAATGATTTTTGGAATTTTTGTCTGTTTGTCTGTTTGTCGGTTTGTCTGTTTGTCTGTATGTTTGTGCACGCTAATCTCAGAAACCGCGTATCCGATTAAGATGCGGTTTTCACTAATATATTGCTGGAAGCTTCCCTTAACATTTAGTGTTGGTTTCATGTTAATCGGTCCATAAATAAAAAAGTTACGCCGATTTAACTAATCACGTCGAGCCTGCTGTACGTTTGCGCGGGTATATAAAGCGCGGCGAGATCTGCGCCGCGCCGCTGCCAGCTGCCAAGCACTGGGAGTCATTAAAATCACTACCCAAAGAAACTATTCCACGCGGACGAAGTCGCAGGCACAGCTAGTAAATTAATATTTTTAAATAAAACGTCTATGTAGGTACATAAGAAGTCTCGATTAGTCGTCAAAAAGCCACGCCTCATCATTAAGAGGCAAGTACAAATAACGTAAAACTATTTGTTATAAAAGGAAACCCTCGTAAATTTACATTACCGCGAAGCTCTAAGCTCTCTATGTAAAACGAAACAGTGAGAGTTTTCCGATAGCGTACACCATTTAGTTAGTATTCTGTACATTTGCAATTTTACACTTGCGGCGTTGATGCATCCGTCTTAATTTTGTCCTAGAGAGATTTCTAATTAGGCTCGAATGTCCTCAATTTTCCCTGTTTCCTTGAAAAGTTCTTTTTAAAATTCTATAATAGAGCGGCCAGGTGGCTTAATAAGGACCTTCTGAAATAAAAAAGGGGCCGGGACAAACTTTCATGTCATAATCATTTGTGTTTGTTTTGTGTCAGACACGGAATAACAAACACAAAGGTTCATCATCATCCTGGAAACGTCCACTGCTGGACATAGGCCTCCTCCTCCAATGACAATTGTCATTCGGGGGATTTTCCCTAGTCACCACACTTGGCAAGGTTGGTCACCGCAGTTCACAAATTTACAACACAGTTATTAGAGCCATTTTAGCTAGTTATTAGAGCCATTTTAGCATATAAATATCTTTCAGCATATAATTATAATAAGATTTTCCCTTGTATTATAAGCACCAGATGCTCACCGAGAGTTTCTCCCAGAAGACCCAGACCCGAGACAATATACAAGACAACTTAAAATACTCTATCATTTTGTTCACTGAATATGGAAGGTGCGTGTGGCCTATAAACCTTTCCCATTTACTTTTGATTTACGCTTAAATTTACATCGGCAAGTGGCTTCTTTGAATAAGTAGCTACTTAAGACCTTGATTGATATCTCAATGAAAACATTTCTAATGCCCACAGTGAATTTGCAATGAGCATCTCTTAGGGATACGCAGTGTATCTATGTGTGTTACTAGGATAGTTGACGGAGAAAAGTAGGTAAATAAATATGGAACATAATATTATGTACGTTCATTGGACGCTCTTACGATGATGAAAAACGTTGTGATTAAGCCTGCACCTGTGAAGAAATTCTAAGATTGAAAAGTAAAAGTTCGGGAATTCTTAGCTTTGTGGCGTCATTAAAATCTGTAACTTATTGCCTGCATGTGTTTCCTGCTTTCTTTGACATGGGATCCTTTAAGCGGGGCGTGAGGAAGCATTTTAGGTTCTTGCCTGTGCCGCTAGATTTTGTAGCGTCATCTGACAGACCGACTGACAGATCGAAACGCTACGGAATCACTAGACGTATTTGGGAGTTACGACGATTTACGCTATACAATCTTTTTTTTTATAACTCGACATAATGGCTTCCCTCCGCCTGATGGAAAGCGAAAGAGAAGCCCAAGTCGCTGTGACAACGGACAAGTAACTAGTCAGTTACCTGTCAGTTGCCACCGCCATGCCGGCCCATCCCTAACCCCCCACGAGCTCCGGAAACCTTACTAACCGTCAGAAACACGACCCAGAGGTCATTTGGCTGCTGGTATTCTATAGGGTGGAGGTCCTTCCCGGACGGGCGACTCAATTCGAGCAAAAATTCGCTATGCCCCACCTCTCTTCAGAAAAGGAAGTAATATTACATGTACGTTAATGTTAGTGCACATTGTAACACTATATAACTAGCATCAATTAAAAGTACCACTACTCGTATTAGCGAGAAATTCAATCGGAATCAGTTCTTGTGCAGTGGAAAATGAGCGATATGTCTTGATTTTTTTTCTGAATTTGTTTGTTGAGTGACAGCGAGAGACAAGTGAGCGATCGTGTTTTGTCGCTTTCATGTCGACCAGTTCCGACAGTCGTTTGTCATTGGTCTGATGTATCAATGTTTTCTATGCCAACTAATGTTAGAAATGCAAAAGTGAGTTTGTATATTCTCATATCATTGTTTTTTTATGCAAGAGGCGGCAGAGGAGCAAATGTGATGAATGAATCAATAAGAAGGCCATCAAGAAGGCTAAGGCGGAACATATTGCCAGAATTGGGGAGCGCCTTAGAGGCTATCCCTCCGGGAGTCGAGCTTTCTGGTCGCTCGCCAAGGCTGCTCAGGGCAACTTTTGCCAGTCCAATCTCCCCCCCCCTGCTGAAAGCTGATGATAGTCTGGCCCATAGTGCAAAAGAGAAGGCAGATTTACTGGTGCAACTCTTTGCCTCGAACTCGACTTTGGACGATGGAGGAGCCTCGCCACCTAGTATTCCCCATTGCTCTAGTTCACTGCCTGAGATTCATATAACTCAACGCATGGTTAGGCGTGAACTCAGACACTTGTGCGTCCATAAGTCGAGTGGGCCAGATGGGATTTCAGCAATCGTGCTAAAAACGTGTGCTCCGGAACTTAGCCCTGTCTTAACGCGTTTGTACCGTCTCTCCTACAAAACACATAAGGTGCCATCTTCGTGGAAGGTCGCTCACATCCACCCAATCCCTAAAAAAGGTGACCGCTCGGACCCGTCTAACTATAGGCCTATAGCGGTGACGTCATTGCTTTCGAAAGTAATGGAGCGAGTAATTAATACGCGATTACTGAAGTACCTAGAAGAGCACCAGCTCATAAGCGACCATCAGTACGGTTTCCGTCATGGTCGTTCGGCTGGTGATCTCCTAGCGTACCTGACTCACCGCTGGGCGGAAGCTCTGGACGGTGGAGGCGAGGCTCTTGCAGTTAGCCTCGACATCGCCAAGGCTTTTGATAGGGTCTGGCACAGAGCACTTCTTTCGAAGCTACCGGTGTACGGTGTTCCCGAGGGACTATGTAAATGGATCGCCAGCTTCCTGGATGATCGGATCATACAAGTTGTTGTCGACGGTTCCAGTTCCGATTCAAGAACCATCAACGCTGGCGTTCCGCAAGGCTCGGTGCTATCCCCAACGCTGTTCGTCATGCATATCAACGATATGCTTACGATTGCAAATTTACATTGCTATGCGGACGACAGCACAGGGGACGCGCGATACACCAGTCTTCAGAGCGTCCCTCGTAACTCCGTTATGGAGAGACGGGCACTACTTGTGTCTGAAGTCGAGGACACCCTTAAACAGGTTTCAGAGTGGGGTGAATGTAACCTTGTTCAGTTCAATCCGACAAAGACACAAGTATGCACGTTCTCTGCGAAGAAGGACCCTTTTGTCGTGGCTCCTCAATTCCAAGGGGTATCTCTCCATGTTTCAAAGAGTATCGGGATCTTAGGCATGAACATTTCCAGCAAAGTCCAGTTTGGGCGTCATTTGGAAGACAAAGCCAAATTGGCAAGCAAAAAAATGGGAGTCCTGAACAGAGCGAGGCAGTTCTTCACATCAAGTCAGCGACTAGTGCTGTACAAGGCCCAAATTCGGCCTCATGTGGAGTACTGCTCTCATCTCTGGGCAGGTGCCCCAAAATACCAGCTTGACCCATTTGACGCCCTCCAACGACGAGCTGTGCGAATTGTTGATGATCCCGATCTCACTGACAAATTAGAGACATTAGACCTGCGGAGAGACTTTGGCTCCCTGTGCGTCTTCTACAGACTTTTTAATGGAGAGTGCTCCGAGGAATTGTTTAACATCATGCCAATGTCACCATTTTATCATCGCACTACTAGACGCCGCGGTAGGGTCCATCCGTACCACCTGGAGACGATCTTCTCTAGAACTGTTCGTTTTCAGCGTTCATTTCTTCCACGAACCTGTAAACTCTGGAACGACCTCCCAGCCGCGGTATTCCCTGATCGCTACGACATGTCCTTCTTTAAGCGTGGTTTAAAGAGAGCTCTTTCCTCACGGTAGGCAGCGACATGGCTGTGCCCCTGGCATTGCTGATGTTCATGGGCGGCGGTTACTGTTTAACATCAGACAGGCCGCCTGCTCGTCTGCCACTGACGGCAATAAAAAAAAAAAAAAAAAAAAATGTGATGCCTGATGGTAAGCAGTCAACACCGCCCATGGACATCGCAACTCAAAATCAAGTTCTGGGGTTGCTACCGGTCTTATAGGAGTACGCTCGTTTCTTGAAGGCTCCCAAGCCCTTTTTAATGAGCTAATCTACATTTACCTGGGTACAAATAAAACTTACCGCGGTCACCAACCCGCATGCCAAGCGTGGCGACATTTTTTTTTTCCGGGGAAAATGCTATTATGCCTCCCTGCCACTTGGGGGAGGGGTGGAGTATCTGGGACTCTCCTTCCTCAAGGTGGTGGTATACCCACTAAAAACCCCGGTTCCTCGCCCGGTCAAGCGCCTTATGGGGCGGTGTCATGGGGCCATAGTTCCTGAACTATAACTGCCATGATAAGCGTGGCGACTATGGTAAATCCCCCCATATGACAAATGTCATCGGAGGAAGCCTATGTCCAGCAGTGGACGTCTGAGGGCAGATGATGCTGATGAATCTTCGTAAATAATAAGTCTACCTAATATTCTTGTAGGTTAGTCAAAACAATACACGTTATCAACAAAATAATTAGACAGTGATAATAACCTGACCTAATTGTCCATAACAATAAAAAAACACTAACGCTTACAAAGCATAAAAGCACAAAAGCTTAACACAATTAAGATATGCAAATCTAGCTTCTCACGAACTAGAAAAAATCTAATTTAAACTCGACAACTGTATTCACATCTTTCAGCGACTTAATAAAAGGGAAAACAACATTATGAGATCTTGTTCCCACGACTATAAACATTTTGAGTGACTCGTAATGAGCAGGGCCGCACTTGGCCTGTTTTGACCGTTTTGAGGCCTTGTCGCCCTAATAAAGGGCTTAAGGATGTATATGGGCCGTTGATGTATCTGTGACTGTGATAGCTTAAATTAGTCCGTCTTAAAACTGCTACGTATGCCCACACCTTGCTTCCACTATTTCTTATGTCGTTTACCTAATGTGCCTCATTGTGTGTAATGTACCTCAATGTACCTCATGTATGTATTTGTGAGAGAAATAAACAAATTAATATTATTATTATTTTATCTAAGTTGTGGGGTTAGATTTTGCGATGTAGGGATCTGTAGCAATGAAGGAACCATCATCAAAGCCTGTTTTCAACTATGTCTATAGCTATAGCCTATACGTCTCATCGAGATAGAAAGATTAAGGTCCGTAATAATTTTCCAAATGAAAGCAACAATTTCAATACTAAATACCTATAAATATTAAATTCAATAAATAGCCTAGATTTTAAAATCCTTACTCGTATTAACGTTACTTAGAACTTTGCGAACTTTCACCGAAAAGTCCTTGATGATTACCTACACTAAAATCTAGCTGTAAATCAATTAGTAATAGAGTAGTATTTAACTAGTAGTTTCAGTGAGCATTAATGCTTTTTGGACATTTTAATTTTTTATACATACATTATGAAGGCCTCATTCGTATAGAGTCGCCAAGACAGTAGCTCTGAATGTGGCCCTGATGTTAAGTTAGAAGAGTAAGGTAGATGTAATAGAATAGTTATTAATTTGGAGAAATGCAAATCATTGTTTAACTGGATTAAATCTGTAACAGGTACGTTTACACGCTTTAGTGCGAATTAGATTACATAAAGCTGGTTTGTTTGTTACGTCGAGTATCAATTACTGGTTACTTATTGTTTCACAAAGGTTCCATAAGCCGTTACTTTTAAAAATGCGAATCAAATGTGCAGAAATGGCACGTCCAACGCGACGAGAGCGATCATGCTTTCTGATGCACATAGTGTATCACCACCGTATCACCCATGGCCGCCAATCACATGCACGCGTCAATCAACATTCTGTAAAAGTTTAAGAAAATTAATAAAGAAAGTAAGTAGGAACCAAATAAAGTGGATTCAGGTATTAGCCCACCATAGTTTTCATCACTGTGTATGCTAACTTCACTTTGCTTAAATCACTTAGTTTGATAAATTTTGTAAACTACCTGCCACTTATTGAATTTTGTATCGATTGTTACACGGATTTAATATTAAGAAGAAATAATCTAAAACTATAGTGAGAATAAAGGCTTATTATTATTAATACTTTATTTTTAATTTGGTTACCGACTGGATAGTCTTCAACGGAATTGAAAATAAGCCCTCAGCTACACATTCCTTTACAAGGGACTGTTTGTTTGTTACTTACAATGTAACGTAAATAGCTCTACTAAACGAGTCCATGATCAAGATAAAGAAATCCCTATTTATAAACAAACCATCGCCGTCGCAATCGAAACATTTAAACGGCAAATAGAAATGTTTCCCTCAGCAATTAGGAAGCGGTATGTAAATCGATATAATGTGTACAAATCAGGAAAAGATTTGCGGTGAGCCGCGCTATCTGAACAGCACACAGCGCCATCGGTTTGTGTGGCGTATCGCATAACCGCTCTCGGGGGGTTTCCTGTGCCATATCGAATGGCGTTATCGATTATCGAATGATGGATATCGATTAATCGGAACACCCCGATCGAAATCACTCGCCTAAAGCTGCCTGGCAAATTGATTATAGCACGTAAAAGTGCTTGTTGGTAATTACCATTTTGATCTTCCGGTTTCGACATGGATTCTGTACCTGCTTATTTATTTATTTATGCTTTACATGGGTGTTACGAAATGAAATGATCAAGACATTAACACATGACACCCTTTAAGGCAATGCAACTGAGTGGCTATTTGTGAAATGGTACCTAATAGTTGCTATTACTATGTAACTTTCGCTTCGAAATCATGTTACTATGTCCTTCTTTGTTAGGAAATTTTTTTTTAAACTATTGTAACCTTTCTTACTTACGGACATTTCTGAATTTTTAATAATCATCATCATTATCAGCATAACCTGATGTCATCGAACATAATATCCTCTTCATGATCCGAGTGTGACGAGGTCGGTGCGTATACTTGCACCACCTTGAGGCTACATCATCATTGAGTATAAAATAAATTTAATAAACACCAAAAAATGTAGGTACACGTAGCACATGGTTCAAGGCACGGCGATCGCGGCTTGGCGGTGCCTCCTATAAAAATATATTTAGGAAGCTTTAGGAAGGGAAAAGATTTGTCACATAATTTGGGGAGTTTTTATTAGGTTTTTCTTTATGTACTTTGGGGGCCTCCATGACCTGGGCGCCCCGTATAATTGATACAGCAGATATGGCGTTAGCCCCTCTTCTTCAAGGTCAAAAGCTTTCTAAATCAATATCGCGTCAGCGGCCGGTATTTCATTAAGAAAGTTTTTGCTATTGATATAATAACAGTGATGTTAAGTAACAATGAAGGAAGCATCGAGACACTCAGCTTGTACAAGGCAATTTAATAACACCATAGTTGTGAGTGAACGATGCCATAAAAATAACAGTCTAGTAGGAGGAAACGCCGCGAACACGCGACTTAGGGCGCTTTTCTACTAGACTGTGCTGCGAGCTTTTACAAGCTAAGCTTTGGAACAATATTTTTTTTTATTAACCCGAGACATGCCACGCTGGGCCACACATCGCCATCTAGCCCCAAACTAAGCCGAAGCTTGTACTATGGGTACCAGACAACGGATAAACTTACTTAGATATAATATTTTTTGTAAATAAATACATGATTATACATTGAAAATACCCAGACCAATACAAACAGACATGTTCATGAACACAAATGTTTAAACTGTGCGGGAATCGAACCCACGACCCTTGGCTCAGAAGGCAGATGTCACTACCAAATGAGCCATCAAGCCAGTCAATTTGAACGTTTACGTAACGAATTCTAAGCTACGCGGAGCAAGTAACATGTGCTACGAAGATGCGCCGCCAAAGTGTGGTTGTATCAGAAAGATGTGCAGCTTCTTAAGCTATTTGTTGACAGTAGGGACAGCACGTATCCACAATATGCATCTCTACTCACGACGCATCCATTGTATCATCTATCCATTCATAAAACACCAATATTATGTGGACCAATGAATATTGTGATTGGTGAATTTCAAGTGTATTCATAAGCAAGTGTATGCATCCATAGCACGCATCCATATTCGAACTCACTCAAATAGTCACAGGGCACGGATACCATAAACAATATTTACACAGGTTCAAAATCACAGACAACAACACGTGCACCCTGTGACAATACGAACACTTAAAATGGAACATTGTCCCATCTTTGGCACCGAAAGAAACGATCATATAATAGTGTCAAATAACTTAAAAATCGAACCCTTCAACCTAAGCCAGATCATCACCAAAAACGACGCAATCGTGACATTGACGCGGCTCGTTAACACGATCGTCAGCAAACTTAAAGGCATAAATAGGACCTAAGAACCCACTCGTAACCTTAACCTAAATCCCTATGCCTAAATATTATGTTCCTGTATCCTATAGCAGGAACAAAACCACTTTTAGTACTCCCAAATTCATATCAAAACAACCTATTTCTTCCCATCTGAACCACTAATAATTAAAAAAAAAGCACGCATCCATACATATAGCAACATAGAAGCCGTTTCCACCAATAAAGGTGCATTGTGGAATTGTGAACCTATGAATATTATGATTGGAGGATATCAAACGCATCCAAAGCGTATCGTAATTTAGTGGAATCCGTTTCCACCAGTGCTTTGCTATGTGGACCGATAAAATATGATTGGTGGATATCAAATCATAGCGACGCAGTATAGCACTGCTCCGGTGGAAAAGCACCTTTAGGCTTACGTAATCTTGCGCCAAAACTCGCATGGTATTACCCTAGTTCGGCCGGTCAATAAAGTTAGACCTAACGACCTACTAAGCTCAGATTTTGACAAGGAGTTTTCTGTGTCCACTGTCCCTTGATTGGTGATCGCGATAGTAATATTGAATAACGACTACGAATTAGCTGCAATAGTAATGTAGTTGGTAAATTGATATTTCGAAATGGTTTTATAATTGGAAACCTGAACATTCGCTTGATCGGGGGTCCGCTCCGACAGTTCGAGATGGGGCAAATATTGGTCATTGCATTGTAGCGATTGCTATCTAACCGTAACTCTATAGTGGAACTAGACTTAATGGATTATACGACCATAGTTCAAATCTGCATCTCGTATATTCCCTTCCTTATGACATCATCATCATCATCTTCAGCCTATATCAGTCCACTGCTGGACATAGGCCTCACCCAATGTTCGCCATTTTGATCGATCCTGGGCTTCTCGCATCCAGCACTTGCCAGCCATTTAATGAACAAACTTGTTATTGCTAAGCTGGAATTGGATTCGAACTTACAATTCTTTACGAACAACATATGACTACTAAATTAGACCAAAAGATACGTGATTGTACGTCGATCGTTGATGCATGCATTAAATTGAGCATCAATACTATCTTTAGAATGTACCAAAATAGGAAAGTAGATAAAAATCGAAAGTGTGCAATAGATTTATTTATAATTTGTTGAGATGACTCCGTATTTCTTGCAAAGTCGGGCAATGTGCATCTCCTAACACAGTTGATGGATTTTGTTTTTAATGTGTTAGGAAATTGGGTGTATATTGGTTTGCACGTTAAGTCACTGTACGTGTTAAATCGACCACGCGAGAATAGATGATAAATGACACACATGAAAAGTGATATCTCGATGTGGTTCTGTTTTTGCGTTTTGAAGAAATTCTCAAAGCAATACTGGCGGTTACTGTTGGTTTATCATTAAGTATCTAGTGTAATAGCATATGTTAAGTAGTTCTGATTTACTAATAACATAACCCATATTAGGTTGGTACAACCGCATTTTTTACTGAAAAGTCCCTAGGCACAGTAAAACTGGTAAATATCGAGTAGTTTTGCTAACTCTCACATAACTATAGATATTATTTTCGTAGAGATGATTTCCATCAGTCAGATCAGCTCTAGGTACCCTTTACATTTTCAATGTAAAAAACAACGCAATGTTTGAGCAGACTCAACCAATTGATTTTATGCTCTAGGTTTTCAATTTCGCTAATAAACAAAGTAAAGCGAATTAATGAAAGAATTTCATTAAGATATTGTTATTGTCGCTGCAAAAAACATAATCGAACTTTTTTGCTCACACGCTTACAGATCACCAAATGTTCATTGCCATGAAATTGGTTTCCGAACAGAGTTGATGCAACTTTTATGTCAAAACAGCTGGGATTCTACATTGCAAGATCATACGGTTGGTCACGCGAATCCTCAGTACTGATAAGCAGTCACAAATTCATCAATCAACATTTAATTTCGTACAAAAAGTACTGTAAAAAGTGGCCAATCATAATGTACACTGGCGTATTTACCTCAGATTAGTAGTTCGGTGGGCTGTGAAATTAAAGTGCCGTCCTTGAGAGTAATTCGTTAAGAAATTGACGGCACTGCGGTTGAAACAATCGTACTTACATATCTTTTTTTCTGAGACAACCTTTTTTATCGGAAACGTGAATGACTTGGGTGTTTTTGGGTTACTATAAAAGTACCATGTTTTTTTGTTTCACTTGCACCCGGAAATTGCGACATTGATGGTGTAATGTGCCTATTTATACCACTTTGCCTTTATTTTTTTCTGGTTTCAGGTCTGAGATCTGATAAGGATGATAGGTAACTTTTTGTAACATATTATTATGATGGACGAATTAGAGAGAAACGCGAGGGTAGGTCATTAGAAGTTCAGCCAAGCATGGATTACCTATCGTTTGCATCTTTAGGCTGGATCGGCTGAATATCAATTCGAGAATGGAAACAATTTGGTTTAAGAAGCAAGCCAAGAGATTCATTGGCAATTACCTACTTTCTTAGGACGTAGTCATTCGTTTTTATATTAGTTCCCTTTTAGAGAGATTGCGTCGAAATTATTTAATTCAGGTCTAATTTTTCAATCGTAAGTTTTAACAGACTATTAAATAGAATACCTACATCTTGACTATTCGTCGTCTTATCTTTTACTGGCTGTGCTCGCGACTTCGTCCGCGTGGAATAGTTATTTTTTACGTGGTGCATCCTGCTAAATAACAAACGAGGCGCTGGCAACCGACTGGTGGCGGTATAACCATCACAATTGAAGGCATAGCTAAATACCACAGACTGATGACGGGCAGCAGCGTCACCGGAGCGAGTAGCTACGCCCTGCGATCGCCAACCCGCCTGCCCAGGGTGGCGATTATGGGTATACCCTCCAGATCTTGGCCCTAAGTGGCAACAATTGGAGAGGCCTATGTCCAGCAGTGGACTGCAATAGGCTGATGATGATGATGAAATAAAACCTACTGCAGTCACCAACACGCCTGCTAAACGTGGTGAATAAGGTTAATCCCCTCCAAATAATAATTATCATTGATTGAGACCTATGCCCAGCAGTGGACGTCTGCAGGGTGAAGATGATGATGATGAGTAAAAAAAATGTATCGTAACGGAAAAGTACCTAAAAGCAGTAACGTGACAATATTTAACTATCTTCAACTCTCGCGCAACGGCTGAAATCGTGACAACTTAAAAATTAACACTTTAATGATCCAGGAAACATTGCGGCGACGTCGCGTTTACGTTCGCGACGTGATTTCCCATTGTTCTAACCGTATTAACTTCATTAGATATCACAGATCCGGTCTTCTATTCCGCCATTAGTTCGTGATGATGTTTTTTTGGAAACCGCAAACCCAGGAAAACGTTGCGAAGGTTATCCCAAACGGATGGTCATTTACGTAGATGACTAATCTGGAGGTCATCTTGGTAACTGTATGTCAATCAATGTCGGGTTGATTTGATGATTGGCATAAAATCGTAATGAACATAAAATCGTTAAAAAAGGGCTATACTTAACCTTTGATTACTTTGACGCAGTTACAGACACAATTTTAGACAATCATCAATGATTTCGTTTATTTATTTTATCTTAATGCACAATTAAGTAGTGTACAAAAGACGGACTTAATGCCATATTCTCTACCAGTCAACCTATAGGCTAAGCAGAAACTAATTTTAATTTAGTGTGCCACAGAGTTCGTTTGTTTTTTTATAGTCGGCTCCCGACGTCCTATAGAGGAGCGCACGACGCTCTATTGCTACCGCAACGAACAAGAAAGCAAATCAGTCACTTATCATTTGTCACAGCCTATGCTGGTCGCCATCTATGGCAAGCTCTATCGCCCTACCACAGTCTGAGACGCTGAAATCCCTTAGTCGATTCTTACGTCACCCACCACAGAGAGAAATAGGGGGCGTGATTTGTATTTCCTCCATGCGATGACGGAAAAAATGTTAATAAAGGGCACACTGTGACTGACAGATTATAGGAAGACAGTAGGTAAGTCATGTGCAGGCAAAGTGTTATTTTTATGCAGAAGTTGCCAGCCTTTTCATTGCTTATTAAAATTACTACAACTTTCTGCGACAGTCTTTCTGAACAGACGACTTGGGAGCCTTCAAGAAACGAGCATAATCCTATTTATAAGGCCGGCAGCGACCCCAGAACTCGATTTGAGTCGACACCGCCCATGGACACCCGACTGCTTACCATCTGCCATCACATTTGCTCGCCTCTTGCTTAAAAAAAAACTAAATAATGTATTAACAAATAAATATTTTCCACATAAAAAGACGGTAACGCAAGCCTTTGGTTCCATAACTAAAAGCGAGAGAACAAAGGCTCTCTGTATATCAATGCCTGTATTTTAACTAGATCCCTACATTTAGGTAGGACACTATTTTGGTATAATCCAACACGGATGGGATGCTTTAGATCAAAGTGCAGGAAGACTCCATTCAATTTCCTGTTTTTAAAATCCAATTCACAGTACAATGAATGACGAACAGTGAACAAGTTCAAGTGTTGAATTTCTTCTGCTAATAAAATTACTAAATTGTGGTCATCGTAACAATGTCTGTCGTGGAAGGTATTATACCTTTTGAACAAAGGTACGTAGGTTCGAACTCCACCCGAATTATACATTAAACATCTAATTAGTGTGTTTTCCGTATTTTTCCAAATAAGGCCATTCGGCCACATTATAGGTATTTAAGCTTAACCCAATGTTTGTCTGGCAGAGGATGCCTATGTCACATTAAGTCTGCCTTTTTTATTAGGTAAGTATTTTATCCTGCAATAGAGATTAAACAAAACTATAAAGGCAGTTAACGTGTTAAGGAAATATGTATATGTATTTGTTGTTAACCCTTTATTTTCATAACACAAGTATCTGAGGTTCTTACATAAGAATCGGATCAATTTGTTTTAATGTTGTCTCATTTTTCATTACCAGTAATAGTATTCACATTAATATTTTATAGTACCTAGTTAATAACTTTTCTTAACTTAACGTTTAATAACTTTGAGTCTAGACAAATTAAAAATCGGTTCATTAGAATAGCGTGACCACCATCTTCAGTGATAGGAACTAAATATTAAGGAACTTAAGCTTCTGTTGTCATTTCACTGCACTGTAGAAAAACTTTTCTATACACTGTTCAACATAAGAAAATTGTTTTTTGATCCTTAGCCTTATTTATATAAGGATCAATATCGTTTGTGTTCGTCTATTTTTTACGGGAAGTTATTCTTACACTTGACGTTGACACTAATTGTTATTAATTGCATATTATTATTTGGGATTGGAGCTGCTGCATTTTTAATGTGTTGTGTTTATCAATGAATCTTTGATGCGTGAGTAAGAATATATTGTACGTTTGACTGTTTGACTTCTTAATTAAATGGGTCATTCTGGTTCTATTTTACGTCGAAAGTTTGCTAAGTAATTTGAAATTTGTAGTAAATAAATCAATAAATTACATTAAATACAATTTATCGAAATGTATGCCATAAACTTAACTATAGTACCTATATTTAAATGCCTTTAAGTTTAACTATTACTCAGACAGTTGATAGTTCACCTCACTAATTTCTTTTAATCCTTTCCTACCCAAAGGTTGTCTGGAAGAGATAGCTTTTAGCGATAAGACTATATTGTGCAAAATATGTCTATTATATCTAGTTTTTAAGTTAACTATATGGTGTGCAATAAAGTAGGTATATCTATCTATAAAATATAGTGTGGTGTTACTTTTCTTACTCTACAAACACACCGAAGCAATGAAAAATAACTTTTGAATAATATTTTTACATTTTTAATTAATAACACAGCCACCTGCCTACCTTGAAGAAAAAACTATCTTTTGATTAAAAGAGAGATTTCTCCTGGTTACCTTTTAAACGTGAAACCAACTCTCTGCGACAGTCTTTCCGAACAGCTACGACTTGGGAGCCTCCAAGAAACGAGCATACTCCTATTTAAAAGGCCAGCAGCGACCCCAGAACTCCATTTTAGTTGCAGGTGTCCATGGGCGTTGTCGACTGCTTACCATCAGGCATCACATTTGCTCGTTTGCCGCCTCTTGCATAGAAAAAAACGTTTAAAAGGACATGTCGTAGTGATCAGAAAACACCTCGCGTCGTTCCTGAGTTTTCAAGTCCGTTCAGAAATGAACGCTCAAGACGAACAGTTTATTTTATTCTGCATTCTTATTAAACTGTTAATTAAGACCTAAGTAATAAAATATATTGTGTCCGAGCAAATCTTTTAGGCCATGGCAATACAACTTATTATTAAGTATTACTATAAAAGTAAATAAATGATATGACTTTATATAATTGCAATGTACCTAAATACCAATAAAAATTACAACTTATTATACCAACACTGCAATGATTAAGTTACTATAAACAAGGTTATATTATTATTAACAACTAAAAGGTTAAAGGTTTATACATATATATATAAAAGAACATGTCCTGACTGAACGAGCAACGCAGAGCCGAAACAGCTGAAGCGAATGCAACGAAATTTTGCATGTAGATTACATTTATGTCGTAGGCGCCCGCTAAGAAGCGATTTTTCGAAATTCACCCGCTGAAGGGGTAAAATAGGTTAAACGCGGGCGAAGCCGCAGGGGCACAGCTAGTTTATTTATATACTTAGACCTACCTAGTGCGCTTTCATTTGATTGAGTTCTTTTAACTTTTATACTAGTTTGATTCAGAGATAGTGAACGTTTGTTATTCGGCACGTTGCACCACGGATAGATGTCAATGAATTATATTGAACAGAAAGCGTTATAAAGGCAACGTTTCATCGTTTCGTACATGTATGCGCGTGCGCAGTTTCGCTGCGTTTTTACGCAGCCCAACTAGCCCCGAAGGACGATGAACCGCGGATCGCGATGTAGTGACTCATGGGATTGATATTTCAGTCTCAATATAAGTATTATAGATCGGGTTGGCTAACTATATGCTAATTAATAAACGGGTCTGATGAACATCGGCGAGGTAAAAGATGATTTATTTATATACTTAAATTCGCAAATGTTATGTCAGCAACAATTAAATTTGTAGCTGTGGAGAATTTCAACATTTCACAAGGAGGCTTAGATTAAATAAACCGGATTCTATCAAAGAAGATATGGAATAACTAGCCTAACGGCTATTTTATCGCAAATTCTCAACAAGTCAAGCCTAAGTCGCTAAGGAAGACACTAGGTATACTATGCAGTGGCACTCCTCTTTTATATTGATAAGAGAAGAGTAGGTGAACACACTCAAAGAAGAAACAGAATCATTAAAGTCACTTTAAGAAGCAATATCTAGAACACAACAATTCAAAGATGAAATCCACCAATTAATAATAAAGTTTAATTTCAGTTCTCCGTGGCACGCACTCGTTATCTTCCGTCTAATGGCCGGTAAATTCGCAGGTACAAATCTGATAGTAATTAACATAATCCAGTTTTCATGGTAGACCCGTAACCAATGGCTAATGAACGGCCCGTAACGAAGCCTAGGAATTTTGTTAAATGAATATGTAAATAGGAACAGATTCCTTTGTTCTTAGGTAACACATAGGCAATAGAATTGAATAGGTACGTAATATTGCTTGAATAACAATTAATGCCTTGAAAACTTGTTCAGCCCATTGACAGCGCTTCGGAAACTGAATCGAATTCGGTAACTATGGTTTTCTTAAGCTAAGCGATTTCAGAATGTTACACACACACACAAATTACCGATTCCGAAGTAGGTACCTGCTTTAGAAGTTAAGTTGTGAATACAGGGGTTCAAGTAGCCTCTAGTCACAGATTACAAAGCCGAATCTAATATAGAGATCTTATTCCGTAGCAGAATTAACCCCCCTACTCAGATCATAGATATCGCGAAACATTATCTTCTCTCTTCTATGCTTTTTTCTTTTTAGTCCTATAGTTTCTGCTGTGTTATCTACAGAGACAACAGGGTTCATTATGCCCTCTTCCGCCCGAATTGGGAAACTTTAAATGAACGTGCCAGATATTTTGAAATCTGACCGGGAATAGGCATTACGTACCTCCCAAAAATCCTAAAAATAAAACGTATCATCATATTGGTAAAAAAATCGCATAATTTAACCATCATCTTTCATCATCATTTGGGGTCAACGCAATACATTCCTTCTTCCATTCGTCATCATTCCATCTCTGCCCCAGCCACAGCTATTTTGTATCATTCGACCAAATGCATTAAATCTTGACATCTATCAACGGCGTAGGCAGCAACTGAGCAGCGTAAACAGCGTTGAGTGCATACATTTGATCATGATTAATAACACCTCAGATGCACAAATAGAAGACGAGTGCAGTTGCATTCCAGAAGGTGACCTACTTTCGGCTCTCCAGCGCATAGTATTCATTAAAAATAGCGTTTCATTAGGAGATGCACTCGTTATAGCGGCGTTGATTGCGGAACTGTATTCAGATTGCCCACTTAAAGGTCTGGCATAGGAAGTGAATTAATATTAACAAACATAATCATATGATTGTATGGAGGCAGGGGATACAAGATGCTTGAATAACGGTCTGATTGTGATACTCGATACTGGAATAATGAAGCCATACCGAGTTCTGAGTGTAGAGATGGTGGCTGATAGAGGAGAGTGGAAGAAAAAATTGTGCCGACCCCACGTAGAGGGATAAAGGCAGGAGAATAATGATGACAGAGTTCTAGGTTTTTTTTTATTGTAGCTCGGCATAATGGCTTCCCTTCGCCTGATGGAAAGTGAAAGAGAAGCCCAAGGCGCAGTGACAACGGGCAAGTAACTGGTCAGTCACCTGTCAGTTGCCACCGCCATGCCGGGCCAACCCCAATCCCCCACGAGCTCCGAAAACCTTACTCACCGGCAGGAACACGACCCGGAGGTCATTTGGCTGCGGTATTCTATAGGATCGAGGTCCTTCCCCGGACGGGCAGCTAAACTCGAGCGAAGATTCGCTATGCCAGGTAGGGCATAGCGAAAGAAAGAAGAAAGCTCTAGGTGTCAGATAGGTATCCCTTCTTGCTCCAGTGTCAGTGTTGATCATGGCACAGTGTACAAACAAGCCAATAGGGTAAAAGACGCGTCGCCCACGGCTACTAGGCAAGAAAATAAACCTTAAACTCTTTCTCAACCCGTAACTACCTAATGCTGAATGTAATTTTTTTCTCATTCGTCGCTCATCCAATTTATCCACCAAATAATTCCCTGCTACCCTCATTAGGTCATCAGTTCATCTAGTGTGTAGTCGGCTGACGTTTTCTCGTCCTATGCAGGATCTTCCTGCCCCATCTTCCGTCATCTCTGCGACATACGTGGCCTGCCTACTTCTACTTTCTTATTGCTAACTCCGGTCACGTTACATATGGATAATACTAGAAACTTCATATTTTATGAATGAACAAAAGAATACGAATTGAAGCAATGTGTGGGTTAGAACTAACTGTTCAGATTTTCACACTTATATTATAACTAGCTACTTTCTATTCAATGTACAATTCATTTTTAATGTTATCGTCGTGATAATCCTACTTCCTACTAATATTATAAACGCGAAAGTTTGTTTGGATAGATGGATGGATGTTTGTTCCACTTTCACGCAAAAACTACTGAACGGATTTTAATGAAACTTTACAGGAATATAGTTTGTACATCAGATTAACACATAGGCTATGTTTTATACGAATATTCACGCGGGCAGAGCCGCGGGCAGCAGCTAGTAATGAATACATTCCAAGTTAAATAGGTACCTACTTAATAAAGAAAATAGAATGAGAGGATCTAATTTATATGCAAATGCCTTCCCAGCCGTTTCAATCGCATCTGCACCGGATAAGAAGAAAAGAATGACAGTTGGTTTACGAGTTTGCCCTTCCTCGTCTGCGCTAAGCCAGCGTCCTGGTTCGGTTACCCGCAACATCCAACCTCGTAACAATTTGTACGGCTAATACGGATCTGATGCGGTCTTCATTCAGTAAGCTTAAAAGGTAAACGGAATGTTGGCGACATTTAAATGTAAAAAAGACGAGCTAGCTTGTCTTGTGGACATGTAGGAGCTTTGGGGTTTGAGACAATTCGAAAATTGGGTCTAAAGTAGAAGTAACTTAATTTATTGCAACTTTTTTTGTTTAAGTACTTACTAAGCCATAGGTATTACTGTTACAGTCATCAATAATAGGCCGTACCTACCTACATTTTTATGCCCTTTGTAAAACCAAAGCTGTTGTTTGATATTAAATAGTCAGATAGGTACAATATTATGATTGGATGCATAGTTGCCTACTCTCTTATTTACATCCACTGCACAGCAGCCCCCATAACATCCGATTATTTAGCCAAGATAGTAGGTACAAGAAAGACATCACACTACACAAGCAGGAGTAATGTTCTATATAAGTATTCCTACGCCATTTTCATAGTCCGATGGGACGTCGCATTTACATAGACAGATATGTCTGAAGGAAAATAGCATAGAGTGCCTTTTTTTTAATGATTAAATAAATAATCCAAGACATGCCACACTGGGCCACACATCGCTTGTGGCCTAAAATAAGCCGAAGCTTGTACTATGGGTACTAGACAACTGATAAACTTTTTTTTTTTTTGGAAATAATTGGAATATTATTCTCGTCTGCTAAGCTTTAGTTACCTCTTGGCTCTTGAGTTGATCGAGAATTTTGAAGGGTGCTAGTTTCCTGTTGGCACAGATGCTTAAGTATTTTTGTCTCTCATATTCAAAGATGTGACATTCCGTTAAAAGGTGGTCAATATCTTGTATTGATGTTCCGTCGCACGGGCACAGGCTATTGTTGCAAATCTTAAACCTATGAAGATACGCCTTGTGGTACCCGTGGCCGGTCAAAAATTGCGTTAACTCGAAAGTCAATTGTACATGCTTCCGGAACGTCCCGATGTCATTAATAGAAGTAAACCATTTCTTCGTTCCCTGACCTTGAGTTAAATTAAATACATTTTTTTACCTACCTAAAATAATCCTACGAAATTATTTGAAATTGATTCAATCTCAAAATCGCATCAAGGAAAATAGTGCACTTGCGATTGGTTACTAGACCAATGAGAGTTAGGTTTCATATAGAACCTAGACCTGTATAACGAACCTCACAACAGGCAGCTATAAAAGGAATCGCTAACTATGGTGCAGGTTGCGTTTCTAGTAAGAGTAAGTATTAATAATGTCATTAGTATCTACGTACCTACTTAATGATGGCATTATGCCTTGCGATTCCACTTTTACAAGACGGGGCTTTACTGAAAGCGAGCACTCAGCTTATTAGCATTAGTCCGTAGCAAGGTTAACGATGGTCCTACACTAAATTAGGTATAGGAATGAAGCTATTGTCAGTATTAGATAGTACAGATATTCCCTCACATGATTCCAGGGCCCCTACCACCAATATCGAAAACGATCGCTCGTTGAACGGATCGCGTACTTTGGCACCATAAATCCCGCCCATTTGTCCCTCCCGTGTTTGAATATACGAACTAAAATTCGTCTTAGTCGAATTTAATTAATTTAATTCATATTTAAGTACAAATGTGAGAGATTTATTTTGCAAAATTACGCGACCCGTTCAACGAACGATCGTTTTCGATTTTAGTGGTAGGGTCCTCTTGGGTTTTTACTGGTTTGTAGAATGTCTTTGCAGGAGTTCTTGGCTGAATTGAGACTCGTCACAGTAGACACACCATGGGTTATGTATTACGTTTTGGGCTGATCATAGGTGGCTGCTATTTTAGGTTAGAAGCTACGATTCGGATAGCGATTGTTTCAATCAATCACCTATTGCTACTTTAGCTTAAAAGCTACGATCCGGATAGGTTTGTCAGAGGATTAAAAACTATTCCTAGCTATATTAACAGCTTTATCTTGCGTACTTTTCTTCTCTCATTGAAGTCTCGCTACGCCAGTGAGCCGCTTCGCTTGTTTTTATAACGGAAACTGATATATGCATACACCCGGTTTGGCAGCGACTTTTTGCCTCGGATTGACGAGATATGCTGATACGTTCATCGATCACTTAAAAAGTAATTTATTTTTTTATTGATCCTCTTTCTTTCTACTCCCACACTTGTTGTTTTGTAGGACGGTATTAGGAAACTTTCTTCAGGTAGGTACAAAAGGGATAAATAGTTACAGATAATTAGTGCGTGTAACTGGCAACATTGCGTTGTTTTTCGTAATGGTCTAATTTACCTACCTAACATATGCAACTATCACAGTAAGTATAAGTAGGTAGGTACTTTATACAACATAATAATATACCTGTGCAAAAAACAGAAAACATCAGATATTTACTTAGAATGGAACAGGAAACAGACAGACAGAAAGGCAGAGAACCCATTAGTTTTGTAGTCACGAACATTAAACGAAATTAGAAACAATAATTACTACCTAATGTTCGCGAAGACTTAGTGATAATTATTAATAGCGTCAGCAATTCCAATTTAACTGACAAAACAAAACTAGAACAACATGAAATACAAAGCACAAGCCGATAAAGTCTATTTATAGAACACTTAGGAATGCAATCAAGTTAACTCAGCCTAAGTGTTAATCGTAAACTGCATTGGAGATAGAATAATCATAACGAAACAAGATCAAGAATTTGACCCGTACAACTCGCCTCGTCATGTAGCTACCAGAGTTATCTCAACCGCTCATCGTGGAATCGGCAGACCCACCATCGATATGCAAATCGAACCTTAAAATCATGAACTTAAGAATTAAACTCAACTGCTAATTGATTTCGGTAAGTGCAATAACTGAGGTTATATCCAGAAAATATGTTCGCTCGCATGCAAATGTGGCTGCATTCTTGCATCAAGGCAGCGATCGTGACTCGCTTTCTTTGGCAAGACTCGGTATTTTAATCGAGATAGCCGCTGCACTTAGCAGATGCATGTTAGAAGTTCCCGGTACATCGCAAAAAGACGAAAATGACGCCCCCATGCGTGGGAGTAGGTACACCGGTTTGCCTTACAGGCTGTTTAAATACTGTGGCTAAATTTTTAAAAACTGTCGTTAAAAAGAACAGTTGATAATTAATCTGCATCACTACATCCTTATTTGCATGCAATGACGCGTACTTTGGCACCATAAATCCCGCCCATTTGTCCCTCCCGTGTTCGAATATACGAACTAAAATTCGTCTAAGTCGATTTTAATTAATCATCATCAATTTCATCTTTCTTAGGCCATTTTGGTTAAGGCCTTCGGCTCTTAATGTACTTGCATTGCTTCTGTTTCTTAATTTGGGTGTTTTGAACCAGTTCTTGCAACTTGTTTCGTTATTGTTGTTCTTGGTTGGTTTTAATGGTTTTCCAGCCAATCAAGTAATCGTAGTAGTAAGTGCAATGTCGAAAATACTCAAATAATCGTACGATTGCTATTGAACAATCGTACAGAGGATTTCGGTACGGTAGATAAGTAGAGCATACCCTGAGGCTCATACAATATCTCAAGTAGGTAGTCTATAATATTGGGGTGGATATTTTTGAATAGTGGCACAGCGTGTTGGCTTTCTCTCGCCTGAGGTAAAGGGAGAAAAAATCCGTAGCTGCCATGTAATTTGCATTTAGTGGATCATCAACCTTATTTCGTTCTTAGCACAAAGTCGGGACTAATTTTTTCTAGACATTTCGAACTGTCTTTCAAGATATAAGAAAAGTTTATTATTTTTGGACATCACAACTTATAGAGTAAACATACACTAACACTAATACACACAACATAATATAATTAGACCGGACATGGGTGTTGCAACAAAATCAAAGGGCCTCACTCAGCATTAAGCCATGGCCCCCTTAGAAGCCACGGCGCTGGTTTTCAATAAGGCGCAAGAACGATCTAAGCTTTTCATTTACCACTCCACATAATATTAAACCCTAAATTCCTTCTTTATCTGCCTACTTCAAAAGCACTAGCCTGAAAACAAAACTACAATAGCCGTGCACTATCAAGCTGTGTGGTAAACCGTTTCACACTCACAAAATGGGGGCTCGTAAAGCTGAACAGCCTGTTAAAACAGTTGAGGTTCGGTTTACGGCTACGCAAAGCCGCCGACACTCATCTGTTTATGATTTTCGATACCGAGAAATGCACTGCACGCATCGTAAAGGTAAGCTAAAATTATGCGCGTGACATTCCTGTTTATTTCTGTGATGTGGAGTAACGGCTCGCAGGACATGCGTATTTAGGGTTACCGATTCATTAATGATGTTGAGTGAGAAGTATTAATGGGACGGTTTATAAATTGCTTTCTGTCGCTCGGGACATAACTCCCTCTCAAATATTTGTCTCACGAAGCGTGCAGATGAGACTTGCCTGTATTACCTACCCACTTCATACTTCCATGAAGTATTTTTGTCTCTTTTTAGCCTAAAAATACGACATAAGTAGGTAAATACGTAGGTATCTAAAAATAATATTTTTTCTCTTCTATTGTAATTAAATCATTGAGACAATCGTAATACAGGTCAAAAGTCTAAAGTGTGGGTACTGTAATATTGTATACATACCTAAATAGTTTGAAATCGCTTTAGAAGTAGGTAGGTAGCATACCTAAACATTTACAATATTGTCTACTTTAAACTCGAGACATTTGAACACTTGATAAGAGATTAGGTACCTACCTACCAATTGAAAAAAACAAGAAAATTGTTGTTAGTTGTTACCTAACTACCATAACATAGAGAAACTTCCTGTTATCACTTCTCATATCAAAAGTAGGTTGATAGGTAAGTAGAGCATAATTTCACCGGAACCATATAAGCGTTTTTATTCAAAGATATCACTGGTTCCGAGATCTGAAAACCCTATAGCCAGCCGGCGGCAGGCATCTTAATAGCGAGGGATTCCACTCGTGCCCGCGGATGGTTAAATATTTAGACAGCGTTCCAGCTCTCTTCCTCGAGCGAGCAATGAATTCGTCCGTTATGACAGCTAAGCTTCGTCAGAGTTCGTAAAGCTTCGTATCCACAAAAGGCAAGGAATCGACTGAAATAATATGGACAAACTTATGAGAGAGAGGAGTTTGGAGATGACATCATCTTTCGTCACCAAAAACCCATTTCGTCACGAGACGTGCTGAAGGCGTCAGAAAGGGCAATTCATGTGGCTGAGACATTTGGCCGGAACTCATTTAGATTGCCATCGACACTGAAACAATAAAAAAGAAGAATTAAAATAAGAACAAGACCAAAATCTCATCGATACTTACGCTACGACTCGCATACCTACACCGGACTTTGCCACTAGTGCACTCTTCAAAGTTTTATCTGGACCTACCTGATATCGGCGATAGTCGACATTGTCGCCTCTTCCGCATTTACACCAAATGTCATTTATCGGACATCGAAGAAAGCCAAAGACGCTAGTATGGTAGGAGCCTTAATAAGTTGCAAGAACACGTGACGTGAGTCCGCTTGCAATCTCGGCGTGTAAACAAAGTTGAAGTGATCTACAGCGTTCCGCGCTTCCTTATTCACTTATTCTTGGGATTCTTAGCTGTTCTTCACTAATAATATTTTGAGAAGTTTAACGTTCGCTGTATTCTGTAACTAATGTCTTCCATTGGTATTAAACAAGGGATTCTAATTATTGCGAGAAGATAAACAGTCTTTCCTTATAGCCATGTTCTTCGGATAACCAAAGTACCTCACTATGGATAATTTTGAGGAAGAAGTAAATTCTTAAGAATGATTTACATAAAATCTCGCTAAATTCATGCACACAATTTTTTCCAATCAATAAGTTAGAACATAATACATATAATCCATAATTCAAGACTTGCCACGCTGGGCTATAGTCCAGCTGGGAGCTAGATGACGTATACAGCGCCATCTAGCTCTCAACTAAGCCGAAGCTCGTACCATGGGTACCAGAGAACTGATAAACTTATTTGGTACTTTATTGTAAATAAATACATATAAATATTATTATAAATAGCAAACACCCAGACCAAACAATTAGACATATTCGTGCACGAATACTACGACTACTGTATTAGAGGCAACGTTCACTGGTTGTCACAAATACACGTACACAAGACTCGTCCAATAATAGACGTGTTAATGAACTAATTAACTTACCTACGCACTATATTAAGTCTGCCACTCAGTCAATTTCTGCCATCCAATAACGACGTCGTGTTTACAAAAGGAGAACGCCGGCTGTCAAGTTCACAGCTGATTTACGCGGGCAACTGCGCGCCATCTTCTTTGTGCGTCACTTGCGTATGCGCACGTGGCCAATGAATTATGGAGACGGCCCTTCACGGGTCCGTCCGTGCCATTCCGGGCGCAGAAATATTTAAACTTTTTCCACTTGTTTACAAGATCCTTGCCAATGTTTCAAAAGCGCGCAGGACATATCGCACTTCCTTGACGACTTATAAGGAGCTTGTGACCATGCCTGATTTAGAAGCCCTTTTACTTGTATGGCCTTGTGCACACAACATTTCATGTTCTGTAGCTCAACTTTTCATTTACGGAAACGCAACATTTGTAAATGCTTACTATTAAGACAAAATTTATATCTCACTAAACGAAGACAGTAAAATAGAGCTTCTAATATTAGCATCTTCAGACAATCTTAAGTTCCGAGACGCCGACATCTGCACTAATAAACTAGACAAGCTCCACATTGTAATAAACATTAAAACACCCAATCTTAATGGCCGAACCAGGCCATAAAATGTGGTCTCAATTAGCCAGACTGGCTGTAGACTCTCATCCCCAAGATCAATGTTACTCTGTGAATCGCGAATTATTGGCATGCAAACGTCTAAAAGCGAATGTATTCTCACCAGCTGGCGAGGTTTTGCACATTAAATTGTGATGTTAATGAGCGAGGAGTGAATCAGAAATGCAGGCAATCGTATTGTGGATCCTTTAATGAATGGGAGCAGGTGTATGCAGATCGCTGTGTTCGTGTACAATAAACAGCTTAGATTTATATCTCTGTGTACACAAACCGCGTCGTTAGGATCACTGAGGTATTTAAAATATAAGTAGGTATTATTTAGAAAGGAATAACAACATGCACCATGCATCTACTACGAGATGCGATAATTAAACAGTATCAGCATCAACCTCAGTGGTTTTTGATTACCTACCGATATTTTTTTTAAAGTACCTACTTATTTTTAATCAACAAACAAATTTGAAATCCTTTTGAAATTATTGGTTTAAAGTCTATTATTTTTCTTTTTCAGGCAATCCCAACGATAAAATTCTGTACGGCCGCCCGAACAAGCGGCGCAGTGCGTCGTTCCCGGCTCCCCGCTCGCTCGACCGCCGCCATTCCCTGAGGATCTTCGGGTCTTCCAGCAAGTATCTGCAGCGGTGTGCTTCCACCAGAAGCCTTCACCATAAGAACGCCAACACGACCGATAGCAGCTCCTCGACTGATTACCCACCGAGCGTCGAATCCGCATCACCGAGTAAGTTTTATCCTAGTAGATCTCACATCACATCATCAGCCTACCGTAGTCACTGCTGGACATAGGCCTCTCCAGTTGTTCGCTACTTTGTTCAAACATCTGGAGGGTTTAGCCATAACCGTCATGCTGGACAGGCGGGTAGGCGATGGCAAGGCGTAGCTACTCGCTCCGGTGACGCTGCTGAACGTCATCGGCCTGTAGTATTTAGCTACGCCTTCAATTGTGGTGATGTTACCGCCACCAGAAGTTAGGCAGAGCCACGTTTGTTATTCGGCAGGATGCACCTACTACCTTCACGCCTTTAATGTTACTTAGTAAGAGCGATTGTTTATTGTCAGTGCGTGGACTGTTATTTCCCAATGGTTGGGAATGGTTAAGAACGGGATATTCTTGCACAGTTACGGGAAGCAAAATGATTTGACTGACACAACAAATGGCAATTCATTATCGTCTACCAATAAATATGAGCACAGTTTTATTACTACGCACAACTGTTCATATAAAAGCATGCTTTGCCAAGTATCTCCAATTCTAGCAAGTTCAAATTGTGTCAATTAACCATAAAACCCTATATTGTGAATGTGCCGATGCAAAGTTAGTACAATAAAATAAATTATACTATACCTACAGAATATCTTTTTACTTGAATATGCAGCGCGTATTAGATTTAGTAGCAAAACACTATAGTAAACGTCTAACGATCTTGTTTTCTCCATCAATATCACAGCTAGCAAATTGATCGACAGTTAACTTTTTGCTTGTAACATCGCATATTTGTATTGGTTTCACTTCATGTTTTCACTTCATTTTTCAGAGTTTTGGAGCCTATTAATTTTAAACAAACAAACAAATCAAATCTTTCCTCTTTATAATATTAAGTTTAGATTAATGTGTCTGAAAATCTCTGTTTTACTACGTTTTATAAAAGTATCCCCTCTTGTAATTCCAGAGAAAGTGTCCCTGCTCTCCCGCTTATTCAGACGAAGCGGCCGCAGCAAGCAGACTCGCGCGATGAGTACCTTCTCTGCCCAGTTCCCGCCGACCGAGTGGTTCAACTCGAAGGCGGTGCACTTGCATTGTGTCGCTACGCAGACCAACTCAAAGGTAAAACCGGTGATTACAGCATGCTACATCACGCCCAACTTAGCCGTAGTTAAGAAAAATACTATTGCCTTAGTAAAACATGGAAACATTAGTCCCATCGAAACATGTGTTTCGAAATAGAGAGCAGAGAGCTCATGTATTGTATTTGCGCACACTTAGGCACTATGCATTCCTGCGTATTTATAGGTATAGGTAGGTAGTAGGTATCCGTAAAGTTTCGTCGCTGTGCCCAAATTTTGTCAGGAAAGTATTACCTACATTACAAGCGAATATTATCCTGTGAGAGTATCCTAAATACAAAGAAACCTGCCGGGGTCAGACTACTGCGGGGCCACTACTGGATGGAAAGATCAAAGGTCCGGAGGACTTGACACAATACGATTTGTCATTTCTTAAATAACATCTCAGTAATATGATATAATTCATCATGTATAATATATGTATGTATAAATGTCTGTGTAATATATATCTAGGTGACAACTATTAAAAGTATATGTGTTTCTTTTCCAGGAATCATTGCAGAGTCAAACATCTTTCGTCTCATCATACTATGACGGATCAGAGATTAGTAATCGGTCATCGACGCTGCCACGACGGCACAAGAGGCACCTGTCCACCGAATCAGGCTTAGCTGGCTCGGTGCACTACGACCACTCCCCTGTCCGACATTCGAGTCCCAGTTCCGGTAGCTTGCCGAGGTCAACGCTCAGCAGGAGTTCTACCAACAAGACAATCCTCGACCACTTCGGCTCGCCGCAAAGAAACAGTGACCCCAAACTAAGGGACAGTCCTAGCGGCAGCCTGAGGAGAGTCGACTGCTCAAACTCGGATCACATAATGTCAACCAGCGGCCCTTCCAGTCTAGAAAGTACGAGCACACACCGCACGCCCAGAAAAGACCTAAAAAATGGACATTCCGACCCAAACTCGTCCATTAGGAGAGGTTATCACACGAGCGGCAGTAGCGGCCACTCCAGTTTGGAGTCTCACATATCAGATCGCACGCTAAAACCTTCACCTAGTCATACCAACTCGCACAGCGCGCCGGGCCTGAGTCGAGCCCAGTCTTTGGTCAAAGTGCAGAGCTTGCAAAGCTCTCCCAAAAGCCTTCACAAGTATCGTACGAAACCCCCCATTGTCGGCGGAGAAACGGTAAAAAACGGTAAAACGTCGCCTAGAAGCACGCCAAAAAACTGTCCAAATACACCCAAAAAAACCGCAACCCCGCTTCATAAAACGTTAGGATCGAAAGTAGAAAACCCATCGACTACAATGCTGGCCAGTTCCAATTCTAACAATTCAATCACGCTTAAAGTTACCACGAACACGATAACCCAAAATGGTGGTGGCACAAACACCAAAGTTTATGTACAAAATTCGCCTGTAAGATCAGTTATTACTTTTGAGAACGGTAAAGTCACGGAGACGAGTAATGGAAGTAACATTTACATAATAAACGATGACAGACAAGTTGTATCTGTATCACAAAATGGCGTCACGAATCAGACGACAAAAAACCCAACTGAAACATCTTTTGATGTTTGTGTGGAAAAAAATAAACAGGTGTATCAGGAGCCGGAGCCAATCAAAGTACAAGAGAATAAGTTCAACAAGAACTCCATTAACGATACAGGTATGAATAATAATCGGAAACTTTCTCTACAAATAGGTGGAGCTACAAATAACAACAGCTTCATTTACAAGAACCAACTAAACAACACTAACGAAGTTGCTTCGAACCCCGCCTCGCCGGCTATCCATAACAATATACACAATATGGAGACGACTACAAATAGCAATCCATCGACGCCTACAAAAAGCTACGACAATGTGATTGGTTCGTTAGGCAGTCTGAGATACCAGAAGAATTCATTATCGTCTGCCAACAGCGGAATGCAACCGAACATCAATTCGAACAGCGAACTCAAGAGCGTAGATTTGCTAAAGAAGGCAGCAGCGCTGCAAATGCTTAACGGGCTTCCAAATGTAAATAACCGAATGAGTTCAGACTCCATAGCGAATTTGTTAACGAAAGCGATCGACCAAAAACCTGTGGTGTTGGGATCAGAACCGAATTTAGCGCTGAAGAACCAGGAACCGATAAAGGACATCAATACGTCGGTGGAGAAACTGAACTGTCTAGAGAATAAGCAGAAGAGGTACAGTCTCAGTCAGGACAGTAAGAAGGAGAATCAGGATTTTTACAATTTTCCGAGCTTAAGCGATTTGAGCTTTAATTTCACTAGTTTAGCCGCTCAGAAGATATTAAAAGGGGTCAGTATAAATAGTGTAGACACTCTGGTCGAGCTGAATATGGCGGCGAATAACTCTGAGAAGCAGAATAACCGCGACGTAGCCGCCGTCTGCACGGACTTTGGCCTTGTATAGTACTTAAAAGTTAATGTTTTTGTTAAAATGTACAATAGTAGTATTAACATGTACAATCTAAGATAGTTGTATAACTTATTCGTAACTACTATTCGTGTTTAACAACCTTTAGATACAAACGTATTTAGTTCAAAACCTTATACACGTTTAAGATTTTGTACTCCAAACTTATCGAATTATCTCTTCTTAATACCATTGTATCCTTCTAATTACATTTTGTTTGTCTTTACTAACTTAACATCAAAAATATCAAAGTAGAAATTGTGTAACAGTGCATAACCGTATACGAAGTAATCTTAAAATATCACGTAAACAATTCTTAGTTTGTACATCACTTTGAATGTAACGACAATAAGGTTCGTACCATCCGTGAACAAGTGGCCTAAAAATGTTAAACTACATGGAAATTTAGTGCCTAATTCGATTGTATTAAGATATTTTTTCCATTTTTGTAGTCATACCTGTAACCTTCGATTTCACTAGCCTTTAGATATATCACACAGTCTTGATTATCGTAGTTGATAAAAACGTTTTACACTCATCAGCACTCCTTCTCGTGCCATCACATTTCCAGTGAAAAAGTCGAGTACAAACTAGAATACCTAACTCCATACAAAACAGATTCCATCCAAAAATGGGAATTTATAGGAATGTCTTTGTAAAATGTATGTCATGTTTAAGTGCCATAAATAAAACCATAGTATTACGCTTGATGTGATCGAACCGGGGGATATGTCAGCATACATTTTGACTGCTGTGATAAATAAAGATTAGAATAAAACAGAAACGTCCATTATATTAGGTATTCAGAGCCTATACAAGTTCGAAGTCAAGTTCAATGGAGTTCATAAATAAAAACGTTGTATGAACTGACACAATGTAGTGATTGATTTGTGTGTGTGAAATGGTTAACAATAGAAGAGACAAAAAATTGAGCCTTGATTCCGTAACAAGAAGTACACAACACTTTTATCGCGTGGCATTTGAATTGACCTTTAGAAAATATGAATATGAAAAAGTAGTAAATAAACTTTTTTTATTAAGGGGAAAATTCGAAGGAAGTAGGAACTAAATGACTTCAAAAGTCAAACACCATTATTACTCTAAATACATTCAATCATTATTATAAACGTAGTAAGTTTATTATTCAATTGGAAAGGGTTTTTTTTCCTATTTTCATCTATTTTTCACATTTGAATATGACCGGGTGAAATTGTCATCCAGCAAAAAGCTTTCGGAAACGGTTTTAAATCAACTAAGTGGATTTTTAAAATTTCGATGCGAACTGTCAAAGTTTTCGATAACCTTAGAGTTTCAGCTATGTCACATAACCCGAAAACAAATGTAAAATTTGATTGAACACAAGACTTTCCTAAGATTCGATGTGAGAATAATACCGCAAATTCAAACTAAGTTTTATGTAGGAACTGGTCAATTATCATCAATGCCTTTTCGGTCATATTGTTTGCTGAAATATCCCCCTGGCATTTGGAATTGGTATTGGTAAATTGGTAACCGTTAGTGTCCTGTATACAAGTACAGAAAGGGTAATATTTATTCATTAGGGAATGTAATCGGAAGTCATCAATGCATACTAGTTGTAAGGGTTTAGTAACGCCATTTCATTTAGTATGTAAAAATGTATTAACAATATAAGTTGATGCTTTATAGTGTCGTTTCATTTACCATTTAATATATTAAATAAAAAAACACCCTCTACTTTATCCCCTGTACAAAATAGGTTTATGAGCCTACTGAGCCAAGGGTCGTGGGTTCGATTCCCGCCAGTGCAAACATTTGTGTTCATAAACATGTCTGTTTGTATTGGTCTGGGTGTTTTCTATGCATAATATGTATTTATTTACAAAAAAAAAAGTATTTTAGTAGTTTATCAGTTGTCTAGCACCCATAGTACAAGCTTCGGCTTAGTTTGGGGCTAGATGGCGATGTGTGGCCCAGCGGGGCATGTCTTGAGTTATTTATTATTATTAGGTACCAATAGAAATGACTAGGATTAGCAGAATAATATTAATATTTATATATATATTTATGATATATAAATTAGCTATGATAATTTTAATAGCTTTATGTTGGACCATCTACTAGATGTAGGCATTACGAAAAATGTACAAGCACATGTATATAACAATTTATATTTCCATACATAAATAAGTTATATTAGCTGTATAAATGAGTAAAGAATCAATATGAACCGATAAATGCTACAATAAAAATACATAAGCAAAGAAAGTCTGAATTATAGATTACAATATTAGTAACAAATGATTTAGTACAGATACAGACTGAAAAATAAACTAATAGGTAATAATCCAATCTAGCTACAAATATAGGTACAGTCATCAGTAGAAATTGATGAAGAGTTGCTTTCAAAATCAGATTTTAATTCATTTACACAAGAAATACTTGCATCCAGTAGGTACTTCTGCTGCAGACTGTACATATCCATCCAATATAAAATAAAAATATTTTAGATACTTCAAGAACATGATTAGAGAGTGAATAGAATCTATTCAATACATAATAATTTTATGTGTTATATAATTATGAATAATTTATAGCTACCTAGCTACTTATAGATGAGAAATAAAACTACTAACATTACACAAATAAGTATAGTGTTGTGTAAAATAATAGGTCACAAAAGTTATTAAACTATAACATCTACTGTCATTCACATATTTAATATTGAAAAATGCAGTATGTTACTTTTTATCACAGCATAGCGGCCCCATTTCACCAGATATTAAGAAAAAAAAAACAAAAATTTCATTATCCTACAAGTGATATTGCCATGTTTACAAGATGCATCTACATATTTCAACATAACATTTATTTATAAAAAATAATGCAAGGTCGTCAACATTTGAGGTAGTAAATTACAACAGCACCATTACATAAATAAATATCAAGTTAAATGCCAATTTATGTAAAATATAAAACTTTATTATACTTACCTAATTAAGTAACAAAATTAAATAAAGCCTAAGGTTGAGTTGGACCATCATATTTTAACCGAAACTATACAATACTAGCTGTGCTCTCGACTTCGTCCGCGTGGAATAGTTATATTTTCCCCATCTTTTTTTACATTTTCCATTATTTCTTCGCTCCTAATAGTTGCAACGTGATATTATATAGCCTACAGCCTTCCTCGATAAATGGTCTATTCAACACAAAAAGAACTTTTCAAATCGGACCAGTAGTTCCTGAGATTAGCGCGTTCAAACAAACAAACAAACTCTTCAGCTTTATAATAAGTAGTATAGATACTACACAGTATTTACTAAATTTGTCAAAAAAAGGTTCAACTATCTTTGACTTTATTAAAAGGCCTTTCGCACAAGATGTCACATCATAGATTTATCATAATATGTGTGCGAGAGAGTACATATTCAAACAAGCCTGCCCACAAAGCAGTGCAGCAACGAAATAATAGGAGATTTTTAATATCAATGTTTTTTAGCATTAGAAATTTGTGAAAGAGGTCCTGTGCAAAGGGCAGAAGGGCAAATTTTTACACAAGTTTCGGTTAAATACAATTATTAAAACTCAGCCTATTAATATTACTAGTAGTAGCTGCTAAGAACAGGTTATAGTACTGTGCTCCATAGCGTCTGCTAAGGCTGGCTCGGTTTCCGTCTGATTCTTTATCGAGTTCAACCAATCATCTGTAGGATTTATTTTCTTTTGATCAGATTCAGAACTGTTGTCACTCTTCTCATCCATTTCAATGCAATCAGCATCATTGATCTCTGAAGAATTTAAACTAACATCACAGGTTTTTATTGGAGTTGCGGGTTCTTCTATATTTCTAAACTTCTTTGCTACATCTTCACTTCGTATGTTGACATAACAAACACAGTCATCTGTTTTTGTTACCTCCTTCAATGCAGCCTCTTCGATAGCTTCTAACTCTTTATTATCGTCGTCCTTAGTCAACTCTTCTATAGTCTTGTATGAATACATGTGATCGTCGTTAGGACTCACATAATCTTCTAATATAAAAGTGCTACTATCAAAATTCAATTTCTCGAAATCGATTACGCCGTAATTACTTACGTTATCTAATAGTGCGGCCTCATTGTCATAACAAATTTGTATGTTCTGAACACAATTCCTTTTTAAGTCTTTGTCGTCTTGGCATTGTTTACGTAGAGCGTCCAGTTGTCTCAAAGTTTTCAATTCCCTCGCTTTTAGACTGGCATAGACACGGGCGAAGGACTGCTTTACGGTCACTTTGAGCTGTAATGATATGAAATATTATTAATTACTTGTTTTATGCTAATTACTGCATAATTTTCATTGAAAAACACGTACATTTTCAATATTTTGATCAAAATCATCTGAATCACTCGCCATGTTTACGTTTTTTGACAGCGACCAATCCAGTTGCCAGTATCGCTTATTTGTACTACTAAAATAAACTACCATTTATATCATCATGAAGAAATGACAATAGTTTACCCTTTTTGTAACCTTTTTGTTATCGCGAGCATCTTGAATCCAACATTATCAAACCGAATAAAATAGACTATTCCCATCAAAACTGTATCCCACTCCGACATCCCGTGGTTCACGAATTAGTTCTTAAAATTTTACAAACCGTGATATTCGAAGGCAGCACGCGGTCGTTGTAAAAACTGCGAAAAGGCAATGTGCAATCAACATACAGGTTATTTTGGCACGTGAGTGATATTGAGAGGGTGTAATGTGTGTATTTCACAAGTCAACAGCAAAAGTTAGATTTTGTATGAGGGCGAGCGTTATTTTAAAATAGGTCACGTGCCAAAACATTCTCGATGATCGTCGAGCAGCGTGGCATTATAGCAGCCTAAAAACGAAGCGATCAGGTGAAGGCGGTGCTAGTCAGCCGATCAGGGCTGGGTGGATTATATGAGTTCATCATCAGCCTGTTAGACTTGATGAATTAAATGAGTTAAGTTAACTAATAATTTTATTTCAAATGCAATGTAAGTAGTTATTGCTATTATTAGACTGGGACTTTGAAGAAATTATGTTACAGAACCATCAGAATCAAAAGGTACCTAATAGAAATTCTGAACTTTGTAGTGCGCTTGTAGGATGCTACTCATAGCATTTAACCCTTTCACGGGCATCGCAAACTACGCCAAACTTGAGCAAAGTCAGTATTAAATCTGAATAATAGTAGACTGAGGAGATCATTCAATATAAAAAAAGAAAAAATATAACCCTGAAAATAGGTCTTTCAGGCGTGGCAAAATATTTGCCAATGACCTTTAAAAAATTTGACGTGGCCACTATATTGCCAGTGTTCGGAGAAAATTAAAAGAATTTTTATTTTATTTAATGAAAAAGTCAGTAAAAATATTGGAATTTCTCAAAAAAACACTAAACACGAATATAAAACTTAAAATTAAATGACTCAACGTAAACAACAAGTTAAAATAATATTTTTTCCCTTTTTTTATCTTTTTTCCATCTTTTTCTATATACTTATCCCTCTTACGAGTATATGATTCAAATGCCGTGCTGGCAGTATAAATCCAGCTCCATATAGGTGTATGTGTAACGATTTAGTTTTATAATTTTTTTATTATATTTATTTATTCTATCCTGTGGCGTTATCAAGACTATATTCTGACATAAAACCATCTGGGACTTCTTAAATTTCAGTTATTTGTTATGTACTTAAGGGGTTTCAAAATTTTCTTTTCATTTGGTATCTAAAATAAATAAAATATAGTTACGTAACTACCTAAGCATCGGCAAAAGTTTTGCCACACCAGTTTTGTTTACGGGCATTGGCAATTATTTTGCCACCTGTAGATTTTGTTCACGGGCATTGGCAACCTCGAAGATTTTTGTCAAAAACTTTATAATAGAAAGATGAATCAGCGAAATTATTATTATTTTAAGTAGGTAAACTATTTAGGAGTAAAAATAATGATGAATACTGACTTTTCACTCGGACAATCCTCAGATTTAAACGGCTTTTTACGGAGCGGCACAAAAACGTCACACACTTACGCCATATTTTTGCAAATGACAGTTGTACAAGATAGATAAACCAATCAGAGACTTTCTTTTTATTTTATCGTATTTACAATATATGGAGCTAAAAGTAATGAGCCTTATTTATGGTTGATAAGGCTTAATTTTGTAATAATGTTTAAAAATATGGACTGGCAACTATTTTGCCTATACCAATGAAAGGGTTAATTGCAATAATGCACTAAAGAGTTTTTACTCTATAATAACTTTCATTGGTCGTTTATCAGTATAGCCAGTGTGAGCCAGTGCTATTGGGAGATATTGGCAAACTTCATATTATTTGGCATGTGACGATGCACAGCATCTGTGAGAGTGCGTCGACTTCCGGTTAGCGATTTACCCGCCATCTATGACAGTATTCTAAGCTTAAAGAGTAGATCAATTGACTTACTTCCGTTTGGCGCCATTTTTAGTCACCTTTGGGGCAGAGCTTGCCCGGTATCCTCATAGCGTCGTCAACTTTCGTACAAGCAACATCATAAGCAGTAACTCTGCTCGGGATTCATCCGAAAGTCGTATAATATCTACATATTTAGTAGATATTTAGTGATTTAGTGACAAAAGTGTAAATTTAATTTCTAATCGATTATTATATTTTAAAATTGCGTGAGTGTTCGTGCGTAAAATCGTGTCAGTGATTATTTTTTAAAATCATGGACGAAAGTGAGTCGAGTGAAAACGAAGTGTTTATGATGGTCGTCGGCGACGACCATTCGGTCGCCGGAGGAACCGCCGGGCCGGTGCCTAGCGAACCGCCACTCGCGGAACCACGGACACGGAGAAAGCGCACCAGGTCGCCCGGAGAGGACTCCCTGGAGTCCGGGGAAAAGAGGTACAAACAAGGTATGTCGAATGACGATAAATTTAACATTCTTTTAAACCAAATGAGTGTGTTAACAAATATTTTGACCAGTAGCGGCCCTCCAACCAAAATTATATAGGTAGGATAAGGTGTCCGACCTGTTCAATACCAAGTCAAAGTTCCATAAAGTTAGCGAAGATATAATGCAATTGGTTTGCGGCAAGCGTGCCGAGTGCATTGAGACACGTAGGGATCGGATTTTGTCAGAAATACCTAACAAGAATTTAGTCGAGGGACTCCGTAGAATTCCACCTAGTTCTGAATTCTTATTCGATAGACCTGCACTACAGTCTTACATGCATAGTACAGGCGGCTTAGATAAATGGATTCGTCCTTGGTTTAGTACAGATAACGAAGCTAAGCGTCGGACAATACCTAAACAAGTTTCCAGGCCTGGGACGTCGCGAGATGCACCTTCCAGATCCTTTCGACCTGAACAAAGGCAAAGGGTCTCGAAACCAGAGCCTAGCTCGTCCAAAAGCAATAATGCCAAATTCAGGAAATTTAATCGCAAGGACCCGCAACCGAACGATAAGAAAAAATTTAAATGACTCTCAGACGAAGTTTCACGGGGGCTGTCTCCGAGCGTATCGGAGACAGTGGCTGGCGTATCAGGCTCCGAAGGCTATCCTGAAAATGATATCAGGGATGCGTCTGCCATTTACCTCCAAGCCTGTGCTTGTCCCACCAACACAGTGCAACCTTCGTCGGTTCACCACCTGTACATCACCTCAGATGACCGAGCAAATCGATATTCTGCTGAAACAGAACGTGCTCGAAAAACCGGAACAGGGTCGACTGGGAACCAGTTTCTTCTCAACCATGTTTCTTCGCAGAAAAAACGACGGCATGAACAGACCTATTTTCAATCTCAAACGTCTCAATCAGTACATCGTACCAAAGACGTTCAAACTGATCTCGCACTTCCAGATCCCAAAGTTCCTTCAGAAACAGGATTGGATGGTGAAAATAGACCTGTCATCCGCGTATTTCCATGTGCCAATAGCAAGCTATCATCGCAGGTTCTTGAGACTGGTTTATCGCGGAGAAGTGTATCAGATGACCAGTCTTCCCTTCGGACTATCTTGTGCACCAAAGAACTTCGCGACAATAACGAATTGGGTGGCTCATCTGCTCCGGAAAAAAGGTATGAGAGTATTGATATACCTCGACGATTTTCTCTTAGTCAACCAATGTCGTATAAAGCTACAAGAGGAGGTAGCCACAGCCGCCCAGCTTCTTCAACAATTAGGGTGGACAATCAATCACGAAAAATCGGTGATGGTCCCCACGCAGGAGCTGGAATATCTAGGCGTGAAATGGAACACAATGAAGAATTTCAAGGCTCTTCCTCAGACGAAGATGACGTCAATACTAACTGCATTAGAGTCTTTAAGCAAAGTAAGATCCATGACACTAAAGGAATGCCAGCAGGTACTGGGTATTCTCAATTTCGCCAGCTTTGTAACACCGGGAGGAAGACTGCGCTGTCGCCATCTTCAGAGATACTGCAGGAAACTCCTGCATCAGCAAACCCGACATCAATCGAGGGTCCCCATACCAGCAGAAGTAAGGTCAGATATGAACTGGTGGCTCGCAACCACAAACCAGGCTCTTACTCAAAGTCCATTGCACGAAACGTCGGTCCAGCACTTTCTGACCACGGATGCTGCAGACTTTGGATGGGGAGCCCAACTGGACGACACCAAAATATCGGGCCGCTGGAATCATTATCAGGCGAATTGGCACTGCAACCAGAAGGAAATGCACGCCATAATATCGGCAATACGTCATTTCAAGCACGTATTAAAAGACCGTCATGTGATACTTCAGTCGGACAATCGAACTGTAGTAGCCTATGTTCGAAACGAGGGGGGGACACACTCGAGCCCATTGCTAGAGTTGACACACACTCTATTCCGCTTGTTGGACCAATGGAAAATAACGCTCTCTCCGGAATACATCCCAGGACGGTTCAACCAGATAGCGGACAGTCTGTCCCGAGGCAAGCAATCTGCGGAATGGCACCTACAACCAGCAGCGTTGGTAAGGATCTTCCAGAGGTACGGAACACCAGAAATAGATCTTTTTGCTTCGAGTGCCACGAAGGTGGTACAAACCTATGTGTCGAAAGATTCGAGAGATTCTTCAGCTCTCTTCTGCAACGCTTTCAGCAGGCAATGGAGTTACAACCTAGCGTGGCTCTTCCCCCCACCGTCTATGATTCCCAGGGTTCTACACCATCTGAACACCGCAACAGGTACGTTCCTCTTAGTAGCACCACTTTGGCAGAAAGTGTTTTGGCTTCCCGATCTACGCCGGCGAGCTCTAGCTCGGCCAATGAGAGTGGAAAATCTACATCTCGTCCTGATAGACCGAACTACGGGATTGCCGCCCCCGCAGGTACAGAACATGAAGCTTTTAGTATGGAAAATTGGGGGTGGGCAGATAACATAACAGATTGGACAGATGCTGAAAAATCTTTACTAAAAAGTGGATGGAGAGATTCAACTCTGAAAACCTACAGACCAGCGTGGCGGCGCTGGACCCTATGGTGCAGAAGACATAATCACAACTATAAACACCCGACCAGCAGCTCTTTAGCAAGGTATTTGGCCCATCTTCATTTAAATGAAAAATTGTCAATATCTACAATATTAGTACATAAGTCTGTTATTCTGACATTAGGTTTACCTGTAGAAAATCTGAATTCACATTTTTTGATTAAACATATTCTCAAGGCCATATCCTTGAAACAACCTAAGCCCGAAAGGCCCCCCATTTGGGATCCTTCCGATCTTGTAACCTGGTTGAGTACACATCCACCAGCCAGATTGTCTCTTTTCGAATCATCACGAAGACTAGCATGCATTTTACTTTTAGCTTCAGGTCGAAGGGTACACGACCTAACATTACTAAGGGTTACACCAGAAAACTATCAAGATAAGGGTGATCATATAATTCTGTGGCCCATATTTGGCTCTAAAACTGATACTGCAACTTATAGACAATCTGGCTGGAAACTAAAAATAAATTCTGATAATAATATATGCCCAATTTTTTGGTTGCGTAAGGTTATAGAAATAGGTGAGCAGAGAAGAACAGCGGAGTGTAACAATGCTCTGTTTGTTTCCATCTTGGGTGAACCAAAAGCGGCAACCCGTACTCTTATTGCTAACTGGGTTAAAACGGTGCTTAAAGACGCCGGTATAAAAGCATCCCCAGGCAGTGTGCGCTCCGCTGTCGCGTCTTTAAATTGGTGGGATAATTTACCTATTGATGAAATTCTCTCGCGTGGTAATTGGCGCAGCGAAAATACCTTTGCAAAGTTCTATTGTAAAGAAGTTAAAAACAGAGTCAATTCAACCACAAGTAATGTTCTAATTAATAATTTCCAACCAATTTAATGGACATTTAGATAACATTTTGCTACTATTATTAAGTGTAATAAGATTGTGGTAATAATAAATATCTAAATAATGTAAATTAAGTAATTAATATGTAACTACAATCATTGGTCAAGATAAATATAAAATTACGAAAAAAACATAGTTTTTCTTGTCCGTGCTAAACAGCGAACCTTACTATTAACTAGGTATTTATATAATGTAATTCAAATCAACATAACCATCTTATAGGTTCTGTTCCAGATATATTTAGTTGTCGATCTCATCACATAGCGTCATCGTGCAGTCACCAGGAGCTAATAAACACGTCTCTCACAGATGCTGTGCATCGTCACATGCCAAATAATAGTACAAGTTTTACAAAACAATAAAACTTGTATTATTGAGCAGAGACGATGCACAGCATCCAATTAAGGTCTCCTGGTGAGAGACTTCTATGAGGATACCGGGCAAGCTCTGCCCCAAAGGTGACTAAAAATGGCGCCAAACGGAAGTAAGTCAATTGATCTACTCTTTAAGCTTAGAATACTGTCATAGATGGCGGGTAAATCGCTAACCGGAAGTCGACGCACTCTCACAGATGCTGTGCATCGTCTCTGCTCAATAATACAAGTTTTATTGTTTTGTAAAACTTGTACTATTTTATTAACTTCAGATTTTTTATTTTTAGCCAAGGAAATGCTTACTCATAGACAGATGTCAAATGTCAATTGTGAAAAAGGTGATAAGATAATCTTACGTATTTAATTATTATGTAGGTACTATAAAAATGGTAAGTCAGTCAGATGATGATGATCACATTAAGCATTTAGTAAATCTTCGAAATTCATCTCGACACATTAAGCTAGCAACATTTATTAAAAAAAGACAGATATTGATTTTTCGTTTGACAGGTCGGAAAACATCGAATAGTTCTTTCGTATTTTTCTATCGTAAATGGATTAAAATATTGCCTTGGTGCAATTATTTATTTACTGCAGTGACTGTTTAGCGATTGTGAAAAATGAGTGAACTAAGACACCGTCGTGGTGAAGGAGACGGTAACGATAAAGTGGAAACCGCTGGAGAATCTGATCATGTATCTATATTTTTTATGATTGTTCACACAAAACCCGTTTGAAATAGCTCTGGTAGGTATGTTGTGATTATTGATGTTTGTTGTTAGGTCGACTCGGAGGAAGAGAAGGTGCTCGAAGAGAAGTATGTGGACGAAATGGCAAAGTCTTTGCCCCAAGGGACGGATAAGACTCCAGAAATCTTGGATTCAGCCCTTTCTGGCCTTTCCACGAGGTATTTATGAATTGTTCTGTTTAATATTATAAATTTTTACCAAAAAGTCCCATTGCTAAGTTGTTTGTTGCTTTGCAAATTTTTAGTATGCTTTGAAAACTAGGTACAAATAAATAATTAAGTTATTAGCTAAATTAAACAAGACTATCAAAAGTAAAAATTAACAATTTACTGAAGAGCACTTCTAGTCAAGTGTTTTCTTCATAGGTTTTTGATTATTATCATTGGATTGTCTTAATTGTTTTCGTACACAAGTAAAGTAAGATTATCAAGTTTAATATAGTTAATACATTACAATTTGTTTGGATATAGACAAGTGAGGTGAATCCTTTGATTTATTTATCTACATGATAGTGTAAGTCAATACAACCTGGTTACTTATTGAATTAGTGCAAGGTTATTGGCATTATGTTTATGAGTAACTAATATTATGAGAATTTTTCGCAATCTCTATTTATCTCAATCATTGCTTGGAAACTGTATCTATGAACTTCAGTCAGAGTGTAGTTCTAATAATACTCTGAATATTTTGTATTATTGCAATTGAAACAATTATAAATTGACTTATCCGAAGAAGAATAGATAGATAGATAGATACTCTTTATTGCACCATAAAGTTAATCAAAACTAGACAAAGCACCTATGCAGCCATTGTAAATTTAGGCAGTGTTATTGTTATAAGCCCAAGAACTAGGTGGATGGACAAAATATGCCTTACTCTGGGACCATACTGGACCAGAGTGGCAGAGGACAGAGCTCAATGGAGAGAGCTGGAGGAGGCCTATGCCAAAAGGCACCCCGAGCTAAGAAACATACTTTAGTTGCAGAATAAAAGGGCTATATCATATTGTTATAATCGATCTCTTTCAGACAACTTTTGGGTAAGGAATAGCCAGATAGAAGAATATATTACAGATATCAGACTTTTCTTCGGATGAGTCATAATATATATTTTTTAATTCATTCCTTTCCAGTATTCTGGCTTTGCATGAGCTATTTATCTGGATGTTCTGGGTTCAATTGGGCTTTTAAGTGTGTGCATCCTTGGATCCATCCACACATTGGATTTGACGAAATAAATGAGCCTGACATTTTATTTCACATCAACCATCTGGTCTCAAACTAGACACAAACTTTCTCTTGTGCTATGAGTATTTGATTTTGATTGAGTACACCTGAGAAATTAAAAAACTTAGATAGATAGATAGATATATTCTTTATTGCACACCAAACAATTTACATAGAACTAGGTACAGTATAATAGTAGACATTTTGTTGTACAATATAGGCGGCCTTATCGCTATAAGTGATCTCTTCCAGGCAACCTTAGGGTAGAGGATAGTCAAGCAGAGAGGGTGGGGTGGGACTTAATTTCCTAAATTGACTAGGAATTTGATCCGGAGCTTCCAAGGCCATTGTTGTAGCTAAAAATAATTGTTTATCAATGCATGGTAACTTTGAATAGAATTAAAATAATGATGAACCATTAGGTAATAATATGTTTTCTTTAAGTAAACGGTTTTTGGTATTCTGAAAAATAAAACCTATCTATTTCTTTAGAATCTACTCTCTACTCCTAAAAATGTGTAGAAGTTCTTTTGGCCATTTTGTGGGTAAATTTATTTGATTGACTTTAGATTAAGGTCTTAAAGCCAAGTTCGGCCTCAAATAACTTTTTTTTTTTTTTTCATTCTTCATTTTTCTAACATGTACTAGATACAATGTTTTGTATTAAGGTCCAGATACAATAGATTAAACAATGGGTTTTGAATCATATAAGGACATTGGGCTTTCCAAGGTTAAAGCAGACAGTATAAAGCAACTAATATAAGACTTTTGAGGTCTTCAGACCCCTAGCTCACTATTCAACAGGTTTTTAGAGGTCAATGATTACAGTTTTATTATTACTTTTATTGAACCCTCTATAATCTTGTATAGAAGGTCACTCTTGAATGGCTGGATTTAACAGACTATTGGACTCCCTATTGGAGGGGAATCAGCAAAATAATCATAGAACTGGTTTCACTAATTCTGAATCGAAATATGAAACAGTCACATGAATGTTAAATTTTATTCAATGAGTTTTAAAACAAGTTCTTCACCTCAAGGTGAAGTTCCTTGATTTACGTATGAAATGTAAATTCCACATCAGTAGGTGACTTGTAATGTTCTGTGAACACACACCTTTAAACAAATAAAATTTCATTTAGGTTTTGATTTGCTAGCATGCTAGCAGCATGGCCTAGCTTGACATGACTGCACAAAATTTTAATTAGAGCATATTTTTGACAACATTTTTATTCAATTCAATGTTTATCAAGGCATACATAATATGCTTTATAAAAGTTGTATTTTTTTTTAGTTAAAATCTATTGTTTATAAAATTAAAATAACTTGTTATGGCAAGTAAATGCACTGTTATCGTTTTACTTATTAAAACAATACTTTCTCAAGTTGTTATTGTTTTACAGATAGGTAATCTTTATTTCTTAAAACAATTATGGAGAAGGGTACTACAGAATTATTTTAATTGACATAGTAACCAGGTAGTTTTTTCACTTGTTGGGATTTCGAACGTCGTGTGGTGACGAATTCGAATTCGACTTAGGTATCCTTTTTTTTTCACCGGGGTTGCGAAGTAACCGTATTGGTTAAATGTTCATAAAAGCCGCAGGCTTACGGTTACCAACACGGAACCAATTTGCTTCTTTTTCGCTGATCAATTGCGTCCTACAGCCACTTTTATCAAGTCGTATGTCCACCTTGCTAACAAATTAACTTTGATCATGTTGAAACTTTTATAGTCTATTTACGTTTGTACAGATGGCGGAACTGGGTGATTCGTGGCATCTTCACCTGGCTGATGATCGGCGCCTTCTGCCTCCTGATCTATGGCGGCCCGCTCGCTTTGATGATTACGGTAAGGTTTTTGTATGAATATTGTCTTGAAATGCATCCTGCCTGATGTACATCACGCTTAATTACTACAACGTCATCGATCACACTATGACAGACTACATAAGTGTCGCTTCATCATCATAATCAGCCATATGACAATGGCCTCTCCAGTTGTTCGCCACTCGTTTTGACTGACTCGGTGGCTCATTTGGTAGTAAGTAACCTCTGCCTTCTGAGCCGAGGGTCGTGGGTTCGATTCCCGCACAGTACAAACATTTGTGTTCATAAACATGTCTGTTTGTATTGGTCTTTGTGTTTAATATAATATAATATGTATTTATTTACAAAAAAGACTATCTAGGTACGTTTATCAGTTGTCTAGTACCCATAGTACAAGCTTCGGCTTAGTTTGGGGCTAGACAGCGATGTGTGACCCAGCGTGGCATGTCTTGGCATGATTGCTATCCGATAGCTAACAATAACTTAGGGTAACCATCTGGAGCATATATCCATAATCGCCACGCTGGGCAGGCGGTTGGCGATTGCAGGGCGTAGCTTCTCGCTCCGGTGACGCTGCGGCCCGTCATTGGTCTGTGGTATTTAGAAACGCCTTCAATTGTAACGGTTATACCGCCACCAGTCGGTTGCCAGCGCCTCGTTTGTTATTCAGCAGGTTGCACCACGGGCATTTGAGGTTGGCTTGGAGTGAAAAGATGTCTCTAATAGTATAATCCTTTTAGGTGCTCTGCGTCCAAGTGAAATGCTTCGAGGAGATCATCAACATCGGTTACGCCGTGTACCGTGTCCACGGCCTGCCGTGGTTCCGCTCGCTCTCCTGGTACTTCCTGCTCACCTCCAACTACTTCTTCTACGGAGAGAACCTGATTGACTACTTTGGCGTCGTTATCAATAGAACGGTGAGTGATTTAGTTCAGAGTGAGACCCTGTTTGTGGGTTGCGTTGCGTCGACGCTGCGTCGTTTTCCATATCAATCCATCAATTTTAAAGCATTTTTTAAATAATACGCCGTTGCTTATCTAGCCTTTCATCGGATTAAGCGGACGAAACGGGATGGAGTGCGACTGTGGGAAGATTTTGCGTCGCGCGCGACTCGCGACCTTATGCGTCGACGCATCCAACGCAACCCAGTTCTTGTATAAAATGCGCTGACCGGTCGACGACGCGATGCAACGCACTAATGGGGCCTCACGCTTAATTAGATTTATATTATTACTAGCTGCTGCCCACGGCTCTGCCCGCGTGAATATTCGTATAAAACATAGCCTATGTGTTAATCTGATGTACAAACTTTATTCCTGTAAAGTTTCATTAAAATCCGTTCAGTAGTTTTTGCGTGAAAGTGGAACAAACATCCATCCATCTATCCAAACAAACTTTCGCGTTTATAATATTAGTAGGATTAGTAGGATTCTAATAACTAGCTTTTGCCCGCGTGAATATCGGTTTGTCACAGCCTTTATTGACTGTATTCATCTTTCACACGCTACGCGTTTCATTCAAGACTTAACTTGTTCCTTTTATAGTTTGACATAAGATAAGCATTTAAGAATGTACCGTCGTACTAATACATATATCAATTGGATTAGAAGTTTTTGCCGAGTACTTTATCGCAATATTTAAGAGAGGTAGGGCATAGCGAATCTTCGCTCGTATTGAGCTGCCCGTCCGGGGAAGGACCTCCACCCTATAGAATACCGCAGCCAAATGACCTCTGGGTCGTGTTTCTGCTGGTGAGTAGGGTCTCCGGAGCTCGTGGGGGGTTAGGGTTGGGCCGGCATGGCAGTGGCAACTGACAGGTAACTAACCAGCTACTTGCCAGTTGTCACAGCGACTTGGGCTTCTCTTTGGCTTTCCATCAGGCGTAGGGAAGCCATTATGTCGAGCTACTATAAAAAAAAAAAAATCTACTGGGGCAGTAGGCGGTTCTTCCGAGTTGAATGGTCTGCCCTAACCTTCTCAGTGCTCCTAAATATGTCTATATACCATATGCGCCTAATATATGCCACATATCATTGATAACTAGTAACAAAACAATAGTAGCTATTATTAAATGTGATAGCGACTTCTGTTTGCGTTACGTCGAAGGGATATTAGTTACACGTTTCCTGTTACATACTCTTGCCACAGATTTGTTAATAGATGTTTTATAGATAATATAATAGATAAATCACAGATGTTTTATTAAAGTGCACAAATGTATGCGCAAGCACAGATGCACGCTCTGATCCTTCACTCTCATGATCCGATGAGAGATATATAAGACTACAATACGAAACATAGCATTTTTGAAGATGTGCTCAGAATGTAAAGTAAGCAGATTTTATTTTCGTCTCTATGCTTTTAATTAGGATGACCGGTTATCCGAATGAATTATTTTATCAAATGATAGTAGGTAAGTATTTTTAAATTTTGTTTTTCAAACAAACTTTTTTGGCACACTACCCTATTGCTAGTTTCTGCTTAGCCCAATGGTTGACGGGTAGAGAATGCCTATGTGGCATTAAGTCCGCCTTTTGTACACTACTTTACTGTGCAATAAAGATTAAATAAATAAATAAATAAAATAAGTGGTTTAATTCGCTTTATACGCCTATTAGTATGACATTCAGTAGATAAAGATTATATCTGAGACGTGCTGAAGCCGACAAACTGTTCGTCCGGTAACAGCAAATATGTTTCTACCTTCTTGTAGTATAGAACCCTTTAAACTAAGGGTGAAGAAGCATCTTTCAGGCCAGAATGGCTGTGGTGACTGACTGGAAACTGTGGTTTCCCGCCCATTGTCGGAGCGACTTGGTCTTTCTTTCCAGCTTACCATCAGGCGGACAAAAGCCAATATGCTGAGCCAATATATCAAAAAAACTGACAAAATGTTATCTGAAATAACTCCTGCCAATTTAGACCTAGTTTAGACTTTATCCGAGTTCAAATACCTCGTACGCAATCTTCGATACGGTAATCTTATCAGACACGTAATAATATTAACGAATTGTGGATTAATAAACGCCTCGGATTTCCTCAATAACATCAATCGGTTTATCGACGCGGTTGTTAAGTTAACTGGTGTAAGGGAGTTTTTAAAAATACGCGGAGTGTATTTTCGGCGACCCGCTTCCCGCTAACTGAATTTTTGGACCTCAAAAAAACTCTTTTCAGCTAAATAGTGCAACAAAAGCAATATTGTGTAGTACAGTCAGAAGCAGTAATATGTTATTAAGAACTTTGTCATATTGAATTTGTACTTCTCTTACTCTCTTAGAACTTTATCATATTTTTTCTCGCTGCATAATTATCATAATAAATGTTGACGTGTCATTTATTATTGTGACAAGGTCCTAACCTGTACATTTTATTGCTTTTGACTGTCACGTCCAGTTCCCGCATCTGACAATACATCTATATGGATAACTAGCTGTGCCCGCGACTTCATCCGCGTGGAATAGAGTTTCATCCCCTATTTTATCCCCTTGGGGGTAGAATTAATCAAAATCCTTTCTTAGCGGATGCCTACATCATAACATCTACCTACATGGCAAATTTCATGACATGGACTCTAGGAACCTGGAAGAAAATTGTTTGTGGTAATAGAACAGATCGAGTTAAGCGGTCGTCTGTATGAATTATATACCTCGTTATAAAAAAATATTGTCTTTGGGCACTTAGCTGAGATTCATTAGCAAGCCAGCCTAGTCATAATCGTAACAATTCTCAAATCTAATCAAAACATACGAATTCCCTATTATCTTGTATTATCAGCTCAGCTGTAAAATAATAAATTATTAATACATCGTACGATACTGTACGTCATGATATCTTAAATCAGAGTCATCGTGATCTTATATCATAATAATTAAGTATTGTTTCGTATTAATTTTCACTGATAAAAGCTGTGACCAGTCTATTGGACGATTGATTACTCATCATAAAAGTTCAACGTGTCAGTAGTCCTGACAGTGAGATTCTAACCCTGATTTCATCATGCTGATGATGATGAATATTAAAATAAGTGTGACAAGAGAAAATATCATCGTGAAAAGTTTGCACTATAAAAAAATCTATGCAGCAAAAGTTGCAAACAAGGAAATGGTTATTGGTTTGACACTTCTTTGACAACCCGAAATCACTCCTTTATTGTAAGTTGTTGTACTCAAGGGAAAGGTTTATTGCCACTACTACTTTGTTTCATCATCATCATCAGCCTATTGCAGTCCATTGCTGGACATAGGCCTCTCCAGTTGTTCGCTACCTAGGTCAAACTTCTGGAGGATATGCCCATATTCGCTACGCTGCTGGGTAGGCGGGTTGGCGATCGCAGGGCGTAGCTTCTTGCTCCGGTGACACTGCCCATCATCGCCCTGTGGTATTTAGCTACGCCTTCTATCGTGATGGTTTTACCGCCACCAATGGGTTTGCCAGAGCCTCGTTTGTTGTTCGGCAGGATGCACCACGGGCAGGTGAGGATGGCTTGGAGCGGAAAGATGATAGGTCGCTCCCTTACATCCCGCTACTTTGTTTATGTCACATCTATCTCGCGAGATTGTAAACTGACGAAAAATTGTGATGGACTCGCATGATGGATTATAATCTATCTATCACGGTATTTACAATTTCACTGTGATATTTACACAATTTCTAATGTTAAAAAACGGAGTATAGCTGATCAATCTATTGCAGCTTCGGAGTCGGTTTGCAGCTCCGAATAATCGTAAAGTTAATAAGTGACATTCCTAATGATTAATGAACATGATAATTTAGTATTGTCTTCTAGAATTATCGACAATCGATTTATTTACAGTCCAAGTAATGTTTGAAAGTCATCATTATCGATTTACCGCTAATTTGGTATCTACTTGTCGGATTCGGATACAAAATTAATCCCCGGTCTAGACGAAAGCAGGTCACACTAATGAACCAATTCACTTAACCCGATTAAGTTAAATAAAACTTATTACTAAATGATGCTAGGTAAATAAAGTTAACTTACTCGGTAACTTGGTTCAATGACCGAATGATATGTTTTGTTTTATTTAATGAGTAAATAATGACCTACTTAAGATACATTTATGACATTATAAATAAAACATGATAATTTTGTATTGTTTGAAATGATTGGACTTGTTTGTCTACGTAATAGATCAAAATAGTCAAGACACTATGGAGTTTCTTGCGACTCTTCTTCTCAACTGAATATAACTTACATCTAATAAGCTATTATGGCTAAAAATTGTAATTAGTCCGTTATTTAGCTTATTCAAAAATAAAAGACACGTATATTTTATTTGGAAATTAGACCAAAAATTACTAAGTTATAGCCCGTTGAAATTACGCGTGACGTCACTCGGTGAGTCATTTTTACGGGAGCGAGTGACGTCAAAGACTCCCACTACTAACTTTGATGCCTTGTATCTTTGCTATTGTTTATTCGAATGAAAAAAGGAAAAATATCTGTCTTTTATTTTTGAATAAGCTAAAAGACGGACTAATTACATATTTTAGCCATAATAGCCTATTGCTAAAATAGAATAAAAGGTAACATACACAATTATATATAGGAAAAAATATCGAATTTGAGACTTTTTACCATAACCACTCTTTCGCATCACACACTAGACGATGGTCTTTCGGAACCTACACACATGAGAAAATCTGCAAAAACGATAACTGATGACGCGAATAAGTCTGAATTTAAAAAGTGTAATTTTTTTTAAGTAGTTTGAATTGCTTAGTATGACGACGCTAACAGAAAACTTGTCACGAGACATTTTGTGTGGCGATTTTGTTTCAATTTATTAAAGACTAGCTGTGCCGGCGGCGTCGCACGCGTGTATATTGGGTTTTAACGGACTTCCATAAAATGGTGCCCAAATCTTAAGTTGGACCTCAAGCAATACATTGGTAAAACCGCATTCAATTCCATGCAGTAGTTTTTGCGTGATGCTCGATCAAACATACAGATGAAAAAAAATTCCGTTTTCCCAACACTTTCCTTCACTGCTCTCCTCCTATTGATTGTAGCATGATGAAAAGTATACTATAACTTGCCCAGGAGTATGAAGAATAATTGTACCAAGTTTTGTTAAAATCCGTTGAGTAGTTTTTGTTTCTATAACGAACATACAGACAGACAAAAATTTTACTGATTGCATTTTTGGCTTCAGTATCGATCACTAATCACCCCCCTCATAGTTATTTTGTAAATATATTTCATGTACAGAATTGACCTCTCTACAGATTTATTATAAGTATAGATTGTGTCACCTATTTACCGACATAATTAACACTTCATTATCTAGTAGGATAGTAAGTAATGGCATCGATGATTTGCTTAGACGTGAAGGGTTTTGTCGTTCGTTGTCAAGTAGCTTTTATGTTAAGTGATAGAAATAGTGCGATAGTGCCATCTTCTATGATATAGATAATAATCTATACTTATAATAAATCTGTAGAGAGGTCAATTCTGTACATAAAAATATTTTCAAAATAACTATCAGGTAGTGATTAGTGATCGATGATCGTGATGCCAAAAATGCAATCAGTAAATTATTTTTCTGTTTGTATGTTCGTTATTAGAAACAAAAACTACTCGACGGATTTTAACGAAACTTGGTAGAATTTATTCTTCATACTCCTGGGCAGTCATGAATTTTAAATGTAAAACTATTATCTAGCTAACCGATACGCTCTAATAAATTAGCGTTTTACTTAAATGTTTGGGAAAATAACAAACTCTCCCAAGAGTAAGCGTACGCAAATTTTTCCTCATTGAAAATCACTTAACATAATCGTATGCGTCATTATCATTCCATTTCGGTAATGTCGGAGCACTCGTCAGGGGACATTCACTCTTATAATGTTTTACATAAGGCTCAATGTGTGTGTGTTATATGCTAGCAAAATTCGATGTCGTAAGGGAAGCAGCGGGTCAGTGAAATTATGCGGCATTGTTCGTTTGGAACTATTGTTTAGTGTGAAAAACTTTATGAATTATTTTTGTAATGGTTATCTTCTTTCCTTAGAAGTGAATGTTGGTCACAAGTACGAGTATATTTGACGACCTTCGTATTGTAGGGTATATATGTAAATTTATTTGTTATATTTACATTCTCGTCTAAATCGTGAATATAACAAATAAATATTTTCTTTACTTGTATTTTTTTTTATAACGGCACAGCTCAGTGGTTTTTTATTGCCTGATAGAAAGCTAAAAAGGCATTCCCAGTCGCTATAACAACTGACTAAAACCTAAGTATCTAAAACACTACCCTGAAGTCATTTGGCTGCGGTATTCTATAGGGTGGGTGGAGGTCCTTCCCCGGACGGGCGGATCGATTCGATGCCCTACCTTTCTTATTTCTGGTGTTTGCGTAAAGACATTCCCGGCTTCAGGCCGCAAACTGGAGAGCCACGGGAGCGGGTTACGAGACAGCCAATCGCCGCGGCCCTTGAGCACGGTTAATACAAAGTTAAGCATAAAAAAAGAGAGTAAAAGAGAGAGAGATTTAAGAGAGGTAGGGCATGGCGAATCTTCGCTCGTATTGATCTGCCCGTCCGGGGAAGGACCTCCACCCTATAGAATACCGCAGCCAAATGACCTCCGGGTCGTGTTTCTGCTGGTGAGTAGGGTCTCCGGAGCTCGTGGGGGGTTAGGTTTGGGCCGGCATGGCAGTGGCAACTGACCGGTAACTAACCAGTTACTTGCCAGTTGTCACAGCGACTTGGGCTTCTCTTTGGCTTTCCATCAGGCGTAGGGAAGCCATTATGTCGAGCTACTATATAAAAAAAAACAAAACGCGCCGTCCCGTTTGCGGCCTTAATGTCACTTCAACATTAGGCTATCAGATCTGTCATCAACCGCTCACCCTTTCCGCATAAAACTTCGACAGGCTCGGTGGCTCATTTGGTAGTGACCTCTGCCCTCTGAGCCAAGGGTCGTGGGTTCGATTCCCGCACAGTACAAATATTTGTGTTCATGAACATGTCTGTTTGTATTGGTCTGGGTGTTTTCTATGTATAATATGTATTTATTTACAAAAAAAATTTATCTAAGTAAGTTTATCAGTTGTCTAGTACCCATAGTACAAGCTTCGGCTTAGTTTGGGGCTAGGTGGCGCTGTGTGGCCCAGCGTGGCATGTCTTGGGTTATATAAAACCTTTTTTATATCTTGCAGGACTACCTCAAGTTCCTCGTGACGTACCACCGGTTCATCTCGTTCAGCCTGTACTGCATGGGCTTCGTGTGGTTCGTGCTGTCGCTGGTGAAGCGCTACTACATGCGCCAGTTCAGCCTGTTCGCGTGGACGCACGTCGCGCTGCTGATCGTGGTCACGCAGAGCTATCTGATCATACAGAACATATTTGAAGGTTAGTGGGTAGATGTTAGCTTCTGTAATAGGTGGCAATGGCATGATTGACGGTAAGCGGGAGTCCGGGAGACTTGAGGAGGTGGCAGAGATGAACAACCTTTTTCAAGTATCTTGTACTGTATGGGCTTCGTGTGGTTTGTGCTGTCGGTGAGTTGGTAGTATTAACACAAGAATTGATAATCTGAAAGTATTTATTTACACAATCCAATCACAAACACTCCTTCAACCAGAGAGAGAAAAAGTAAAATAATCGGCGGGAACTCGATGACAGCTGTCAGTGTCACCGTTACGTCAAACTTCAACTGTCAACGTTAGTGCGGTGACTCTTGAGCGTGGCGAATAGTGCTGTGCCGCAGCTGTTGATTATTCTCCTCTAACAGCTTATAGTAGCATTTGTCTTTTTTTTTACTTTAGGAATGCCTTGAGGTATACACCAGGGCCTCTACCTAGGTCCTAGGTACGGGACACCTGGGTTATGTGGGACTGAAATCTAAAATATAGAATACCCACTAAACTTAACGGTGATCGGCTCGAGTGCTCATCTGAGTTAGGTCGGAATGCCCGTCGAGATTAGATGGTAGCATTAAGTTATCTAGCTCTATGCTTCGTTTTTAAGATTCCGTAAGCTAATGGCAAAAAAATTAACCTTTATTCGTCATGTCTGTCTGTCCGTATGACACAGACATTTTTTTTCTGAAACTGTAAAAACTGGACAGTTGAAACTTGGTAAGTAAATGTGTTTAGTGAACCGCATTAAGATTTTTACACCATACATTTTCTTTTTAATCAAACCCATACCTGTGAGATATCTTTCTATCTATGGATAGGTTTTCAAAAATGATATTATTTGATTTTCTTTAAACTGAATAGTTTCTATAAGTGTCTCTCGCCTATACATGTGTAGTGGTAAAATGTATTAGTCTGCGGGCTGTCATCTGATCAGTCGGCTTTTATTTACTGAGGGTGTTTATTAATGCTTTTGTGCCTACTACAAACATGTTTGAACATCTACAAACTCAACTAAACCAAACATCGGCTGTACCTACGCTTGCGATAGATAGTTCCTACAATACAAGACAAGCGACAGCCGATAAGGACGTTCGCACTCGCGTCAGTGCATTGTCACGGACGGGGAAGCCTCACAACGGGCCGTATCTAGGCCGAGTGGACGCGAGCTTAGCGACGCGGGGGCGAGCCGTTTGATACAATAGTCGCTTCGTCACTACGTAGTATAACAGTATTTAAATAACCCTAGACGTGCCACGCTGTTGGAGTGACGATTTGAACTGGAAGGCTGGCAAGGGCTGGATGCGAGAAGCCCAGGATCGATCAAAGTGGCGAACATTGGGAGAGGCCTATGTCCAGCAGTGGACTGTTAAAGGCTGATGATGATGATGCCACGCTGGGCCACACAGCGCCATCTAGCCCCAAACTAAGCCGAAGCTTGTCATACGGGTGCTGGACAACTGATAAACTTACTTAGATACTTTTTTTGTGAATAAATACATATTATACATAGAAAACACCCAGACCAATACACCATAGTGTAAAAAATTTCATCAACACAAATGTTTGTACTGTGCGGGAATCGAACCCACGACCCACGGCTCAGAGAGCAGAAGTCACTACCAAATGAGCCATCGAGCCAGCCAGATTAGGATACAAATCCTAATTTTTTACGCTATGGTAACTCCCGAAACCCCCTTTGATCTCCCCTACTATATGGTATTAAATTCCGGTATAGAAGTCTTGTGAATAGAAAGGCAGACTCAACAAAGATTCAGGAAACCATTTCATATGGTTTATTTACCTCACACTCACATACTAGTTACTTAGTACTCACTTAAATGTTGATACATTGTTGCTGACCTATAATTTCCAGCAATCTAGGAAGCCTAGCACCAATAACTGACTAGAACGCACCATCCATTAGACAGACTTGTAATTTAGTGCTGTCAATGAGTTACCAGTTCTGGGCAAATTATACATAATTTGTAGGCGAGTCATTCATTTGTAGGTATAGTCGAATGGGGATTTGTCAAGAGTCGAGACAGATGGAATGGAACTTTCTAGAACAGTGGTTAAGGGAAACAAATGGGCCTGATCGTATATACTCGTACCAATAATGTGACGACCTTTCTCTAAAGCAGTTAAGTATTAAGCCGAGTATTTAGTAGCCGGTGGCTATGTTGCCTCTATAATGGTATAGTACTTTACTCAATAGATATTGCTGTAAACAATTGAACATTCTGTATGAGAGGTTAACAGATGGCATAGGTTTAAGGTTATACGCTTGCAAACAAAAAAGGTCCTTAGTACTATTAAGAACACTTTATCTTAATCTGAAAGTATTTATTTACACAATCCAATTACAAACACTCATTCAACCAGAGCGAGAGTAAAAGTAATAATCGGCGGGAACTCGATGACAGCTGTCAGTGTCACCGTTACGTCAAACTTCAACTGTCAACGTTGGTGCGGTGTCTCTTCAGCGTGGCGAATAGTGCTGTGCCGCAGCGGTTGATTATTCTCCTCTAACAGTACATTGACTTGAACACGACTGTTTCATTTCCTGGTTGCATAAACTGAATGACGCCAGGCTCCTAATAGACTATTCCTAGAAAGATAATCAAGTCGAATCAATAAAAAAAATAATTGGTTTAACTTTAACTATAAATGCCCTTTTTTTATATAAAAACGAGCGTTCAGGATGACCACACTCCACCTGATGGTAAGCGGTCGTGAGGTCCAAATGTTAGGTCGACAGGCAAAATAGGGCTACCCACCGCGCCTGTCGCCCTTACCCTGAAGGCCCACTGAGATGCCGTTTCACGCCCCGCCATAAGAACCCAGGATTGTAAGAGGAAGGAAACACATAAGCTGTCCCTTCCAGCTTATGTGTTTCCTTGTGGCTATTCTATGTGGCTCACCTCACCCTTTCTATTTAATTTATTCTCTATCCTAAGGTTGCCTGGAAGGGATCGCTTGGAGCTTTAAGGCCGCCTAATTGTACAACTAATGTCTATTATACTAGTTTAAGTCAAATGTACGGTGTTCAATAAAGTATATCTATCTATGGACAGTCTCTCAAAGTACGCCTCGTACGATATTTCGCATTGTACATTGCGTACAAGCGCGGAAGGGCGCGTTTCCTAACCAAGCCGCTTCCGAAATGTTCACGGACGGTTGGGCAAGAGGGACGGAGGGATGCATGCATGGCCTCAGGCGTATTCTTTGAAAGTACCGCTCGTGTGTGTCGTAACTTTGTTTTAGACTAGAACCTTCTGTAAATCGGCGGTCCCTACGTACGTCTAGCTTGAGACATTTCCTTCTATACAAAATAAAAATAAAATAAAAGTTCATTTATTTCCAATAGTCTGGAGTTACAAATGGTTCAAGTCTGTCTACCCAGTGAGTTGTCACAGACATTCGTATTGGGTATGACTCGCTTCTTGCCGCACGGATAGCTTAGACTATTTTAGCTTACACATGCTTGATTTTCTTTTTGATACTTGTTTTATTAAAAGTTAAGATTAAAAATTTAAAAGGAAAACAGTACCTAACATAAGAAATGTGTGAAGTCTGTATGTACCTACATAATATGTGTACGTACGTGTGTGTGTGTGTGTGTTGGTACCTATAAGCCCTTCGAATACCTCTCATCTTTTATACGTAGGGACCGTCGAAATAATAATATGGTTTTTTCCTTTGCTTAGAAAATTTACTAGCCTACAATATTGGGCTACACCGAGTTGGGGAAATCATAGGTATTTTCATAGTAATTTTTCTTTAAAATATGGTTAACTGCGAGTCAGACGCGTGTGCAGTGGTTTCCAAAAAAGCCTTTTTTTGTGCTGGTATTTTATTTGTAATTTGCGGTATTGCTTCTGTTGCCGTCATTGCTCTTGAAATGATAATTATGATTTCATGGTTATAAAACGTGCGGTATAAACGGAGCAAGATATAAGAGACTTAGAAGTTTAATTTTAGAACATGCATTTGCAACTTTGTCTATATTATGCGTTGGAGTTTCAAAAAGTTCATCGACATTAAACTATATCAGTGCCGTTGACAACACGTCAATCCGTACCTCAATCGTTTAAATTAACAAGTGATCAATACTATAGTGTTAGTGTACCGTTTGTAAGACCGTTTATCATTCTCGTTTTTCACTAAATCGTGCACCTACGCCACTCCAGGTGAGCGTTCCGAGTACATAGTTGTCCCAATCCTAAAATAACCCGGATCGATATTCATCTGTTTCGTTACGCCACTTTTAGACTGCACAATTTTCGTAGGGTCAGGGGTTTTCCTGTATGTTTCTTGTATGATCCCGAAGATGTCTGATATTATTATGATATCTAACTACGACGCTTAGTGGATCAATTATTGTATTGACTTCTTGTTTTCCCTTGTCCCGCCTGCTCTCTTCCGCTACAGAACCTCCGTTGGCCAATTTCCACTGTAGAAACCATTCTTTCGCATACAAAAAAGGGTGGACGATTCTAATCTTTGCGCAACTCGTTCCCGGTAGGTACTTGTGTTTCTTCCTTCCTTTGGTTTGAGATCTTTTAAAAGGGGCGTGGCAAAGCATCTTATGGGCCAGCATGTCGGCAGGACACTGGTCACGTCACCTGCTCATTTTCACTCCGACAAGAGCTTCTTTTTCTATCAGGTGAGGAAAGCTTTTATGTTGTACTATAAAAGTCTTAGTGTCTTCCTGACCATATTTATGTGGAACGCTGTGCTTCCCAATGGTCTGAAGGCGGGCGTTAATAGCTGTAACACAGTTTCCATAACTAATACAGCTGTTATCGTACGTCTTTTTATTTGTAACAATTTGTATTGGTTCCAATAAAAAAAAATTCATTTTTTCAAAATAAAGAACTTTCAATTTCTCTGTAGCATTTCCAAAGCCGTTAAGCTGTTGTTTCTCTTTCTCGTGACGATCTGTCGTTTTATTGCATTATGAGAGTGAAGGACAGAGGGCGCCTGTGTTTACGCACACACTTGTTTACCATAATATCTCCTGCGTATTTAGCTAGTTTCTTTAGAGATTGGCCACTATTGACAGGCTCGGTGGCTCATTTGGTAGTGACCTCTGCCCTCTGAGCCAAGGTTCGTGGGTTCGATTCCCGCACAGTACAAACATTTGTGTTCATGAACATGTCTGTTTGTATTGGCCTGGGTGTTTTCTTCTAATATTGCAAGCATTATTGTAACACTGGCAAACCGCCCTCGCTTCTATATACATACGTATATTATGTAAACCTTCTTTTCTCTTGAAGCACTATATTTGTTTAAAATTTTAAAATAAAATTGTAATAAAAAGCCGCATCAAAATCGGCTGCGTAGTTTTAAAGATAGAATCATACATAGGGACAGACAGACAAGAAAAGCGACTGTTTTATTCTATGTAGTAATAATTCACCGTATCGTCTATGAATCCCCACTCATACTCTCTAACGTCTCTACTCTAGATTTCCTTAACTAGAACTTGGTGTAACAAAAGTCCGTGTTCTTATAACATCATGCACACATATTCTATTATTTATATTTCGCATATGCTATTCTTCACGGAATGTGTTTAAAGGTTTAAAGACATTTATTCTCATAAGAACTTACAAACGTTCACTTAAAATGAGATACAAAATATTAAACTTATAATTACTACTGCGGCGCAGCGCAAACGCATCCATAATTATTAGTGTATACCTTGTTACCGCTACAATGTTTGCCATTTCGCCTGACAAAAATTGTTCAATACAATAGCTACCCACACATCAGCTGTTGAACCAGTGCCCCGCCCGTTTACACATCTATTATTAGACACCATATGATCCTTGCAATGAAACGGCTCGGTACAACGATAAAACATTCATGAATGAGTTATGAAATTAGGTGCGTGAATTCGTGAAGCCAGTGGAGATCATTCATACGGAATGCGATGAGGGATTTAACGGCTACTGAGTATTACGACCGGTGTTTAATATTCGCTGTACATCTGTTTAGAACTAGTAATGTTTTGTTGTTTTTTAAACGATTGACGACCTTTTTGGCTGCCTCTGAAACATTGGTCGTGGTTTCGATCCCCGCACAGTAAATTTGAGTGTATGAACATGTCTGTTTGTATTGGTCTAGACCAATGCACCTAGGTGCTTGTTTGTAATGTATGATATTTAATTATTTCCAATAAAAAAAGTACTAAGCAAAGTTGTCTAGTATCATCATCATCAGCCTATTGCAGTTCACTGCTGGACATAGGCGTCTCCAATTGTTCGCTACTTAGGGCAAACATCTGGAGGATATACCCATGATCGCCACGCTGGGCGGGCGGGTCGGCGATCGCAGGGTGTAGCTTCTCGCTCCGGTGACGCTGCTGTCCGCCATCAGTCTGTGGTATTTAGCTTCGCCTTTGCCAGCGCCTCGTTTGTTATTCGGCAGGATGCACCACGGGCATGTGAGATTGGCTTTGAGCGAAAAAATGATAAGTCTCTCCCTTACATCCCTAATAGATACCCATAGATATAACCTTTGGCTTAGTTTGGAACTAGAAGGCGCTATGTGGCCTGGTGTGTCATGTTTGGTTAACCGTAACGTTAAGACCGTATCCCCATTGGCTCAAACAGAGTGGTGCATAATGGTGACAAGGCCTGAACAAAATTGTCTCTTTGTGTCAGAATAGATGAGATACATCGATATTCTGTCTCTCCTTTAAGTAAATTCAAGGTTAAATCTCATGTCACAATAAGTCTGAATTCCCAGAACATAGAGTTTATTATACGAGAATGGAATTACTTTTGATAAAATGTATTATATAAAGTTCATTGAATTAACGCTTTTGTTTAATTAAAAACAATCCCGATTAAGTCACGCCACACGCATAATGCGGACCTCATTATTTCAACTTATACGATCTATTGTATGGTAAGTACGGTGTAGATAATGGTAACAAAACAATATTTCTCTTTAACTTGCCTTATCGATAGACGTACAGAACTTATGTAAATAAATAACACGTTGTTAGTTCTTGATTCGAGTTTAATATGAGCATTTTATTGGAGAGTTATTTTGTCTGATCCCGCAGAAACATGACCGAAATTCGGCCAGGAACGCATACAATATCTCTTCACACTTTTTTTATGGGGTCTGGCAGAAAGGAGGAAACGCATATCGGAAACGGATGACATTTTCAATTGATTTAATCTGCGATTAAAAAATGCATGTCATTCCATTTAATCCGTTGTCCGATGCACTGATCGTATCGTGTGTAATGTCGAGTTCGTTCGGTACATATTATCATTATGAAGTAGATAGGCAGGTACTCCAAATTCTGTGTGTAAATTTGGGATCGGTTATCTCTTATCTAAAAACTAGGTTCATGCCCGAAACGTTGCTTGCGAAAGTTATTGTAACGAGTAGAGTTAAACTCTACTATAGTTCGATTTAGTACCTTTTACATAGAAATTCATCTTAATTATCATCAGCCTTTAGCAGTTTATTGCTGGACGGGTGCCTCTGGCCACTTTGCTTGATCCTAGGCTTCTCGCATCCAGCCCTTGCCAGACATGGTTACGTCGAAATCATCTTACCTGCCTGAAGCGAAGCAAGGACGAGTCGCTAGTGTCTTATAAAAGGATGAAAGTCTCCAACAGTTGCAATCTTGGATCACTAGGTCGTATTTTCGCAAGTTTAGACAGATAATAAATAAGTAGTTCCTCTGTAATACATTACTCCGTTATTTTCGCAAGTTTAGACAGATAATAAATAAGTAGTTCCTCTGTAATATCAATATACTCGTAGAAGCGCAAACACTGGCGCGCCTGTCGCTTATCTGACGAGTTTCGTCTGGGAAAGTGTTGTGTGTACGTACAGTCATACTGATATGATTTCATTGAAACCATTCTAAACGTTTTACACATACTATACTTTTTAAAAATGGGGATTGCTATCGGCACCTTGATGCCGAAACCAGGGGGACATGGCGTGGTGTATGAGACTCACTTCTCTCAGAATGGGACGGTATATCCACTAAAACCCCCTATATCGAAGCATACGGCAGTCCGCGCCTACCATGGCCAGCTCAGAGTTTAAACATTCCGGTCCCATTCAGTTTTTTTTTATAGTGGCTCGACATAATGGCTTCTCTACGCCTGATGGAAAGCGAAAGAGAAGCCCAAGTCGCTGTGACAACGGGCAAGTAACTGATCAGTTACCTGTCAGTTGCCACCGCCATGCCGGCCCAACCCCAACCCCCCACGAGCTCCGGAAACCCTACTCACCGGCAGAAACACGACTCAGAGGTCATTTGACTGCGGTATTCTGAACAAACTCTAAATGGAATGAAATCTTTCACTCTGTAGAAGAAACGCCCTTTAGAACGAGACGCTTGACCTTTTTTCATGACACTTTAGTAGTACACAGTCCTCATACACGTGTGTAGATCGAGTTCTACTTTCATATCGACCTTACTCCGTTGACATAGAATCACTTTATGTAATGTGACATTTCAGGTTGTGCCTACATAGTAGCATCATGTCTGAGACAGTTATTGTTAAAATCTGACGACACGATTTGTAAGTTGGATGTTACCTTCGTCACGTGTCAGTTTCATAGTTCGTATTTTGTGGCAAAGATATAGTTCACCTTTGGAATGTATTTTTATTTCTAAAATTTCGAAATAAACAATTTCTCGTACTGGTTGTGAGGTGAAAAAGGTATGTTTGTGGTTAAGAATGTGAATACTGTCTTTATTTATTTATTTAGAATGTTTTCAATTGTTTGTATTCGGCAGCTTGGAGACTGATTGTTGCCGGTGATATACATTATGCGTCCATTCGAAAACAACGCACAGTCACGAGTTTCACCTAATAACAACAGATGGCGTGGTACCTTCCGCGACAAGCAATCTCCATACGTTGAGAAAAGGCTCTATACAAAATCTTTGGAAGACCTACAACACAAATGTAAAGTTTTCATCGCGTCGCGACGTCAAACTAAGATCGTACGTCGGATCGCGGCTTCGACCACGATCACCTAGCTCGAGGGAATTATTTCTACTTTTTTAGGGACAAGTCTGTTCCTACTAATTGAACAAACACCTGTGCGATGCTGTGACCAATGTTCACCACAATGTTTCCTGCGCACAAATATAACCTAACTTTTATAGTCCATTATCGGTATAGCAAACGATTTGTAATGACGAAAAGTAATAAATGTGTTAATGGTTTCAGCACGTCGCTAAGTAGGTATACGAGGTTTGCTAATACTACATATTTACATTGTAATCTCAACCCTAGCGTAATAACATTGAGGTACATTATCTACTATTCGTCACCTTACTGTATAACCTACTACTAACCCTAGGCGCGCACTGGTGACTCTTTGTCACCGTGACAGATATCTCCTTTCTTCTCATTTTAAAAGTGCAAAAGAGATGAAACGACTGTCACGGTAGGGTTAGGCTAGGCGCGCACTGGTGACTTTTTGTCACCGTGACAGTCGCTTTATCTCTTTTGCGCCTAGTGCGCGCCTAGGGTAATGCTCATTTTAATAACATACTGAGTACGTTCACAAAAATTGTTACATCAATTCTATTGTGATTTACGCTAAATAAACACACGCGATACCAAAATGGAGCATACCTACCATTTGAAACAATCCTTGATTGACCGTAATCTACCCAACTGATGCCACAGTATAGATAGTTTTTATAATGCCATTTCTGATCTTTTTGCCTAGACATAGTAGGGATGACGAAGCATTTTGCAGTGTAGTAGATATTGTTATTAATTAAAAGGAATATCTATTAATACTACTTGTTTGCTTTTAGAAAACACCATTAAGATACGTTAGATATAACTACTGGGAATCGTATAGGTAGTATACGTTGCTTATTCATGTCAACTTCAATGCGAAAACTACCAAAAAAGTTTTTTTTTCATCTTTTTAGGGTTCCGTAGCCAAAATGGCAAAAACGGGGCCCTTATAGATTCGTCATGTCTGTCTGTCTGTCGGTCTGTCTGTCCGTCTGTCCGTCCGTCTGTCCGTCTTTCTGTCTGTCTGTCTGTCACTTCATCATTAAATGACCTATAAGCGTAAACGTAACACTTACACCAGACACCGCGGTAGGGTCCATCCGTACCACCTGAATACGATCTTGTCCAGAACTGTTTGTTTTCAGCATTAATTTCTTCCACGGACTTGCAAACTCTGGAACGACCTCCCAGCCGCGGTATTCCTTGATCGCTACGAACATGTCCTTCTTTAAGCGTGACTTAAAGAGAGCTCTTTCCTCACGGTAGGCAGCGGCATGGCTGTGTCCCTGGCATTGCTTATGTCCATGGGCGGCGGTTACTGTTTAACATCAGACAGGCCGCCTGCTCGTCTGCCACTAACTAATAGCAATAAAAAAAAACTTCCAACAACAATACTGTTTCACTGTTTGTAATGTTATTGTGGCCGTGACTACACTCGCAGTGAACTATGATTTATGATTACAGTTAAAGTAATTGTCGTTTGGTCCCGTACCGTTCACTTGCAGTATAGTATGTAGTCTACACAAATAATGCCTATAGGTCAAACCCTTACATTTTCTAACTATAATATCTGTACCTATACAAAACTATCCAAATCAAATTCGCCATTAAATATCTCATTTAGACAAAATCGGTTGAGAAGCGACCAGAACGACGTCTTCAGAAAATAACATTTCGGCTCCAGGTTACAACTCTATAATCTACACTTATATTTCAAAGAGGAAGGATTTGTATTTGTGTGTGTGTATGTTTGTAATGAATAAACTCAAAACTACTGTGCCGATTTCACCATTGGAACATTCACCCTGAGTAACATAGGTTATATTTAGGGATCCTTACGAAGTAGAAGGAATAATAACTCATTAGCTGGTCCCCTTTAAGGTAGGCTCACTGTGCTGACCGAAAATCAATCAGAATAATTAGATACATATTTTTGTTTCCCACTAAACAGTTGATTTGAAACTAGACACAAAGATAGATGTTAAAATACAATTTAGGTGGTGGTCGATAAGCGATGGAAGCCATAACACCACCTACCTTTGGGTAGAGGATATGTAATTAAAAGGGGGTAAGGTGCCAATTTGTATCAGGTATCAGGGGATGTAAGGGAGCGACCCATCTTTCGATCTGGGATCTTTTCGCTCCAAGCCAACCTCACCTGCCCGTGGTGCATCCAGCCGAATAACGAACGAGGTGCTGGCAAGCGACTGGTGGCGGTATAACCATCGCAAAAAGGCGTAGCTAAATACCGCAGACCGATGACAGGCAGCAGCATCACCGGCGCGAGAAGCTACGCCCTGCGCATCGTGGCGATTATGGGTGTATCCTTCAGAAGTTTGCCCTATGTGGCAAACAACTGGAGAGGCCTATGTCCAGCAGTGGACTGCAATAGGCTGATAATGATGATGAAATGTACATTAGCTTAAATCTGTTATTCTTGTTCCAGGCCTGATCTGGTTCATAGTGCCAGTGTCGATGATAATCTGCAACGATGTGATGGCCTACGTGTTCGGCTTCTTCTTCGGCAAGACGCCTCTCATCAAGCTCAGCCCCAAGAAAACCTGGGAAGGATTCATCGGCGGTGGTTTCTCCACTGTCATATTCGGACTTGTGGTAAGCTTCATATAATAATAAATAACCCAAGACATGCCACACTGGGCCACACAGCGCCCGTCTAGCCTCAAACTAAGCCAATAAGCTTGTTGTTATTATATTGAAACAGGCTAGTTACTTAGAACGGGTATTTTTTTTTATACACCTAGGGTGGCAAACAAGCCTACAGACCGTCTGATGTTAAGCGGTTACCGCAGCCTATGTATATAGCAACACCAGAGGTCTTTACCTAAATTAGCACCTCCACTACGCCAACTCCGCCCAGAGGCGTTATGAAGGTGCTTAAAGCATTCCCCTATAGAAAAAAAAAGGTGAATCAATAAATAAATAAAACCCAAGACATACCACGCTGGGCCACACATCGCCATCTAGTCCCAAAAGTAAGCCGAAGCTTGTACTATGGGTACTAGACAACTGATCAACTTACTTAGATCTGTGCTTCCTTCCTCTTACAATCCTAAGTCCTTTAGGCGGGGCGTGAAACGCCATTTCAGTGGGCCTTCAGGGTAAGGGCGACAGGCGCGAAGGATTTACTCTAATGTGCCTGTCGACCTAACATTTGAACCTCACGACCGCTTACCATCAGGTGGAGTGAGGTCATCCTGAACGCTCTTTACAGATATTGTACCTCCATAAGGAATTTAACTTATTATAATATTTCTTGTTGCAGCTCGCATACATGATGTCTCAGTACCCGTACCTGGTGTGCCCCATCGAGTATTCCGAGTCCCTGGGCCGCATGACCATGGACTGCGAGCCCTCGCAGCTGTTCCGCCTGCAGGAATACACGCCGCCCCAGTTCGTGCAGCCATTGATGAAAGTGGTGAGTGGTGACCTGCCTCGTTTATCTGTGCTCTTTTATCCCTCTTTGTAATTTTGTAATGTCCTCATTATTAATTTATAACATCCAGAATTTATTCTTAAGTATTAAATACTATGATTAGTTACGGTATGAGGAGCTCGGTGGCGCCGCGGTCTTGTTCGCTTAACAATGATCGCAACGTTGTGCAACCATTGGCGCGGTCAATCCGATGATGGGTGACCAAAATTTGACACCGATTTCCTCCGTGCACGTTAAGCTGTTGGTCCTTTACCAACTCAGATAGCAGTCGTTATATATCAGAGATGATGATAACTCTGACGCCTAAACTGCGAATGGGTATAGCTTACCCTAAGTGTTGCGGAGGTCTGATGGCAATCGCTCTGTGTAAAAGCTTAGCCCTCGCCAAATCTCTCAGTTTGGAAAGCCGACCCTGAGACAATCGGGAAAAAGGCTAGGATGATGATGATTAGTTACGACAGTTGTCCACACAGACCCACTATTATTTTTAGTGATCGACCGAAAATTCAGTTTCGGCCGAAAAATCTAGTTTCGGCCTTATATTTTGTCCGAAAAAGATGTCCGAAAATATAGCCGAAACTTTCAACCCCACCGACACTGAATTTATGTGTGTTGTTTGAAAAACTGTTATAAATGTTAAAAAACAGTAAATAATCGTAATTTTTAGTGTTTAAATAAGTTTCGGTTTCATCCGAAAGAGAGCAAAACCGAAAGTTCGGTTACGATTTCGGCTGAAAAATCAGTCTCGTTCAGACTTAATTGGACCTAGTTCTGCAGAAAGCAGCCATGTGGCACTTTTTCGAAAATCGAGTTATTAACACAGCCATACGAAATGCGACATGCCGGATTTTTTGCAAAGACAGCCATCTCGATATCTCTTTTAATGGCGGAGATATGAGCTGTCAAATGCAGCCATCCAACAAGAATATTTTGTAGAAAACAGTCATCATGGTGTAAAATGCAGCCAATTTGGACACAAATTGCTAAAACCAATACTGCATAAGTCAGCCTACTATATGGCTGTTTTGAACAAATTTCAAAATGTTAGGAGTTATCAGGGATCGAGTTACGTATAAGACAGCCACTTCGCCATGTTTGTTGATGCCACGTCCTTTCCATTTCAGCGTCTTGAACCATATCCTCCATTTCATTAGTGAACAATTATGGGAAATGACATTCTCTTGCCTACAGGCCTTGTTTGCTGATTCTGTGCAATACTTGGACGGACAAGATTGCTTCATAGACAGATACATGCACATTTCTTCATTTGGATGTATCGCCAGTCTACTTGGCATCGCTGCAGAGACTCCAGAAAAGGCCAGATTCCAATCGAGCCACAGGCATTCTCTTAGTCCATGAATGCTAGATACAAGCACTGATTATACTGTTACTCTTCATAAATAGGTAGGTATAATCTGCCGCTCTGTGTGAATGTGCCATATACTCTTCGAAATCTAGCTTGTTCTGGCCGTTGGAATTTGTTGAATCTTTGCGAAAGACGATTCGTGATCACTCTTAAACACTATATAGACGTGCAATCTACTTTTTTTAAAGAACAGAACAACACTCTTATTCCACGCCCCTGGAGTTCTACCTTCAAATAAGACAGCGTTTTAGGTGGCTTCTTCCAAGAGACTGTACACCTTAGACCCCTGATTTTGCTCGATCGAAATAGTGTTGAAATACAGGAAGCCGTACCGTAATTTCCAGGTTCTAAACCGGGAAAACCCATTTTCCTGACGAAGTGACGCATGCGTCGTTACATCGTTGTATCATTAACCTTAAGAGTTCCCTCGAAAAGTTTAAACTCCTTACCCTTACTCTGAATGTTGCAAAATCTCGAGCCCTTTCCATGAGGACACGAATCACATTTTTTAAGTTGCTGGTTAACGTCAGTGGTAGTTTTCAAGGCAGAAAATGGATTCTCCAGGTTGGAGAACTTCATCAAGCGGACACCTTCGGCTTTAAAGTCGAAATTCAGAGTGCCTCGGACAAGACAAGTCCGTTATCGCTGCCGGAGTTGGTTTCGTTGATCGCGGATACATCTCTGAATATGTGCCGGCCTGTCTGCTATAATAAAGTCGATCTCGTTTTTGTCGAAGTGTCGGAGCTTTGCCACGTCTACATTTTTTGAGGCTGCTTCTTGAAGAAAGAGTTTATCAAGAAGAGCCCCTCACGTTCCAGAAAGTTGTCAACATCTGCCCCCTTTGATTCCTGACCCAAAAATCATACTACCGATTCACTACAATTCTGTACTCCCGCTTTAGCTTTGAAGTCCTCATGACGACATTGTAGTGGATCTTGGTTGAACATTTCCTCCACTTCGTAATCCGAGGGTGCCGAGGTCACTTTTAAATAAAGAAGTAGTGTTCATAAATCTAAGAAGACAATAAACATTGTGCTATTTTTTTTAATTAACACGATTTTTTAGTTTTCTCACAAATTACAAACATTATTTTACATGAAATCGTAAAGCTATGTGTATATTATGACGAAGTCTGTCCTTTATATTATTGTTATGCCATTTTAAATTAGTGCAGAATACAGCCAATTTACATCATCCAGCATCCAACATCTAGCCATCGTAAGTTGGCTGTTTATTCGGTACAAAATTTGATGAAATAAGCTATTTAGCATAAAACAGCCACATCAAAAAACAACTAATAATGGTGTTATGCTAAACGATATATAGTCGTAGATATGACATAAAAATCTGCTTTACTTTTCCGAATAATTCTCAAATATAAAATAAATAGAAAAGTCATAAATAACTGAAGGGGAACATTCGACAGAAAAACGCTCATATCTCCGTTCGTACTTTCCATCATTTGGCTGCTTTCTGCAGAACTAGGTCCAATTCTTTTAAAAAATCGATTACACATTACCTAGTAAGTAAAAATATACATGTATCAGGTAGTTTAAGTCGTGTTCAGAATAAGGTGAGTTACAATGCCAAAAAACTGCTCTTACCACGCTACTACCATGGAAAGACCTCTCTTTAAACCACATTTAAAGAAGGACATGTCGCGTTCAGAAAACACCGCGGCCAGGAGGTCGTACTGGAGCATTTGCTATTCAAATATTAGGTAAATTTTGTACACTTTTGTTACTTTGGTTTGCAGTTGGGCATGGAGAAGGTGAACATCTACCCGTTCATGATCCACTCGCTGGCGCTCAGCATATTCAGCTCTGTGATCGGACCTTTCGGCGGGTTCTTCGCTTCTGGCTTCAAAAGGGCATTCAAGATCAAGGTAGGAAACATCTTAATATCGGCAAATCGGTAAAGCTAACTTTTAATTTTGATCTCCGGGGGAACACGACACAAAGTTTAGCAGGTTCAACTCATAGGCCGATAACGAGCAGCAGCGTCACTGGAACGACAATCTACGCCCTGCGATCGCCAACCTGTCTGTCAAGGGTGGCGATTATGGGTAAAGCCTTCAGATGCTTGACCAAAATGTTGAACAGCTGGAGAGGCCTATGTCCAGCTGTGGACTGCGATAGGCTGTTGACTGATGATCATAACCCTGTTAGACGTTCCATTTCTAATGCTAAAAGAACGTATAGTTTAGATGCCTTGTCGACATTAATCGATTACTATTTCGGTGTATGTATGTAAGACGTCCGTTTAAATCACCTAGGATCCGGAAGTACCAGGGATTAATTAAGGTCAATTAGGAAACGAAATTATCTGAATTGGCTTCAATGTTCACATTTGCGTTTGAAGGCCGGCATGACGGTGGCAACTGATAGCATGTAATTAGTTAAGTTACTTGTCCGTTTCCGTAGGGACTAGGGCCTCTCTTTCGCCTTCTATTAGACAATTAATCAAAATCACATGCTATCAGTACATATAAGTTGAATAAAAGACTGTCGCAGAAAGTTTTTTTTTTATGCAAGAGGCGTCAGACGAGCAAATGTGATGCCTGATGGTAAGCAGTACACACCGCCCATGGACACCCGCAACTCAAATCTAGTTCTGGCGTCGCTGCCGGCCTTTTAAATAGGAGTACGCTCGTTTCTTGAAGGCTCCCAAGTCGTAGCTGTTCGGAAAGACTGACGCAGAGAGTTGGTTCCACAAAACCTGTAATTTTAGTTGATAATTGAATGAGGAGATAATGATCTCCAGGACTTCGGTGACGTGATCCCCGGGCACGGCGGCATCATGGACCGTTTCGACTGCCAATTCCTGATGGCCACGTTCGTCAACGTCTACATCACCAGCTTCATTCGCACCGCTACTCCTCAGAAGCTGTTGCAACAGGTAAGAAAATTGGGGCATTCTTTGGCATCTAAGACGTGATATCACATCCCAAGTCATGTCAAGCTGGGCCACACAGCGCCATCTAGCCCCAAACCAAGCTGAAGCTTGTACTATGGGTACTAAACAATTCATAAACTAACTTGAGACACTTTTTTTTTCGGAAATAAATACATATTATTATACATAGCATGTATGCTTGAACATGTATTTGTATAAACAGGCATGTTCAAGCACACGAATCGTTGAAAACGTCCAAGTTTAAAAGTACCAGGATCACATAACTATGTTGGAAGTCCGTAGGTTGCGTTATCTTACCTAATTTAGGTTGGTTTTCGACTTCCCGCGTATATATGCGCTCCTAGTACTTTACGATATAATGTGAGCAAATACCTTGGGTATGTATTATGTATGTAGCGTTAGTTCTGAAACGTCGCTAATAAAATTCGGCCCTCTGAATTCCAAAACATTTTCCAAAGCTTGAAGTTAATTTTTAAAATACATTTTGGGTTTGAACTTAACTGCCTTTTGCCTGATGGTGAGCGATATCGTAGTCTACGATGGAACGCGCTCACCCAGCAAAAACCGGTTCACTCTCGCCTTGAATATCGGAAGATTATCAATTTTTTACTGACTTCTTTTACCCTCACTTCCAGGTATACAACTTGAAACCGGAACAACAACTACAGCTTTTCTACGCCCTCAAAGAGTCTCTGGAACATAGGAATATACTGAACCTGGTGCCGTAAGCGGCTAGTTCAATCGAGGTATCTCATCTATTTACTATTATAAATTGACGCGTATTCGTTACTGAAATTGTTAGTGAAATGAATTGGACTTTACACTTGGTACGCAAAACGGACACAAATGATATGATGATGGTGATTATTACCCCTTAACTTAGTCTAGTAAGTCAAGCGTATGGCTTTCAGAATACGAGTACATATTTCATTGGTTTTGGATTGTATTCCAAAGATGTAAAGTTTAAATTAGGTGAGTCTGTCTGTTTGTCCCAATGGGCAACGTAAATCAGAACACTAGTAATTCACTTAATCAGACAATGTCTGATGAAGTGTTGTAATGTTTGTTTCTCTAAAAACTAAATTCTAGATTAGCCAGCCATCTATTCCATTCAACAATGAATATGAAAAATCTAATAGAAACAAGTAAATTTACCTTATGAACCTTATGAATCTGTCATAGGGTCGAAAACCATTTGGTTTAATGTATTAGTATTAACAAGTTTCTTTTATCGCTTACAACCAAGCTTATAGCCAATACAATCGTATACAGTATTTTGAACTTTGTACCTCTAGACATAAGACTTAAAATCCTACAAAATAGTAGTTCAAATGAGCCTTAAACCGTTGAAATATATATTTAGTGTTTTGCGTGTCAAGTGTGACGGTGCTCTAAGGTTAGACATATCTTTGTGTACCTTGAAATGAGAAAATAATATTCTAGTCCGTTATTGTCCGAAGTCATTCACTGTGATGTTGATTTGTAGGAATTTGTGAAAACTAAAAGACTTTCTGACTAAATTGAGCGTAGATAGTTTACTTACTATCCATGTGAGAACGATTTAGTGACAATTAATGGGTCACAGTTTAGAGGAGCTCGGTGGCGCCGCGGTCTTGTTCGCTTAACAATGATCGCAACGTTGTGCAACCATTGGCGCGGTCAATCCGATGATGGGTGACCGAAATTTGACACCGATTTCCTCCGTGCTTCGGAAGGCACGTTAAGCTGTTGGTCCCGGGTGCTATCTTTACCAACTCAGATAGCAGTCGTTACATCATATCAGAGATGAAATGATAACTTAGGTGTTGCGGAGGTGTGATGGCAGTCGCTCTGTGTAAAAGCTTAGCCCTCGCCAAATCTCACAGCTTAGGAAGCCGACCCTGAGACAATCGGGAAAAAAAGGCTAGGATGATGATGAATGGGTCACAGTTTAGTACTGCACCTGTGAATGAGTAATAATGCATCTAGGTGCATAGTATGTGGGAATCAAATAGATGCAAACATTAAAAGCAAACTCTATTACTTCATACATACGGATGGTTTTGCAGTATCATTTAAACTTTTAAGTATTTTCAAGCTTTTATTATGAGATAATTATTGTTCCCTCAAACACCCATTGAAGTCACATCAAAGTGAATGATTAGAACAAATTTTAATAGAAAATAAAATTTATTTATCTCCCATAATTATTATATGAGACAAAATAAATCTGTACGGTGGACGAGTGATTAACTTAATAATATAGGGATAAATAGATAAATACTAATATTCTAATTGATAGACGTGTGTATGTACAATCCGAATTTGCGATAGTGAAATAAATTGTTGTATGAATCGAATATTTTTCCATTCGACTTTATTGTAGTAGGAATAAGGTTTGTAATTAAACTTTGTTCCTGCGACGGTTTTCAGTTGATGAAAAACCAAACCGACAGCCCTATTAGCGTGTTGAAAATGCTTAGTTCTACTCTTGAAGGGAAACTAGGCTGTTTTTATTTCCGAAAAGGGACGTCTAATTGTATTTCGTATTGGTGCGTAATCGTAAATTCGGCTTGAATAAACACTATCTATTGATTAGGAAAAATAAAAACAGATAGATATAATATATCTAAATATAAAGTTTACTAAATATAACATCTAAATAAATATAAAAAGGTAAGATAATGTAAGGATACGGTTACATTGTAGAGTGCTTTTGTAGCACTGAAATATTTCTCGAATTATTATATATTTATTATTATTAAAACAATTGTCTTCTATCTAAGGTTATGGTATAAAATAATATTATTATGTTTACTTCCTGAAATTCTCGAATGTATCTGAAATAATATTTCTTTATTATAATAAATCTACGAAATACAGTATGTAGTTTTGGCGAGTTTATATTAGTATTATGCTACAGTTCAATAAAGTTATTATAGTTTAAATCCAACATCGACATGCAACATTATACCAATTTCTATATCGAAAATTAGTTTCCAGTATCTAAATTAAATTTTGTAAGTTGTTCCAGAATCTTCCATATTAATTTGTCCTTTGTCTTCACATTCTGCCATTTGACAATATCTACGGGATAATGTATACTGCGTATTGATTCTGTGATATTCAATAATTTGTCTTTTCCCATCATAAATTGCAATTTATAGATTCATTGGCGTAATAACATTCTTAAAATCGTTTTAGTAGTAACTTTATATTTTGGTAAACTTACTTTTTTCAAAGATATTGCTAGGGACATGACGTAAATTGCGCAGATCTCTCAAACGGTATACGTCCACTACGTTAGGCCGATTATGATGATGAGTACATGTCCATAAAATTCTGACGACTTTAGTAAAATAATATCATCAGCAGTACCTACATAAATTAGCATTTTTTTATATCAACTTTGCATATTATCCACATTTTCTGGTTAGTATGAATGTAATTTCTTATTGATAACAAGCGTGAACCAAGAATTTCTGCTAGAACATTTCGGTCGTGTAATGTTTTTAATGTTTTATATAGACTTAAAGTGTTGCATTTTATTTCAATGCTTTTGACTGAGATAATAATTGACTGTTTCATGTGCTAAATTTTTTTGTATGTTTACAATTTAACCGTTTGGAACATTTAACTGGGATACTGAATATATCGGTATAATTTCATTGGCTGTTCAATGATTTATTTATACCTAATTGTTGATGAGAAGAATATGACATAACTACGGCTTTCGTGCCTATATTTAACTTTTGACTTGCCTTTTTCATTCATAATTATAGGCCGATGGTCGTTACTTGATTTTACTATTAGGGAGAGATAATGTAAACCAATTTGTGTCTTATTGCACTGGTGCAGGGTACAAATTGGTTTACGCTTGTCCAATACATATTGCGTTTCAGGCTACGGCTATCTCAGATGATTTTGTCCTATTTTACATATTATATGATACGTGAATACGAAGCGCTTATGTTCAATTCGCATAACTTACGACTAGATCAAATCTATGAATATGATTTGCAGTTTGTGTATTTTGGTTTCTGTTTAAAATAAGTATGATTTATTTTGGTAAGACCATTTAAATTTCAGGGTCTGTTAATTAGCTTGCCAATTCAGACAGGTGACATTATAGTTCATACCAATCTTTTTTTTTGGCAATGTTAATTTTCTTTTTGATTGTTCCAATAGTTGGGACGTTAAATGGGACCTCGGTGGGCCTTCAGAGTGAGGGTGACAAGCGCGGTAGGTTCTTCTGATCTATTATGCCTGTTGACGTAAATTCGACCTCACGACCGCTTACCATCAAATGGAGCGAGGTCATCCTCAATGCTTTTTTTGTAAAAAAAAGTTGTCTGGATTGAGCATAAACGATACGTATAAATGTTACTATATGGTATTTGTTATTATATTACGAGTATAGATTTATATTAAACGCTTTTCGCCTTTACTTAGTATTTGTTAAGTTTGGTGATGATTTTTTGTGATTTTAAATTACGTTGGTATCTCACGACTCTTTCACTTCACACGTCGGCTCGTTCGCTAGCTATTTAGTTTAATTAGTTTTAAGTAGATTACATTATGTAGTTTTATTTTGTATGACTTAATGAGCGTATAGGTATTAATGAATATTTCTAAGCGCTTGAAGGAATCTTCGTTATTTTTGTTTACAGTTATAGATCAGTTTACTAAAGTTGGCACGTTCACTATACTCACACTTGTGCAATATCACTATACAGTAGCAAAAGTAAATCTATAACTGTCTCTTTCACACTCATAAGCTAGACCGCGCGCGAGAGAGACAGGCAGACTTTTCATGATGCGTATGCAGTACGACGTCATGTCACGCACTTCTTCACAGACACAAGTGTAAATGTGTTGTGAATTGCAGCTTTAGTTAACTGACCTGTAATTAATAGTTTTAATTTTCCCATTGCGGGTCTCCTATCTATGCATTAATTCTATTGAAACGGGTTCTTTTATTTTATTTTTTATTGAGTGCACCGCGCTATAGTTAGTTCGTGGCAGTATAAAAAGGATGGTATTTATAATATTATGACACTTTTAAAATCCTATCGTTTATCAAATACATTTTGATGACGTTTCATGTCTATCCAAAATGTAGTTTACTGTATGCAATTATAGCTAGCATAATTAAACTTATATTTTAAGTTACCAATTTCAAATAAGTACCTACGTAAATTGTTAAGGGATGTGGTGTTGTTTTTCTCGTAAGTGTATCTTAGAAGGTGTATGAAAATAACATAAAACCGATGTTTTTTGGGGTCTCAATCATTCTAGGTAGTCTTACTAATGTGGCTTAATCCAACATGATCCTTCTCTAATTGGGGTATAAACTTGGATACTTTTAATTTCATTACGGGAAGGTGTTACCTGTCCTGTAGTTTTATTTATGGTTAGGACTAGGTCCTTCGTTGTTCTGATACCCATAACACAAGTCTTCAAGGTTCAACTTTGGTATCGAAACTGTGTATTTGCTGTTATTATATATATAACTAGCTGTGCCAGCGGCGTCGCACGCGTGGATATCGGGTTTGAAAAATAACGGACTTCCATAAAATACCTATCTATACATAGTGCCTAAGTTTTAAGTTAAACCTCTAGCAATACATTGGTGAAAACAGTATACAATTTCATGCAGTAGTTTATGAGTGATGCGCGTTCCAAAAAATTCTCCCGTTTTCCTAACATTTCCCTTCACTGCTCTGCTCCTATTGATAGTAGCGTGATGAAAAGTACCCTATAACCTGCCCAGGAGTATGAAGAATAATTGTACCAAGTTTCGTTAAAATCCGTTGAGTAGTTTTTGTTTCTATAACGAACATACAGACAGACAGACAGACAGACAGACAGACAAAAATTTTACTGATTGCATTTTTGGCATCAGTATCGATCACTAATCATCCCCTGATAGTTAATTTGAAAATATATACAATGTACAGAATTGACTTCTCTACAGATTTATTATAAGTATAGAAAAGCTAGCCTGATTTTAACTATTTAATGCTTATGAGATATGGTGCTTACATCTATCTCAAGATTATAATTGCATTATTGATACTAGGACATACCGCGAACAGGTACAGTTTTATAAGCCTTTAGTGGACGTTATCGACAGGGATCATGTGGGATTAAGTTTAGATGTGAAACTTGATAAAATATATGTATATGTTGAAGTTCTGCATACGTTATTATTCAATCTAAGTTATCTATATCTGTCTTGGATAGGTCTTAACTTATAAGTGATGTAAGCTCCAAATGAAGCTATACCTTATTTCCCTTAATTTGTGCCCCAACACTAAGTATATACGTTTAGTATGTAACTACTCACTATGATATACTTATAAGGACCAACCGGTACTTGCTTATTGTTAAAAATCCTATAAAAGAAGAAGTTTATTTGCCATAGGTAAATGCAGAATTACTGACGCGTAAAAGTTTATAAAATGCATTAATTAATTAGATTATTATATTTGACGTTGACGAATTGAGAATGTATTTAATGCGTGAACGCTTTTGTGGCTTTGCGTTTGCTGTTACTAACAATGTTGACGAAATTGACAAGAAGAGATATCAATTATAATATTTGATTATTTCAGCTTAAAGATGCGGCATGATTCCGTGTGCAAACAATTGTTTATTTTATTATTTTGGAAGAGCGAAGGGGAATCAAAGTGTTATAAAATTTATATTCGGTGGTTGATACGCGAAACTTTGAATTTAAATATAAAAATATATTAGCAAGTTTTTTTGATTCCCCTTATTTTTGCATAATATTGTAATAGATATGGTTATGCTTGTCGCTATTTAAAATTAAATTTGTTTTATATTGGATTTGTAATTGAAAAAAAGAACGTGCATTAGTTTCTTTCTATTAATGTCAGGTGAAATGTGATTTTGCGGATTATAAACATAGATTGAAATAGGTAAAATTATTTTACAACGTTCGTATAACATGGATATGCCGAGACAAATCATACTAGTTACACTTCCAAGGAAAGAAAACAGAACATGCCACCAAAATTCTTATTTTTTTTGTTAACCGGCACTATGTAAGGCGTATGCCTTGCATAGAACATATGTTCTACCGATGTGAATATTTTATTTACTTCATCACTTGCCTGCTCCAATTAGATAATAGCTGACTCAGATGAGTCAGCTCAATATGCTTTCCTTCTCCATTCTCCCATAAGAGCCGTCAATTTTATGAACCTAATTAATGGTTTAGTAAAAACCGTAACTGAAAATGTTACTTATTTAAGTGTTAGAAAGCATGTCCATGCTTTGATACACTATTGACGTAAATACTAAAAACCCTACCTAATTCGATCTGTGATTATAAAAGTATATTTATGTAATGATTACAACACGTTCCGATGTTATCCAATTGCCATCATCCAGTCACAAAAGTTTTACAAAGTTATTTGTAGTTTGGAAATAAATCGAGCCGCCATCTGGTGAGTAGCGAAGTAAGTAGTGATGTATCTTAACTAATATTATAAAGCTGAAGAGTTTGTTTGTTTGTTCGTTTGAACGCGCTAATCTCAGGAACTACTGGTCCGAATTGAAAAATTCTTTTTGTGTCACGCGGACGAAGTCGCGAGCACAGCTAGTGTGAGATACACGTGGCTAGATTTGTTTGCATCTGAGTGTTGATTCGAAGATCTTGTAGATTATCTATGTTATGGAGTGTGTTGTACGGTGTGGTTGATATCCGATTTTGAATGTTATAGTTCAATATCTTGTCTGGGCATTGATTGGGAACTTTTTGGTAACTAAATTATAGTAAGTGATCTAATATGTTGATTTATTTGAAATCGCGTTAATCTTGAGTTTGAATGGTAATTTTGCTAAAACAATTATGAAGTTGGTATAAATAGAAAAGTGACCAAATTATATTTAAGTAAGTTTATTAGTTGTCTAGTATCTATAGTACAGGTTTCGGCTTAGTATGGGACTAGATGTCGCTGTACATGCGTTGCCAGCGTTGCATGTCTTGGGTTATTTGTTTACTTGGTTTCTAGGGATTTTTTATCCGCTAAAATGCATTTACGCGTCCCACGGGGTATGTAGGCCCTCATAACAGTGAGTTAAGAAATACCTATGTACTAAAAACCCGAACCTTCGTAAAGTGGCCATAGTGTGGCGTCACGAAACCTTCCAGCCGAAGCTTGTATGAATGAGTTCTAGTCTAACACTTTGCTAAATTAGTTAACGGATTATTCTGAATCGATGCCCAGGTAACTTGAAAAGAAGGAGGCGTTATGGTAAATGTTGTCTCAAAATAAATAAAAATTGTATGAACAAATGTACCTACCCAAACGTGTTTGTAAAGAAGAAAAAATGTACGAGTACCGCTACAAAATGAAATTCAAAATCGGTTTGACTACAATAAGTTAAGTTTGCAAAGGATATTGGTGGTATAGTAGGTATTAATCGGTGTACCTAATAAAATAATAAATCAATAAATAAATAAATAACCCAAGACATGCCACGCTGGGCCACACAGCGCCACCTAGCCCCAAACTAAGCCGAAGCTTGTACTATGGGTACTAGACAACTGATAAACTTACTTATATACTTTTTTTTTGTAAATAAATACATATTATACATAGAAAACACCCAGACCAATACAAACAGACATGTTCATGCACACAAATGTTTGTACTGTGCGGGAATCGAACCCACGACCCTTAGCTCAGAGGGCAGAGGTCACTACCAAATGAGCCACCGAGCCTGATAATATATGTGTACGTACTGTAGTTGTATGTGTTTAAATTATTTATTGGTTATGTGACTTGTATTGAGGTAAATAAACGGAATCCTTGTGTAACTGGTGGTTTTTATTTTATTTAACATACTTTGTGTGATGAGGAATGTCGATTATTAGAATATCAGAATATACCATACATTTTTTACATAGCGCGTATGCCAGTAAAACCCGTTGGTGTACCTACTTGGGTATCATACTTGTCCCTTAGAAAAATGAAAGTACGAGTATGTACTTCCTCTGAGATAGTGGTGATATAAATTTCGCATGTGCGTTGTAGAATTTCCATAGAGCTTGTTTGTAAAGTTGGAGATTGATTGCCGTGGAAAGTAGGTACGCCGTCTGCTGAAGGTTATGTAATGTTTGTGTTCTATCTATTTGATATAACATAAACATCTCATAATGTTTTTGCATCGCCACTCTGGGCTTATAACCTTTTTTAGGTTACAGCCTGACCACATAGGAGGTTTCGCCAAAAACCTTTAGAGTGGTCACTAAACAAAACCATAGGTGTCATCATTCGGACCCTAAAATTTGTTTCTGTTATATTCTCTTCGATGGTGCGGATCGGATCGGGATTCAATCATTTTTATATTTTGTTGATAAAAGGAATGTCGAAAATATACAATTAACTTCTATGAAAGCACGATAACGTTTATGTGTTTACTTGTTGCTGCGACAACGGGCAGGTAACCAGTCGATGACCCAGCTGAGATGCTTCAAAAAATAGAAGAACAATCGTAGATCTCTCCTATTGTCACTTAAATCTAAACCAAATACAGTAACGACAAAACATCTCTACTACTTTAGTGCTTTTTCCTGTTCCAAAATGAAAAGACCTTGCATTTAAACACGCCGACCTCGACCGCCGCGGAACTAGGGGTTTAAAACAAAAGGCTTGTAGAACAATCGACAGCTTTCCTTCGCTAATTTAATTAACTACTTGTTAGCCGTCATCCGTTGTTTTGCCGAGTGGAAGGACGACACCTTGGAAATCGGATAAACAAACATTCTTTGCGATTTGTCGTTGTGTGTACTACTACAAGCTACACATTTCAAACAGCCAGTATAGGTACAGTTCATAAACCGGTAACTGTTTTTTAAACATGGAGTGTTTATTATAATGTTCATTATTTAGAATGCCGGGAGTTAAAGGTTTACCTACTGAATAAGTTCAGTAAACCATTCACTCCCGGAATTCTAGACATAAAAGGAATCAATTGTTCGTTTGTTAATACTTTTAACAGTTTTTTAACAAAACAAAAACCGACTTTATTAATAACGGGTAGGTACACCCTTTTAAACAAAAAAAGAAATTTTCTAAATCAGTTTTCGATTCTTGGAGATAATTCAACAAAAAAATTCAGTCGATTTCAGAACCTCCGCCTTTTTTGAGTCGGAAAAGATACCTACTGAACGTATTAAGATACAAACTTGGGAACATTAAAGAAAAGAAATGCTTTGTGGTACGTTTAGATTTCCCGTATCTGAATAGGTACATACGACGCCCATTGTACCGCGAAGTCGTGGGCGGTAGCCCACGCCTTAGGCTAAGCGTATGCAGAGCAGATTTTGTAAAATATGGATCATCCGATACCTACCTACTAAGTACGCTGTGACGCAGACATGCGTCTGTCGTATATGTCTACATCAACTGCCTTGCCCTGCGCCACCGGTGTCTGAATAGACGCCTTACGTCGCCTTTGGTTCGAGCCCTTAGTAGGCAGTTGATTTATGATGCAGAAAGAAAAGAATAACACTAACAAATAAAGTAGTCTACATTTGAGAGGCGCAGGCGCACGCAACAGACATGTCGGAAGCGGCGTCCGCGCCTGCATACAGACGAGCGTTCCCACGCGTCGCTTGCGCAAGATGGGTCTCGCTGCGCGCAGTTGGCCGCGGGTCCGTTGTTGGACGACACGAGATTGTACGGAAAAATGAATCTTTTGAGACCAGTCTAAAAGCTCAAAGCTTTTATCTATCTATAGATAAACATACTATAGAATAGGCCATGATTCGGCATTATAGTCGTACGAGTACCTATAACGAAGATATGATGACCGTAGGGCTAATTAATTAGGTATGTAGAGTACTCCCGCTTATTGGAATTTATCGCTTGTTTAATTTCGAAGCATTTTACAGTCATTTGATTCAAACAACGGCTAATGTAGCCCTTTTTGAGTTAGGAGAACGGGCAACAAATACAACAATTTATTTATTTGCACATAAAAAGGATTGGTTACCTTAAATGTAGGTGTTTAAATGATAGTTTCTTAGTCGTATGTAGCTACTAGGTATAAAAAGCATGCGATATCACTTTAATGCTGAGGTGAAAGTATGTAGGTTTTTTACCTATTCGCTAAGTAAGAACTAACTCAAACGAGCTTAAAATGGGCATTTTGGCTGAATGAGTTCCAAACCATTATTCATATCCTCATTTCCCGGTTCAGAAAACAATTCACTAACATACCTATAGTACTTAGTCTTACTAATATTATTAGTGCGAAAGTTTGTTTGAATGGATATAATGTTTGTTACTCTTGCACGCGTACTACTAAACGGATTTGATTGAAACTTTACAGTAATGTAGCTCAGATTCATCAGGTTAACACACAGGTTATAATTTATAAGGATTTATTTAAATTAATTTTCGATATCCACGCAAACAACCGTGAGCTGCTGCTAGATTCACATAAGGCTAAGGCTACACGGCCCGCCCGAGATTATCAACAAGATAACTTCTCCCCAATGGAGACGCGCACACGCAACTGTATTGCAAAGATGATACTCGTAAATTTATAATTCACAACGCGTCACCGTCGCAATCTGAATTAAAAGGGAAAGCAATATAATTCTTCGCACAAAGGCAAATAGAGATAAAAGGAAACCAACGTGATATATGCTAATACGGTCTGTGCACAGGTTGAATTCTAATCCGGTGACACGCTGCTGAAATAGATCTTCTGAGTCATTTGTTGCCGCTTTCTAGATTTACCAAGAGTGTGTGATGTAATTCCACGTTTGATGGCTAAATTTAGATTAGCGGTTTAGTTGTGCGACGATACTGCAAATCTAGGTGTCCTGTATAAGAGATTGTTAGGTGGTTACCACTTCAATGGCAGTTTCTTCGTGAATTAAGAGTGTGCCATTTCTAGGCCTGTCATCATCATCATCGGCCTACTGGACATAGGTACCTCCCATATTGACATTTGTCATTTCTTGATATTCTCTTGGTCATCTTCTAGGACGGCCATGGGATGAAATGGCGTGGTCTTATTTTAAATCCGGAAACACGGGCTACGCCTATGCTTAGATTTTAAGTCCTACCTAGGATATGAAATCAGATATGAAAGGAGCATTCCTACAAAATTACAAAGGCATTAGAAATAACACAGTAAAAAGTAGCTAACACTACAATAATCTAGAGTAAATTAGTTGTCAAATAAATATAAGTTGGATAAATATAATATAATTTTGTGTATCTCCGATGTAGGTAGGATTTAAAATCCATTTTCTTTTTCTATCGAAGTAGGGCCAATATTCTGTTCTTCAGCTATGTCCATGTGATGAAACTTGTCCATATCTCGAAATCTCGTCTCAGAATAGGGTTACCTACTTGCCACACTATTTACAGAGTGAGCCTTTGTACTTAGTTTTAAGCCAGTTACAAACTGCGATATTTTAAAATAAAAATAGATACCTAATTATTCTTTATTGCGGGTCTCCTACTCGAAATTGAAATGCCTTTAGCTCGAATATTATAAACTCGAACGCCTGTCCTCGAAAAACCATTAAAATCGACAAATTATGAGTTCGCTACATCGATGCATCAAAATTTGTACTAAATTCGATTTATACGATCTTTCGTGACCTTATTTCTATGTTCGAGACCAATCTCGAATGACATGAGCCCGACGGACCGAATCTCCAAGATGTTTAGACTTCTTCAAGTATTCGGTCCGTCGGTCTCAAATAATTTGATGGACCAGACCTATGTAACACAAGTGCTTAAGCTACTTACTTTGGGCTGGGATCAAGGTATGCCATGTTGTCTGATACTTATCTAAGTATCAGTGTGTAAAGGGCCTTTATTTGAACCGTTTACCCGAACGGTTAACATAATCTGTGCAACAAGTGTCCACGAGGATCATTGGCTCACGCTTTCACTGTTTGTTTCCGTAAAATAACAACGACGGAATATTGCACAATGTTCATAACATTCTCGCCTACCAAATCAGTCCATTAAACTCGATACTCCACAGGTAATTTGATATCTATCGAAATCTTAACTAATATTATAAAGCTGAAGAGTTTGTTTGTTTGTTTGTTAGAACGCGCTAATCTCAGGAACTACTGGTCCGAATTGAAAAATTCTTTTTGTTTTGAATAGACCATTTATCGAGGAAGGCTTTAGAATATATAACATTACGTTGCAACTATTAGGAGCGAAGAAATAATGGAAAATGTAAAAAAAAAAACGGGGAAAAAATAACTATTCCACGCGGACGAAGTCGCGAGCACAGCTAGTATGTTATAAATCAGATGATTTATAACACATTTCGATTATCCTAAATTATCTTCCTGCAATTTATCTAAATAGAAACATATTTTCATAGTAACACGGCATAGTGGCCTGCTCCCATCACGCAAAGTTAAAGAGTGGCCAAAGTCGCTATGACAACGGACAAGACGCAAGTAACCAAATCACACTTGTAGTTGCCACCGCGATACTGGTGATTAGTCCAGTCATTTTAGGTTTTTATCTGCGGTATAATTCCTAGTGACATGAATTTTTGTATATGTTACACTTACGAGTAAAACTCATTTTTCGTTAGAACTCGTTTGCAAATGCAAGAGACATTTTTTGTAGATAATTTCTCGACCAACCACTTTTATAAGAACTTTGACCTCTGAGCAATTAGATCGCAAGATATTTGCGAAAAACTGATTTTCGTGACCTTTTGACCTCTATAAATTTTTTAGCCCGCCCGATATCAATGTTGATTTTTCACATCTATGCCGTAATAAAGTGTCATACAAAAATTCAGCTCACTAGGAATTATTCCGTAGATTGGGGTTTAAAATAGCTAAAATTACTGGACTATTATGGATGAGATTATTCTGGGTATACCTACAATAGTCAGTGTGCCTATAGCCAGAATAATATACACCTAGCATCTAGCATCAGTTCACACTTCAAGGATGTTGCGCTGAGTGAACGATGGTCGTCGACTAGGAGGGTAAACCCTACCACCGGCTGAAAAGACGATATCTCAAAAAGTCTCTCAATCGACTCTTCGACACACACGGGAGGAAATTGTGGGCAATGATTTGTCTTCCTTTCCGACACCGCAACAAAAAAAAATGTATTTGGTACTCGTTAGCCGCTCGTTCGTTTGGATGTCCCTACTAGTGCGAAATGAGCGAACAGTAGGTATTGAATTATAAATCCACCCAGGGCTATTAGTAGGTTTATCTAAATGGTTAGGTACCCATTATTATTTTTAGGATTATATTAAAAGTTTGCGCCAACGACCCTCATTTCCCACCTATTCGGAAGATGCTATATATAGATAAGCTAGATGACTAAAAAAATGTCAACATTTCTTAAATAGAAAGAAAGTGACCTAACTAATGAACAAACGAAATCTTATAGTGAAACTAAAGTTTAACACTCAAGTTAATTGTCTGTTGACTAGTATTTAGGTTTCTTGGAACAATGATTTCACAGACACACTAAAAGTGTTATTGTAATCCCAAGTTTTAAAAAGTTTAGACTAGTGTACCACGTAAGACCTCCTTTATTTATTGAGGGCTCAGGTGATAAAAAAGCTAGATTAGAACTGAGCTAGCGTATCAATTCTGGCCATATAGGTAAATCTATTCATTCAAGACTTCCCTTTAGTCTTGAATGAATAAATCTGGAAGTTACATATTCGTTTAATTGTTCATTGAATTTCCTTCCTAGATAAACTTAAGTTATATTCATAAAAATTAAATCAAAGCGATTTTTGTTCTTGGTAGGTAAAGATAGGTACCTACGTAGGTAGGTACGATGAGCCATTAGCACAGAAATGATTGTTCTTTTTTTTAATTTTTGCTAAGGTATTGAGCCATCTCATAAATGTTTCACTTTCTTTATAAATTTTTACCATCTCCCTCTTTCGCGAAATATTAAGTTATTACGTAGAACAATAAATTTAGAATGATAAATCCTTTCGATCGATATCATTTGCTTATTTTATTGGGCTAGTGATTATGACAAAATCTTTGGAGCTGTGGCAGTGTGACAAAGCGAAATTTTTCTATGCCTGCTTTAGAGTTATGCTTCATAAGTTCGGCATTTAGCCTTTATTTATTTATTTAAACTTTATTGCACAAAATGGTACAAAAGGCGAACTTAATGCTAGGAGCATTCTCTACCAGTCAACCCTTGGGTCATGCAGAGAGCAGATTTGTTGTGCGGTGAGTGTACAAATGGAAACACAATAAAAGAAAATACATTACTTTAGCTTAATTTCAAGATAGGTAGGAAGTAAACGTTAGTTTTTTGTTTGTTTTGTTTTTTTCTATGTCAGATATTAATACCTATGAGGGTATCAAAAACATCGTTTCGCGGTCATATTTGACGGATTTCTTAAAAATTCATTCTGTATTTTTTTACGGTGGCAAGAATTGCCAGACAAGATTTGGCAAATTACATATTTTGCGTTTCACACTTTGATTTGAGATCTGTCTAAAGTCGCCCCGGAAAAGTAAGCGGTGTTATCAGCTCTGTATCAATACAGGTCGCGCCCGCATCGGCGCACGCGCGCCCGCTCGCGCCAGTGCCGAGCCCGCGCGCAAGCCCGCCGGCCGCGACGATGCGCCCGCGCAGAGACACCCGCGAACGCGCACCGCTACGAAACCGTGTTACGAATTTGAAATCGAATTGTTTTTTGTTTTTCCTTCAGCCTAGTGTGGACTTTTTGGTGGGTTTTGGTTTTTAATATATTAAAAAGAGAAGGCATTTTTTGTTTATTTGTAAAAGTTTTTCCACTTTTATTTTTTAGTTATGGACATGTCAAAGTGCGAACTAAAATAACTTCTATATTCTTTTTACGCTGCAGTGTTGAAACATAGTTTCAAGTGAATTAGGTAAGATTGATTTAACAAATACATAATAATATACTTATTAAGTTTTTTATCAATAATCTGATGTTTTGAGTGCAGTCTAACTAAGAAAAAAAGATCTTATTTTTTCGTAGTAAGTACAACATGCACGCTGTGATTTTATTTATCGAAAATGCTAATTTTATGTATGAATACTTATAATATGTGTTACAATACAGATATATCAATATATCTATACCCGCATTGTCACTCATTTAGATATTAAACTGTATAACAAATAAGTGTCAACGCAGAAAACCCACAAGGGGTGAAAAGTGCATTGGGTCAAGGAACTTTGTTCAACTTTACGGTCTTTCAATGTTATAACAAGTGTAGTCAAAACAAGTAGGTTTCAAGTTGTTCGATCATCGGTATTGTGATCGGTATGTACCTAATTGTTATTTAAATTGTTCTATATTTAAAAACATTCTCAACTTCTACATTTTAAATGCAGCAGACTGATTCTGTTTAACCCTTGTGTTTGAAATTCGAATGTGATTCCGAAACATTAGCGCCACAAACTGAATAAAGTTATGTGAGTTTCCGACACTTATCGTATCAGATGTCAGATGATCAAGGTCGGAAGAATTTGGATGCAAAGTGATGAAGCGGTGAGATGCGTGTTTGCGTTAGAATTTAACAGAATCGGTTCGTTGTCTCCCAGTTAGCCTTAGTCGTCATATAAACATTTTTGTGATTGATTGATAATGTTGTGTTTAAGTAAATTTACAAATTAAATAAAATTATCTAACTTTAAAATGTTTCTTAAAAAATGAGGTATTATAATGTTTTTTTATTTATCTAATCTTTATTTGTTTTTTTTTTTTTTTTTTTTTTTTTTTTTTTTTTTTTTTTTTTTTTTTTTTTTTTTTTTTTTTTTTTTTTCTTCTGGCAACCCTGAAGTAAACACAACAAAAGTAAAACGTTGCGTAAATAAATCTTATTTATAATTAGAGTCGTGAATATTTTTACAAATTATCTAGTTAAAGTGTCTCACAGTTGGTTCAAGGATCCTGTCCAGTGTTATCAAAGTGAAGTGCGACTGCAAATACACGAAACAAGAAGCAAACGCTGTGTGACTTTGCAACCTGCTTTTCCAGTATTAACTCTAATCTTCAGAAAAGTGCAGTGCTACTAACGTATAAGTCGTCGTTGTGAGAACTTTGGCCTATAGCTGGCCTAAATCAAGTTGTGTTTATTCTGCGAAGTAATTAACATAACCTCAAAAGCTGACTCATCGCATTTTGCATGTCGGTGCTTTTTTATTAGACTGTGCTAAATTTAGCTACGGCTTCCTGTCACTTTACCAGGTTGCGTTTTCATAGCACTCCGATAGTGGGCGTTAGCTGTCCCTGCTTGCGTAAAGATGGTGTGTGGTGCATGTAAGAAACCTACGGGTAAAAATAATAGTGATGATGGGGCTGCTAATATCACCTGCTCAAAATGCTCAACTATTTATCACATCTTGTGTCTGAACATGACTAGAGATGATCACAAGCTTTTAAGATCCAAACAACGGCCATACGTCTGTCCTTCATGTAAAATTAAGTCAAAAAACTTGAAAACTGACAACACCCCGGCGACACCGCAGCAACAAAAATCCGATTCGGAGCCGCTCCAGCTTCATGATCTTATGCAATCCGCGCTGCACCTAGCAAATACGGACGTTCCTGCTCACGCTATGGAATCTTTTACCAAGGCTGTGGCAGACTTGCAGAACGTTTTTACGTCAATGAAAACAGAAATGTTGGAACTCACCAAATCGCTCAACTCCGCTACTGAAGATATCTTCACGTTCCGGCAGGAGCTCGGCGACATTAAAGCGCAACTGACCGAGCTTGACAAATATAAAGCGGAGGTAACTGTTCTCCGCGCAGAAGTGGCTGACCTACGCCAGGATTTGGCGTCCCTCCATCAACGTCGTTATCTAAGAGATGTCGAGATCACGGGTGTCACCGAGAACAGCTCTGAAAATCTTCCCCAAATGGTGAGCGTAATATCGGCAACATTGGGGGTAGAACTGGACCCCAAAGATGTAGACGATGTTAGACGCGTGGGCACTCGCGTGGGAGTAAGCGCACTCGAGCGACCCCGGCCCATAGTGGTCACGATGACTCGCCGAGCGCCGCGTGACCTCTTGCTACGCGCGGCTCGATCGCGGCGCGGTCTCACCACGGACAAGCTGCAACTACCGGGAAACCCAAGAAGAGTGTTTCTGAACGAGCATCTAACAAAAGATAACAGAATACTTTTCAGCAAGGCGAGAAAACTCGGCAATAACCTCCAATTTAAATTCATCTGGACCTCAAATGGGAACATTTTTATGCGCCGCTCTGAAACAAGTTCAGTCCTCCACGTGACATCGGAGGCTGTTCTCGACAAACTCGAGATTCAGAATAAACTTACCACTCCCCACCCCTCTCAGAATTGTTCCTAACAGTTTAATAATGATAAAAAGTTTGTTTTATGTATACTTTTGTCTTGGGTCAATTTTGTGTGTACTCCTTAAATTTTATTTTATTGTGTACTTGCTATTGTTTATAAGTTGCTGCTTAGATATAGCTTTAGTTAAAGAGACAACTAGTTTATTATATAATACTCTCCTCAATTCTCAATATAGTATTACTGTACGCAACTCCTTAATTTATCTCTGTATATTTTTAAGTATCATTGCTTGCAACTGTGTCTTTCATCTTGTTGTTTTTGAACAAAAATTTATTGTTAACCAAGTAGGTTCATCTAAGTTTGCTGATACGGCGAAACGTCAATTGATTCAGATTATAATCATAATATCAAGTGGCTTATTAACTCAGAAGAAACAACGCGACAGTCAATTTTACCAACTACGCGACACAATTCTATCATATAATTTTCACACTGCTTTACTATGGGTAATTTAGACTTCGCTACAGACATAGATACAATTCCCGATATTACTTGCTACGACGTACTCGACACTGAATTGTGTAAAACTCTAATCACGCCTAAGTATGATTTTAAGATATTAACTCTAAACATAAGGAGTATCAATAAAAACTTTGATGCATTTGTAGTATTTCTTCATAGACTAAAGGTTACTTTTGACGTAATCATTTTAACGGAATGCAGACTTAGTGCCTCTACTATTATAGAGGAATTACCGGGATATAATTCATACTCTACTAAGAAAAATATTAACCAAAATGGGGGTGTAGTTGCATACATAAACTGTTCTCTGTCCGTAGTAGTGGTTGAACCAGCTATAAGTGAATCATGCTCGCTGTTAATAAACTTGGCCAATCAGACTGCAATCCTTGGAATTTACAGATCTCCATCATTTAGAAACACAGGTAATTTTCTCTCATCTCTAGACGAAATCCTCGGGACTCTCAAAGATAGACAATGCATCGTCTTGGCTGGTGACCTAAACATTGACATACTGGCTCCAGAGTCAAATGATTACTTGTGCTTAGTTGCTGAGCATGGACTAGAGGCCGCCATCTCTAAACCCACGCGGTTACATGCTTGCCTAGATCACATATTTATAAAAACAGTGAACCCAGCCATCGGTGTGGTATGTGATTCGGACATAACTGACCATAAAACCGCAATATTGGGCCTCTGCAAGAAGAACAAAAGCCGTAATAATCATGTTGGATCTAAATTCAGAACGACTACGGACTACGACGCAGTTTGCAAAAAACTCGAGGTAGTGGACTGGAAATCAATAATTCCTCTCTCAAACGTAAATGATGCAGTTGAAACCTTCATGGCCATCATCAACGATGCCATAGAAAATAACTCCAAGTCTGTGAAAATAAGTAGATCAAAATACGTTATTAGGCCTTGGATGACGCCTGGTTTGTTAAGATGCTCACGACACAGGGACAAACTTCACGCAAAAGTAAAACAGAATCCAAATGATGAAGTTGCAAAGATCATATATAAACGATACAGAAACTTTTACTTTGAGATAGTGAGAAAAGTGAAGATAGCATATGAAAGAGAAGAACTGAAACAAAATAGTAAAGACACTAAGAAACTATGGAAGAGTATAAAGAAAATCTGTAACACAAATACGAACAACAGCCAACCTATCGAACTACTTTCGTCTACAAACAATCCAATAGCATCTTTAAATGAATGCAATGACTTCTTCTCAACTGTGGGTCAGACTTTGGCCAGTCACATATTATCACAGACGAATGACTCTGAGGAAAATCTAGCCACCAAAGTCAAATCTAAAAAGTCGTCTGCACATTCTTTCTTTTTACAGCCAACTGATAGTGACGAAATTATCAATATCATTGGTGACCTTAAGGCGGATAGTGCTCCAGGAGTGGACGGAATTACATCCGCCTTTATAAAGTACGCTAGGATCATCTTGTCTGAGCCTTTAGTGCACATTTGTAACCTGAGTATGAGCACAGGCTGTTTTCCGAGCTTGTGGAAGATAGCTCTGGTCACGCCCATCTATAAAGATGGTCCCAAAGATATACCAGGAAACTACAGACCAATATCTCTTCTAAGTATTTTCTCCAAAATCCTGGAAAAACTTGTCAACAAACGGCTAACCAAGTTTATTGAGTCTAAAAATTTGTTATCACCAAGGCAATTTGGTTTCAGACGGCATAAATCCACAGAGGACGCAGTTTCTTTGGTGACAGACATAATCTCCGGGGGCCTGGACAGGGGCCAAAAGTGCATAGGGGTATTCTTGGACCTGGCCAAGGCCTTCGATACTGTGTCATCAAAAATACTAATTCGCAAGCTAGAGCTTATGGGGATAAGAGGTCTTCCGTTGGAATGGTTCCAGAGTTATATTAATGATCGACAGCAGCTCACGAAAGTGGGTCAGCTTAAAAGCGATCTACTTCCTGTGCGCTTTGGCGTACCACAGGGGAGTATTCTTGGCCCTACCCTGTTCACTATATACCTGAATGATATCCATGAGCAGCAACTACCAAATGCCGAAGTCATATGCTACGCAGATGACACTGTACTTATCTTTCAGGAAAAAGATTGGGATAGAACTGTGCGGGCTACAGAAAAAGGGATGACACACATTTGCAACTGGCTAAAAAATAACCTACTCACTCTAAACTTCACAAAGACACATTTCGTTTGTTTTCATAAAACTGCAGCTTCAGACCCCACTTACATTAGTAATATCAAAATTCACATTTGTAACTCTGCTTCTCTTCTTTGCTCCTGTCCTTTAATTCAACGCATTAACGTTACCAAATATCTAGGCATTCTGATAGACGAGCATCTAAATTTCAAAAACCATATACTTTGTCTAGCTAAGCGAATTAGGAGATTCTCGGGAATTTTCAGAAGACTCAGATACACAGCAACCCAGGATTTACTGATAATTATATACAAAGCTCTGTGCGAATCTGTAATAAGTTACTGCATCTCAATATGGGGCAGCGCTGCTAAGACGATTTTCCTTCAATCAGAACGTGCTAATAGATCCATCCTAAAAATAATGCTCAGGAAACCCTTCAGATACTCCACAACAAACCTTTACAAAGAAGCTAAAGTTCTTACCGTTCGTCAGATATTCATCTTAAAAACTTGCTTAATAAGTCATAAACACCTACTTAACTCCGAAAATTACAATGCACTTATAAAAAAAAGGGTTTTCAAACTTCCTATTCCAACCGTGAATTCACACTTTGCAAGCAGATTTGGTGATTCAATTAGGGCACATGTTTACAACGCAGTTGTAAAGTTTTGCAACATTAAGACTTGTACAGTCTCAGAAGCTAAATCGGTTATCAAGGAGTGGTTGCTTAAAACCGACTACTCCACGGTCGAAAATCTACTTAATTGATGTTTCAAAGTACCTACCATAAGCTTGGACTCTAACTCAATAGTAAACCTTAGGGCGTCTCAAAAACTTCATATATTCATGTATATTAAATTTCTAACTGGTTTCTCAAGATACAGGCATAGCCTAGTTTGAGAACCTCTGTTCATTTGCCTAAGTAACTCTGTAATGCACTAAATTTATTGCGTTAGATTATTATGTAATGTGTTTTGTGTGCAATAAAGATTATTATTATTATTGCACAATAAAAATTGAACAAAAGGCAGACGTAATACCGCGTAGGCATTTTCTACCAGTCAGCCATTGGGCTAAGCGGAAACAGTAAAACCCGGGCAAGTGCAAATGAAAAAATTTTACACACATTTTACCACTTTGGAAGAGGCTCTCGCGCAAACTATTTAGTTTAGAAAAAAATTATGTTAGAAACCTCAACATCATTTTCAAATACCTATCAGTTTCAGTTCTATGTATGGGGAACACCAAAAATTTTGAATTTTTTTTTTCATTTTATTTTAAAATCTTAATGCGGTTAACAGAATACATCTACGCACCAAATTTCAATAATGTAGCTCTTATAGTTTCGGAATAAACTGGCTGTGACATACGGACGGACAGACAGACAGACATGACGAATCTATAAGGGTCCCGTTTTTGCCATTTTGGCTACGAAACCCTAAAAAGGGAGTGTGCGACAAACATACTACGTATGATATTACGACAATCCAAAGCTATATAAAAATCAACCTATACAACTTTGTCCCACAATTTCCTTCGTACTTAGTGCAGTCAAATGTAATTAGCTAAATTCCCGGGTTGCAGTGCTCAGACAACGGAGTATCTAGCGGCATTGTTATGTTAACTGATCGGGTAATTACTCAATTCTACGGCGAGGTTGGCTGAGCGTATGCCCCCGAAAGGTATTCTCTAGAAGATACTACGTATTTCATTGTCATTTATCATTGCTAAACTTTTAGTGTGTAGGCAGCACTGTTTGGTTAATAGGCTGTTTAAAGTTTGAACTTATTAATATTATCACTACATTGTACCTATAAAGCAAAGTCGCTTTTTCTGTCTGTTTAGCCCTATGTACGCTTAGATTTTATATGTATAAAAATTCATTATATACTTAGTAGAGAAACATTGTTAATAATTTTGCAGGTTTCTTATATATTGTGATGTCGTAGGTATACAGGTAAACACATTTTTGCATCTGATTTCCTATTCACAAGCGCTTATGCTTAGGGGTATATCTTGAACTTACTTTAGGTTTGGGTCATTAAACGTATGTGATGTTCGATAAACATTTCATTCTTGCATTTCAGTTGTTCAATAGTAGGTCTGGTCTAGTTTGGTGTGTACAATAAAAATTCTAACTTTGAAAATAAGATGCTTCGCAGCCAAAAAGGTTTTAAATCGAATGCCGAGAGAAATATTGGTTACTTTAGTAGATCATTGAGTCGAAGTGTTAATAGTTCACAAGTGCAGACAGAGAAAGTGCCGCAATTATATAGTTTACTTACAAGACATCCGCTGCGGCTGACGCAACCGTTACATTACATGCGCGGAATGCATAATCGGTCTCATCTATAAGTAGATCGATTGGCAAGCTATTTCATGACTGATAACAACATAATATCTATACGCGGAAAATCTGACAGTAACATTAACGCTAGGAGTAATTAGTCTATCGATTTTCACATCAGCATCAGCCTGCTGCATTGTAGCTAAATACCACAGACCGATGACGGGCAGCAGCGTCACCGGAGCGAGAAGCTACGCCTTGCGATCGCCAACCCGCCTGCCCAGCGTGGCGATTATGGGTATATCCTCCCGATTTTGGCCCTAAGTGGCGAACAACTGGAGAGGCCTATGTCCAGCAGTGGACTGCAAAAGGCTAATGATGATGATGAGGATGATCAGCCTGCAGGCGTCCGTCAAAAGATGGGGTTTGAAGTGGCTCGGATGCTCCGTCATAGTATAATCGATCCTTGTTGCACCAAGAAGCCGTGATAAGATCGCTTACATTTTTGTTCGGACTGTGTCGTCTGCTTAACACTAGTCATTGAGCGACGAAAAAAAAAGTACCCACTGCTGGACATATGAGGCACAAGGCTCCCCCAATGACTGTAGTCATTTGGGGGGACTCATCAGAATCACCGCCCTTGGCAGGTGAGTTAGTGAACGCAAGAGGTTTCGCGTGTACCCAGGTAAACGGTGCGATTTTCTATGGGTTATTTTTTGGGAAGTGGACGACTCTGATTTGATTCCCTCAGCCCCTCAGTTGCATTTTAGTGAATATTTCTTCATTATCTATACTTTACTTATAATATATCTGTAGAGAGGTCAATTCTGTATTTGAAATATATTTTCAAAATAAATATCAGGGGTGATTAGCGATCGATACTGATGCCAAAAATGCAATCAGTAAAATTTTTGCCTATCTGTCTGTCTTTATGATGTTCGTTATAGAAACAAAAACTACCCAACGGATTTTAACGAAACTTGGTACAATTATTCTTTATACTCCTGGGCAGGTCATAGTATACTTTTCATAGGACCAGAGCAGTGAAGGGAAGTGTTGGGAAAACGGGAGAAATTTTTACCTGTATGTTTGAACGCGTATCACGCGAAAACTACTGCATGGAATTTACCAATGTATTGCTAGAGGTCTAACTTAAAATTTAGGCACCATTTTATATAAGTCCGTTAATTTTGAAACCCGATATCCACGCGTGCGTCGCCGCCGGCTAGTTAATAATTAGATAAAGTTTATTTATGAATAATTACATAACTTTAAATTGTTTACCAGCCCAGGGTCGAGAGCATGGCGGTGATAATTTATATCTTCATCAAAACACGTTTCCTTCTGTTCTCAAAATTTCTGAAACACTTTCCATATTATTACGATATCAGTTGCATTTTGAGCGTCGTGTTATGATAAGTTAATTGCTACTTAAGTTCGTTTGTTCCCCGCGATACCCAGATACAGATCTCTAAGACAAAAGCCGTCGTGTCCGTGTATTATTTAAGACAAGACAATAACTGTGATGTTTACGTCAATCGTCCAAAATGTTCTTAAAGTGTATTTTAAAAGTCTTTTTAACTGATCGTTTCAAATGTTTAGACTGGACAGTTTAATATAGATCAGAACAACCAAAATATAAACACCGCCTGTCACATACTTATTAATTTTTTTTATTCACTGTGGGTTTGCGCTTGTCCACAATTCACCTGATGTTAAGTACGAGTACTTAATTAATGCATTGGAAATGTTTATTTTAACAAAAATTATATAGGTAGGTGCTAAAATACAGACACGGAACTAACAAGTCTATTTTAAACAGGAATACAATGTCTAAAAATTGTTGCAGTTTCTAAAGAAACTGCAACAAAAAGAAGTTCTCTAAAGAGAAGCAATAACGATTTAGGACGGAGTTTAGTAGATCTTACAAATATATCATCATAAATTTAGCCGTCATAATTATAAATATAAATTTATATATGACACCTGAAATAAGTTGGCGCTTGAAATAAGGCACATACATAAGTATAGTATAGTATACTTATAGGTGTCTTCTTTCAAGCGCCTCTTTGCTCGAATCCTCGCTAATCTCGTCAATGCTTTTCGACCGCAGGAACAATGCCATCAGACTGGTCGGTTGGAGACCATGGCTACTAGTCGCACTCACCCGAGTCCATCTACCATCGATTTTATTGCGATCATTAAAAGTATGTGATATTGTCCGACAAACATTTTATTCTTGTATTTCGGTTGTTCAAGAGTAGGTTTGGACTGGCAAACTGCCCGTTTCAATTAATTCGCGAACGACGGTTGAGCACACAGTCTCTGATCTTCGTAATCATTGCGATCGTGCGCGAGTTCAAAGGTCACATTAACCTCATTGTTTCCCTGCTCGCTATGATTCCCGCGACAGATACTCATCTTGCCCGGATCTAGCGCATCCTATTTGGCAGTAAGTCGATATTGGCATAGTACATTAAAATACAACAGTGAGGTAAACAAATAAATACGAGGATACTTTTCTAATTTCATGTTCGTCTGGTTTCCGGGTTTAGAATAGAACAAGGGCCTCTACCACTAAAAACGAAAACGATCGTTCGTTGAACGGATCGCGTTCTTTGGTACTATAAATCCCGCCCATTTGTCTCTCCCGTGTTCGAATATACGTACTTAATAATTCATCAAAGTCGATTTTAATTAATTTGATTCATATATTCGAACATGGAAGGGATTTATTTTGCAAAAGTGCGCGATCCGTTCAATGAACGATCGTTTTCGATTTGGTGGTAGGGGATAAGATGGAATAACTCATCCCGTGGGTGTCGTAGAACACCAAAAGTTGGCGATAATGTACCCCCATCCATAGGGAATAGTGTAGGGGAGACCGGGTATGGCTGTAGCTTCTTTTAAATTGCTTTTATTCACATTCTTACTTTACTTTTTATATTTTTACATTATTTTTTACTTGACGATACATAAGTGCTTATTTTAAGTCTATGTGAATAAAGGTATTTTGACTTGACTTGACAATAGTAACGGCTGGGTCGAAAGTAACAAAGGCTTTGCTCGCTTTGCCGCCTTCAGGTATATAATACCGGACCCAAATGACCTCCGGGTCGTGTTTCTGCTAGTGAGTAGGGTTTCCGGAGCTCGTGGGGGGTTAGGGTTGGGCCGGCACGGCAGTGGCAACTAGCAGGTAACTGATCAGTTACTTGCCAGTTGTCACAGCGACTGGGGCTTCTCTTTCGCTTTCCATCAGGCGTAGCCATTATGTCGAGCTACTATAAAAAAAGGGTGATAGTCTTGTGTCCTGACTATCACCTGAAGGCGGCAAAGCGACCTTTCGCCCATTGGATAAATCTAAAGAGCCTTTGTTATTTTTGTACCCGGTCTCCCCTACGTTTGGCCGTTTGTCCTGCGTAGTCTGATCTCTGGATCGTCTGAGTGATGGATCACGAGTGAATCTGTTTTTACGCGCGCACTTGTGCCCTTTAATTGACTTGACTTGGCTAATCTTTGTGACGACAATTTCAGAGGCCAGGAGAGACTCCAACATCATCATTATCATTTGGAGAGGTATGCCTTAGTCACCACGCTTGATACGCGACTTGGTGACCGCAGTAAGATTTATATGTAGGCTGCTGCCCGTTTTCTGATATTCCCTTAAGCGTCTTCTACGGCACCAACGGAATGAGATAGGATAGTTATATATAAATCCGGAAACTACATGGATAGGAGAGACTAGTATCATAGAAAAATAAAAATTGTACGTCAAATCCAATGCTGGACGTAGGCCTCTCCAGTTGTTTGCCACTTTAAGCGAACACTGGAGGCTTCACCCTCAGTGTACCTGCCGTATGTACTTCACTGTTCTTTCATCACTGTGCCACTACTGCACGTACTTAAATCATCCGCGCCGTGTCATAAACATAACCTAATTGGCTAATTTATGGTCACGCGCAGTTAATTTTGTTAACTTTAGACGTAGCCAACGTCTTTGCTACTGTTTTTAGGGTTCCGTAGCCATAGAGTAAAAACGGAACCGAATTACTAAGATTTCGCTGTCCGTCCGTCCATCCGACTGTTTGTCACCATCACAAGAACCGATAGCTAGGCAGCTGAAATGTTCACAAATTATGTATTTCTATTGCCTGCTATAACAACAAATACTAAAAATAAAACAAATATCTAAGGGGGCTCATCATCATCATCATCAGCCTATTGCAGTCCACTGCTGGATATAGTTCTCCAGTTGTTAGCCGCTTTGGGAAAACTTCTGGAGGGCATAGCGTAGCTTCTTGCTCCGGTGACGCTACTGCCCGTCATTGGCCTGTGGTACTTCGCTACGCCTTCTATCGTGATGGTTTTACCACCACCAGTCGCCACCACCAGTCGTTTGCCAGAGCTTCATTTGTTGTTCGGCGGGATGCACCACGGGCAGGTTAGGATGGCTTGGAGCGGAAAAGGTGATAGGTCGCTCCCTTACATCCCCTAAGGGGGCTCCTATACAACAAATTGGATTTATTGGCCTAACAGTCTAGTCAAAAGGTACGGAACCCTTCATGCGCCAGCCAGTCCGACTCGCATTAGGCCGGTTTTTACATATTCGCACTATAAGTATGTTAATTATTTAAAGCAGCTTTTCCAAGAATTTTATCAGGTAGTATATTTGATAGTTCTCACAATGAGATTGTTACAATGGAGTCAATTTTAAGCGCTGGTCATTAATTAATTATTATGATAACGACGGCGTCGGTGGCGCAATAGTTAAGAGAGTCTAAGCAGATATTCGGATGGATCCAGATTCGATTCAAAGCTGGAAGATATTCCTTGCTGTCCTACACAAACTGTCACTTATCTATATATATAAAAGGAGAAACTGACTGACTGACTGACATATCAACGCACAGCCCAAACGGCTAAACGTAGGCACTTGAAATTTGGAAGGGACGTAGCTTAGGTACCGTAGGGGTGCACTAAGAAAGGAATTCCCGAAATTCCCATGGGAACGGGAATTAGCGGGAAAATCCTTTTGTATGAAAAATCTAAACCGCTTAAGTTAGACGCTTGAAATTTGGCATGCAGGTACCTTAGTAAATATAAAGTTTAGTTATGGCTGTATTTTGAGAAATTCCCACGGGAACGGGAGTTAGCGGGAAAAAACTTTTGTATGTATAAATTTAAACACGCGGACGAAGTCGCGGGCAAAAGCTAGTCTATATATATAAAAGGAGAAACTGACTGACTGACTGACTGACATATCAACGCACAGCCCAAACGGCTAAACGTAGGCACTTGAAATTTGGAAGGGACGTAGCTTAGGTACCGTAGGGGTGCACTAAGAAAGGAATTCCCGAAATTCCCACGGGAACGGGAATTAGCGGGAAAATCCTTTTGTATGAAAAATCTAAACCGCTTAAGTTAGACGCTTGAAATTTGGCATGCAGGTACCTTAGTAAATATAAAGTTTAGTTATGGCTGTATTTTGAGAAATTCCCACGGGAACGGGAGTTAGCGGGAAAAAACTTTTGTATGTATAAATTTAAACACGCGGACGAAGTCGCGGGCAAAAGCTAGTGTTTTTATATGTTACGAATTAGATTAATCCAGAGACTCATCACATCTCACACTCATGTGTTCGATTCATTCGTGTGATGAACATTTGTGTTTGTTCCGTGTCTGGGTCAATGTATATATGTCTAGTAAAGCATACGTCCATGCATAAGTAATCGCCACACTTGCCAAAACAGGTCCAATCATCACCAGTCTGTTGCTAATCAAACGGGGAAGTCCAAAGCTTATAGCTATAGCTCAAGTAGGTTATTGACCCTTTTTAGGGATCCGTACATCCGTATCCAAAGGGTAAAAATGGTCCTATTACTAAGACTTTCGCTGTCCGTCCGTCCATCCGTTTTATTTGTCACCAGGCTGTATCTCAAAACCTGCATTAGCTATACAAATGAAACTGTCACAAATGATGCATTTCTGTTGCAGCTTTAACAACAAATAGGCAGGTACTAAAAAGAAAATAAGAATATTTAAGGAGGGGCTTCCAAACAACAAACGCAAACTACCTTTTTGCCTGATATTAAAATTGGCACGCTTAAAATCAGTCAATGGTAGATACGTGCGCGAGTTCGACTAGCACTTGGCTGATTTTTTTTATATAGTGGTACAGTCTATTGACTTCCCCTTGCCTGGTGGAAGGCGATAGAGAAGCCCAACTCGCTGTAACAACAGCATTGGACTGTGAGAGGCTGATGATAATGATGATTGACTCATTCTGAAACGTGACTGAAATCAATTTACGCAACCTGTTATAGATGTTTCAAGATTTAGGGAGTTATGTCCATTTTCACCAACAACGTTGCCTTATCTGTTGTTGGAGTACAAAAGATATCAACGCGTTCGTGTGTTCTATTTTTGTAGAAAACTTTGATTTAACTTGCAATGTATGTTTGTTTGTTCGGGTGGAGTCTTACAACTCAATTTTAAGGCGCTTGTCCTCAACCAATTGAACTGAAATTTGGTGACTTGACCCTAAACGTGCATACCAAATTTCAGCTCATGACAACGACAACGCATTAATAATAGTAATGCTTTATTGTCAGAAATCGTGATACAAATTAGTGTTTGATTCCTCTGAGCTCCAAAATAGGCTAATACCTGTAGTATGGAGAACCGTGTACAATACATGTACAATTTTCTAACTAAATAAAAGCTTGTTGTTTTAATGAAGGCCCTCATGAGATCCATTCCTGCTAATGTTAAATGAGAAATTACAGAGTTTTCTTTGATAAGGTTTATAAAACTCGGTGTATAGAGTTATAACTCTATCTTGGATTTCCCTATACTGCAAATTAATTAAGAGAGGTAGGGCATAGCGAATCTTCGCTCGAATTGAGCCGCCCGTCCGGGGAAGGACCTCCACCCTATAGAATACCGCAGTCAAATGACCTCTGGGTCGTGTTTCTGCTGGTGAGTAGGGTTTCCGGAGCTCGTGGGGGGTTAGGGTTGGGCCGGCATGGCGGTGGCAACTGACAGGTAACTGACCAGTTACTTGCCCGTTGTCACAGCGACTTGGGCTTCTCTTTCGCTTTCCATCAGGTGTAGGGAAGCCATTATGTCGAGCCACTATAAAAAAAAAAAAAAAAAAAATTATAATGTGTGCAGTACATTATTGCTTTGTATTATCCATTGGAAAATCTCCATATATAAATAGACAAGTTCACAAGTGAAACAAACGGATGCTAGGAGGAAATGTTGATAGTTCAGTGCGGGTCGGGCGCCGCGTGAAAGGTGCGGTTCGTGGCTCGTTACCTCGTTACTGGCGGGACCGGCTGCCGGAGACCCAGCGGCTGAGGGTCAAGAGGGATTAATCTGCTTTGCCCCTCCAAGGTGCCCTACCAGGGGGACAAAGTGGAACGCTTTAATAATTTCAGTAATAATCTAGGATTACTATGGTCGTCACTTGAGAGTAAAGGTGGGTTTACTGTATATTGAAATATTTATATATTAAAAATTTTAAAAACGTTACACTTTGCCCCGCTGAATGGGGGCGCCTTGGTAGGGCAGATTAGACTAATCCGCCAAGACGCCGTGGCTTCGAGTCTTAATTTATAGTTTTACAGTAACATAGCATCGTTTCTTGTACAGTTCTTGTAGCACAACATATTAGTATCCTCTTGCCTGATGAAAACTGAAGGAGTAGTAGGCTAATAATAAAAATTCATTTATTTTCTCTCACAATATAAAGGCGTCTACATAGTCAACATTACAGATGCAACCGCACCCTTACGCTACTGGGCTTTACTGCAACATGCATCTTTCATATATTCGTATGATGCTATGGTCAGGCTTCACCCTATGTTCCTATTTTCCCCAATCCCAATTTTGAATCAACAGTACCTATGGAATAGGTAATCTGGCTTAATTCAAAATTTTTCAGTCTATTCCCTATTATATAACGATATACTTACATAGTTCCGAATAATATGCTGTAAATCTCAAGAAACTCAAAGAGTTATAGATCCTCTTTGACCTTTTGCAAAACTATCACAACCGCTTTCGTAATCCGAATCCTTATAAATTAAGCTTAACATCTATAATTCCTACAGTTTTACAGTGTCTCTCACCACTTAATTAGTCATAATACACAATAACTAGCGTATTAAGTCACCGTTAAAGCAAATAGAGCCACCCAAATATACAGTTATGTCACATTAAATCTAACGCCTTACATAAGGTGTTATAAATCGCCGGCTTCGATGTTCGCTGGGAAATAAACGCATTGTATTGGCTCTAGTAGGCTTGCTAGGGATGCGCTTATGATTATTATCGATGAAATATTAAGCTCTCAGATAGATTTATGGTTATTATCGATAAAGCTATGTATAAAAAATAACCTTTAAAAACAGATTAATGCAATTAAGTTTATCAGTTGTCCAATACCCATAGTAGGTAAAACCTTCGCTTGATTTGAGACTAGATGGTGCTGTGTGGCCGAGTAGAAAATGCTATACTGTATTATTTAGGTCAGCCATTTGTACTCTTTTGTACCATAGAGAATAAATACGATAATTAGTTTGGTACGGTGGTAGCGAATGCAACCTCTGAAACAGTGGTCACAGGTTTGATCTCTGTACAGTTTAAACATTTGTCTGTACAAAAAAATTGTATTTAAGTAAGTTTCATAGTTGTCTGGTACCCATTGTAACTTACGAGCTTTTGCTTAGTTTGGGACTAGATGGCACTGTGTCATCCAGCGTAGAATGGCTCGGGTTTGGGTCAACTAAAAAAATATTAACACAACAATCTAAATTCATCAGCTTGTCATTATTTCTTGAACCGAGAATATCCTACTCAGTATGTCGATATATATTATCCATGTAATAAATATCGATAGTTCAACACTACTGTAGACGCACAACACTACGCTGTTAAGAAACCAGCACATTGTGTTAGTTTAGTGCCCAAATAAAAGGCTTTATTGCATCGTGAACTCTATTGCAATTCTGCTATTGAATTTTGACCTTTAGAAGGATATAATTTGTGGCTAGGAGTTTTAATAGAAGTCGTAGCTTGATACTTTATCGACACTTTAATTGAAGTTAATTTCAATGATTAGGTAACATTTATACTAATGATAGAAGTATCATTCTGAAGAGCTGAAGAGCTTACTTTTTTTTCTAAATGACTACGATGATGGCCAGTGCAGCCTTATCTTCATCACAGGAAAATAATCCGATGAGCTATATCGATCACTTTAGTTTCCGTCGGATCATCTCATTTCCAGGTTTTGTTTTATGTTCAAGATCAGCCGTTATATCATTATCAGCCTATTGCAGTCTACTGCTGGACATAGGCCTCTCCAGTTGTTCGCCATCTGGGGGATATACCCATAATCGCCACGCTGGGCAGGCGGGTTGGCGATTGCAGGGCGTGGCTTCTTGCTCCGGTGACGCTGCTGCCCATCATTGGCCTGTGATATTTAGCTACGCCTTCTATCGTGGTGGTTTTACCGCCACCAGTCAGTTTGCCAGAGCGTCATTTGTTGTTCGGCAGGATGCACCACAAGCAGGTGAGGATGGCTTGGAGCGAAAAGATGATAGGTCGCTGCCTTACATCCCCCACTAAGCTGTTCTATTAAAAAATTACCTACCTACGTGGAAACTCCACCAACCAACCAACCAACTTAAGGTTTCTTATTACCGTGGGAATATAAGTTTTTGTTAATATGACGTCAGTATCGCGAAACAAACAGGAATTGGCCATAAAAAGTATGCGCCAGATAATGGGACGATCTTAAGGTCATTGAATTGAATACCTAGTCGAATTCGATTCGGAATTCACAAAACCCCAAAAGTACAGACGGCCACCTATCTTCCCCCATCTGTCAAATTGTCTCAAACAATTTTTATTCTATGTAGAATTCAGCAAATGCATAGAATCCATTGTTCTAGACACTTGTATTTTGACAGATTTGAGTTAAAATATAACTGCATCTGTTGACTGTCATAAAAAATGTTGGCAGCATAAGTGTTTCCTCCATGGAGAAAACATATTTGTTGTAAGGAATCCTCACCTGCCTGTGGTGCATCCTGCTAAAGTAAATACAAGGCTCTGGCAACCGACTAGGCTCTGGCGATATAACCATCACCATGGAGGGCGTAGCTAAACACCACAGGCCGATGACGGGCAGCAGCGTCACCGGTGCGAGAAGCTACGCACTGATCTCGCCAACCCGCCTGCTCAGCGTGGCGATTATGGGTAAATCCTTCAGGGTTTTTTTATAGTAGCTCGACATAATGGCTTCCCAACGCCTGATGGATAGCGAAAGAGAAGCCCAAGTCGCTGTGAGAACTGGCAAGTAACTGGATAGTTACCTGTCAGTTGCCACTGCCATACCGGCCCAACCCTAACCCCCCACGAGCTCCGGAGACCCTACTCACCAGCAGAAACACGACCCGGAGGTCAATTGGCTGCGGTATTCTATAGGGTTCTATAGGGTTTGCCGAAAGTGGCGAACAAGCAATCACAGTGTCAGTTGATGTCCCCATGTAGGTATTGTGACAGATGCCAAAACGCGCTAGACATCACTTCACAGGTGTTTCACCAGCCAGGCAAGTCAACCCTACCGCCGACTGAGAAGTTGTTTAACATGAAAAACGATTATATTTCAACCCTAAAGGTCAAGCATCTTTCCGTGGGAATTCTCGAAGACGACCAAAAACCCCACCCGGTCAGGGTCGGTCGTGCCAGATCACAATCGCAGACATAGCGGGTATTTGCAGACGCACCTCTCATGTACTTGTACCTAAAATTGTGAACTGTGACGTCAATATGACTAAGACTTTTTTGCACTGACGCGTCAAGTCTAATTGTCGCAATTTGGGAGTGTCGGTGTATCTGAACTTTCCGAGCCGTTAGTAGGAAACCAGCAACTCGAAAAGTCGGTCTTCAGGCGTCATCGTCTTCTTCATTGGATTTAAAAGGCAGTTATATTCATAAAATTAAAATTCTATAATTATATGCGCATATACGCTGGCTGAAACATTTACGGGTAACATCGAATCCTTTGTGTAAATAAATTAAGATTCCGTGTTAATATGTTGTCCTATATGATTGTTTAACTTTCATACATCTTTTAAAAATATTAGCTAGGTAATCTTAACATACTTCTGATGCTTTGGGGATAGAGAACGGGAACCATGGTCGATTTATTTTATTGCTATTTTTTATCATATCTACAACGATTTGATTTGTGTATAAATTTGTTGTTTTCTGTGCTCTAATGTTCAGTAAAGTGATAAAGGTCAATATTAATGAAATACATACATATATCTACATCTTCGAGCGCGCATCGGGTATCAAGCAGTCGCAGGAAGTCCCCTGTGTGGACAATTGCTTAGCATCCTAGGACTTGAAACCTGCTTAAGGAAAGATTAGTCTTCAAGAAATTCATAATAGTGATACAATAATGGTGAATTCCCTGGAGACTATTAAAAGAAGAGTTTTCCTTCAGATTGGGCGAAAATGGACCTCATGTAGAGTCCTGCTCCCACTATTAAATAAATGCTATAAAAATATGAAATCGTCCTTTATTTTTAACAGACTTGTATATTAACAGTATATTCATGATAATTTGCATATAACCATGTCAATTATAAATTTTTGTACTTGTTACAGGTGTGAAATAACACGACATTAGAAAATGGCGGCCAAAATGGAGCAAATCGGTGTTTATCATTGGACAATCTTACTGGTAAGTTTTTGCCATTAAGCCGTGACTGAATGTCAGACATAGGCACTTTAAAATTAAATTATTTTTATGACACAGCAAATGACAAAACCTCTTCTTTAAATGCAACTAGTTGTATGAAATCTCTTAAGCCCACATTAATATGAAATTATTCCTCAGTAATATTTTCTTATTGCAGAATGATTTCAAATCCATCTGAAGCTGCACACTATTTATTTTCGATGGCCTATTAATTTGCAATTGACTACTTTGCAGTTAAAATATTATTTATATTTAGGTAACTGTAATTAAAGTTCGAATATTACTTACATAAAGAGGATGAAAGCTATGATCGATAGTGTACCTATATCAAACTTCCACATCCTAAACTTGAAATAGAAAAAAGTTCAAAACTAGGCATCTCACCTCGGTATTTCCTATGTATCTAGGAACTATGTATATCGCATTACTAAAGCAAAGCAATGGGTTTTTTCTATTATTCCTGTCGACCTAACTTTTAGACCTCACGACCCCTTGCCATCAGGTGCCCCAGATGCCCATGAGTGGTGGCTACTGTTTAGTATAAAACAGTTTGCTACCTCGACTGCACCAATAGCAATAAAAAGTAATAACTAATATCCGCCTAATGTTTCAAAGCAACATATCCTTTTTAAACTTTTTTTAATAGTAGCTCGACATATTGGCTTCCCTATGCCTGATGGAAAGCGAAAGAGAAGCCTTTTTTTTTCTAAACGACTACGATGAATGCTTAGGGCGGCGTTGTCATCATGACCGGACAGTTGGGGGAGCGGAAGGCTCTGACCCTAAACAGAGAAGTCCAAGTCGCTGTGACAACGGGCAAGTAACGGTTAACTAGTTTGTTAAAAATAAATCTACCCTAGCATACAAGTTCATCAAATAAGGAACACTGTCGAGTAATCCCAATACGCTATTGCAAATTTTTCAATAGGAATGAGATATTTTATACGCCGTTTTGACCATTTCTGGCCTATGATCATGGCCGGGAATGCATCTGTCACTCTTTTGGTGTTGTTGTCGACCATAATTGGGAGGACAGCGTGCTACTGCCCTGCTCATTTTTTTATAACCTATCGATCTAGATACTTGCGTTTGCTTTTAAGGCCGAGCGGGGTCAGTTTGAGTGAGGAAAATCCTGAACCTGCAAGGTTACTGCATACTGAGGCAGGAAAATAGTTGATTACCTATATGATGTTTATTATTTGCCACGACAACAATATTATCATCATAGTCCACTACTAAGCGTGGAGCTTTATGTCGTTCAATAAGACTTCCACATAAAATATGTTGATTCTCAGCGTTGTACAAACAGAGGCTCCTCTGTTGTCCTAATTCGAACAATTTATCTCTCGTGTGAGGGCCGAAGCCGTGTCCTTTTATATCATAGGAAGCAAAAATCACACACTGGGCCACACAGCGCCACCTAACCCCAAACTAAGCCGAAGCTTGTACTATGGGTGCTAGTCAACTGATAAACTTACAATATTTTTAAATAAATACCTTATTATACATAGAAAGCACCCAGACCAACACAAACACACATGTTCGTGGACATAAATGTTTGTACTGTGCGGGAATTGAACCAAATGAGCCATCGAGCCTAACTATTCATAAATACATTACATTTTTCACAAAACACAGATTTTACGGTAAATTCCAATAGTGTTGTCCGAAGCGCCACTTCTGCCCGGTGCCGGTGTTTGCCGCAATATGTGTCAATAAAATGTAAATGTCAAGTGCGAGTCTCTCGTGACGCAACTCGGCGCATCACTCAAGGCCGCATTTGAATCATTTCTTCGGGCGCATCCACTTATTAGCTAGCCTTCGTGCATTCGTAACTGAAAAGTGTAGTGTTTGTTCCAAACACTTTGTTGAAATACGCCCGAGCTAGTGTGCAATGCAAATAGTTTTGTTTAATAGCTAAGGCAGTGAAAAATATGCAATATGTTGAGGTGGATTACACAAACTATATTCAGGTGTGTTTCGCAATCGCTGTACTAAGCATGAATTACCGTAAGCTCCATAATATAAAGTTTTAAATAATTTGCACACAGCCGAAACTTCAAGCTGTAACTAGATAATGTACCTACTACTTAGTACATAAATTAATATTGCGCATGAGTCCTGATAATTAAGTTTCAACCGTGAGCTCTTATTCGCACGAGAGCTTTAACGTTTATTAAAATAACTTTTAAATAGAAGAAATGAATGCAATCCATTATTATGTTATTCATAGATCTCGCGTATTCATAGATCGATAATGTACTAGTATGGGACATTTGATAGTGTGTCATCATTAGCCTAGCACAGTCCACTGTTGGACATAGGCCTTTGATACAATGTATATGTAGGTATGTACAATGCGTTTTATGTCAATTAAAGGTTTTATTGGTGATTTATACTGCGCCGTATTTTTTTTCAGCGTGTTTCGCTTTTGCTAGTAAATAACCTAAGACGGGCCACACATCGCCATCGAGCCCCAAACTAAGCCGAAGCTTGTACTATGGGTACTAGACAACTGATAAACTTACTTAGATACTTTTTTTTGTAAATAAATACATATTATACATATAGAAAACACCCAGACCAATACAAACAGACATGTTCATGAACACAAATGTTTGTGCTGTGCAGGAATCGAACCCACGACCCTTGGCTCAGAGGGCAGAGGTCACTACCAAATGAGCCATCGAGCCGACAAGACAGATAAGACAAGAGATAAGACAATTTATTTCTTTGATTCTACGATTATAATCACTTCACTGAACTCTAGATTGTGCTCTATCACTGTAAATACACCAAAAAAACATTGTATGATAAAAAGAAAGCAACAAAAAAATCAGTCAAATTAAGAACCTCCTCCTTTATTGAAGTTGGTTAATAAAATAGATCGTCCATCCTTCCCGTTCAAATAGAATCCTTACCTAAATTCATTCAGACTTCAAGAAAAATATTTAGCATGTAGGTCACCCTCCCAATACCCACGTGACACATTGCTTCACTTCGATGCCAATGACCCGCTCGCCCGCACCTACGTCACACATTTGTTCTCTACTTTTGTTTAATTTCACCTCCATATTGTCGACTCGCGCGCATCTCAAGCGACCATCCGACGATTTGGCGCCAATTAGATAACAGAATTACCATAGACTAATACGTTTTGTTAGGAAACCTAGGTTGAAAGTGGAACGCTGCAGTTTAAAGCTGTGTTTGTGATCCTACTATACTAGTGTCACATTTCTCAGTATTCGTTTTAGGATGTATGAAGTCTTTTGCGGTGAATCTGTTAATTTAAAGTCCGAGAATACAATTGGTGTATGAATGGAATTCAGTGATTTTCGTGAAAATTCTACTTGGAATTTGTATTTTCCTGTTAATTTTTTCTTAGAGAAAATGACGTGATAATGATAATCTACTTTTACAAATTTGAAATGAAATGAAATGAAAATAAATTTATTGGAGCAAATTTACAATTTGGTAGGTCACTTGAATCTATTTACATGGACAATAAGGTATGCATCCAAATAGGCTGCCACTCAGCATGTGTCGTGGCGCGGGGGCGCCGCGACGCTGGTTTTCAGTGACACCTTAAACAGAGGAGCGCTACATGCATGGACGAATTTATATTAATAAATGGATAAGTGATGCGAGTACATAATGTGTTTACATATTTTATATAAAAAAGAGATAACATATATATGATCAGGTAAAGAGTAACATACTATAGAATGAAATAAATAAATAAGCGAGTAGGCTAGCACATATACAGTTCACAATACAAGGTATAGCCCAATAGAAAAAAAGAAGGTAAATTTCATTATATTTAGGGAGCGCACAGCACAACAATCAAGCAGTATTTTGTTCGTCGAGAAGGAATCTTTTTAAATTAAGTTTGAAAGAAAAAACTGTTTGAGAATTCCTAATCGGCGGTGGCAAATTATTCCAGCACTTCGTGGCAGCATAACGAAAACTGCCACGAAATGCAGCTGTTCCGTGCTGTGGACATAAGAGACGTGGTGCAATTCTTGCTTTACACTGTGCAAATTTCAGTTTGTCGTATAAATATGATGGTTCTTTTCGTATTAGACTTCAAGATAATAAGCAATAGAGGAAAGAAAATACTCGTAAGAACTATTTATTATTTTTCGATATTATATTATATTTATAAACATCATCATCAATGGCCTATTGCAGTCCACTGCTGGACACCGGCCTCTCCAACTGTTCAGATGATGATGATGATGATAAAAGAAAACAAAAACAGGATTACAATTGAAAAACTACGCAAAAAATACAATTGTATATCCGAAAAAGGCGTTGTGACGTTCATATAAAAATGGTCTCACTTAGAAATTTATACAGTAGCGCTGTTTTTCTGCAAGACTTCTAGAGTAAAGCTCAGTGAAGAAAGTATCTCTCACAGCACTCATAAACAGCCAAAATAGATAAGTTACAAACCCAATCCATCAACTAACCAGACAAATCGCCGAGGAATTCGCCTATTAACATATTTACGCAAAATATGAGTTCCGGACCTTAATTCAGATCCGGTTAAAGAAGCGGCACACCAATTAATAACGGAAGATGCACACGGCGCCTAATCCGTGCAGGCGGCGTTACACAACGCGCCTACGTACCGTGCAACTCAGAATTTTGGCCTCTTTTTCGCTAAGTGTATGCTGAGACGCATGCGGTGAAGTACAGCGCAGATCAGGGTGAAATAGGGCAGGGCAGTTGACACTGGCATATAGGACAGACGCATGTCTTGAATTTTCCGCGAATCTTTACGTGCGAACACATGAAGCGCGTTGGTGAGGTACTGGGGCTCAATACTTTGCGTCGACAGCCATCGCACCAGAAGGATGCGTTTCAACGCATTGCATGCCAAAAAAATCTTAGGACGCATTAAAATGCGCACGTTCTCTCGAGAGTCTGAAAACGTTGAAATATTGAAACATAGCTTTCCATACAATGCGTGTATTACCGATTTTTTTTTTCGGTGACTGGTTCAAATAGCCTGTCTTGTTACATTTCGACTGCACAAGTATTTTGCCGGTTTTCCCGTAGGTTCCTGTACTCGAAACCTGAGGTAGATAATAGGATTTTATGTGCATTAGGACTAGGAATGATTTTACTTTCAGCTTCTTACTTTTTGCCATAATATGGTGCACACTGAAGTATTCTATTATTAACTTATTATTTGATTACCTTGTTCCTACAATACAAAGACGATTTTTTGTCCAGCGCTAGGGGAACAGTGCTGCTAACATCTTCGTATAGTTACCCACTGGTAGATACCTAGATGGATATAGTTTATCACACAGTATCTGTACACGGTTGACCTAAAAGTAGGTGTAATTGGCATTTCTTGTATAATTTAAGAGGCCTTAGCGATCTTATTACTGGGATTATGAAAGAAAATGTCAAAAATCAAACTCTAAACACCAAAAACGCTATGTCATAATGTCATGTCTGTATTGACGTGGTATCGTCTTACCGAGTAGCAATGAATATGGTAATTTCATAGAACAGCCGAAGTGTTAATGATCGCACAAGCATACATAACCTTGAGTTTGTTTGACTACAGAAAGCAACATACTGTATTGCATTTTACATATACATATTATTGTATTGAAAAACAAAGAACTGTTTAATTGTTCTTGATCCTTACTTTACATAGCACAATAAGAATGAGACCTAGGTCGTTTAAAGCTTAGGTCTACTAGGTATTACGGGTGTTTTAATGCAGCATTGAGGTTTTAGGACAAAAGGTACGAGTATTACTGGTTTTTGTGTGTATACTTACTTACTATGGACAGGCTCGATTGCTCATTTGGTAGTGACCTCTGCCTTGTGAGCCAAGGGTCGCGGGTTCGATTCCCGCACAGTACAAACATTTATGTGAATCATCATGTCTGTTTGTATTGGTCTGGGTGTTTTCTTTGTTAATATTTTTTATGTCATCTTTTATGTCATCATCATTGCAATGTTAGCCTTAATTTATGTATTTAAACTTTCTTGCACCAAATGGAATTAATGCTAGGAGCATTCTGTACCAGTAAGTTGATGTATAAATCTCGAATAAACATGTAGAGTACTCTAACTAACAAAAATATCATGATGAATAACCATTACATTGGTCATTATTTAATTTATTAAATGTCGTTTTTAAGTGTTATTAGCTCGAGTACAGGAAAAGGAAGGCAGTGTCCAAAATGACCTTTGCAGTTTAGCTAACAAACTTCAGAATTGAATCAAAATAATGATTCGCGGACTTCATATTATTTTGATAGTGAGGGTCTTAGCTTTTAAGTCTGTGGACAGACAAATTATTAAAAGTCATTGTAGAAGCCTTTTGAAAAGCCTAGTTTCAGCTATATAAACTTATACTGTCTAATATAATTTCAATCAGAGCCAATTTCCAAGGAGATTAGCCAATAAATCAGTGCCTAATTGGTATGAGTGTGAAGTACTGATAACTTTTTGTTAGAATGAAAAACCCAGTGAAAACTGTTAGCACAACCCAATTCGAACCTAAGGCTTTTTGATCAATGGCGCCACTTGATAATAGATCACTACATCTACGATGCAATTTTAATCCTTATATTTTTGTCAGTAAATGTGCCATTATAAATCCGAAGCCATCTACGCAAGCTGATAAGACTCATCCGAATTTCCATTTTGACCTTCGACCCCTGCCAAGACCTTGACCGGATCCGTGTTACGGAAACGGTGACAACCACCGCCCTTGCCGACGCGACCCGTGTATGCTGTATGTTGCGTCACCCAACCGCAAGCCAAGCCGAATGCATTTTATTGAGAAAAACAACTCTAATGCAAAGCCGTTATTGTAGGAACGACGACGTGCCGACTCAAATCAGACGCTTCAAGCAATACATGTTTCTTGGTCCACTCTAAGAAACGTCTGCTCCTTGAATCGTTTTAAGCCTATGTACTTGAAAGTTCTGTAAGATGCCCCATTAAGGCTTTTATCCTTATCATCTTGATAGTTGGAAGTCTTCCACGGTACGTTTTGTGTGTAATCTTCTGCCACGCGTTCCTCGTTCTTTGGAATCACCTTCCGGCAGCGATTTTTTCGAATAGACACAACTTAGGTATCTACAGAAAGCGACCCTACAAATTACGCACCTGTGACTCCCCTGATGTTGTACTGTCTATGGGCTGAAGAGATCTGTTACCTCTTCCTGTCACAAAAAAGATTAGAGAAGCCTAGATGAGATAGAGATATTTGGTGAATTAAAGGAGGTCTACGTTGGTCGATGGTCCAGGGCCCCTACCACCAAAATCGAAGACGATTGTTCGTTGAACGGATTGTTTTTTGCCCCTTAAATCCCTCTCGTTTGTCCCTCGATCGAATTTGATGAATTGTAGTTCGTATATTCGAACACGGGAGGGACAAATGGGAGGGATTTATGGTGCAAAATTATATACGCGATCCGTTCAACGAACGATCGTTTTCGGTTTTGATGATTGTTTTTTTCTCATATCGGCCTTCCGTCGGCTGACAAAATTCAAAGATAAGTCCAAATTTCTGACATATGTCTACCTTCCTATAAGATAGGGTTTTGGTTTACACCGACTGATCCCTAAACGTTACCGAAGTCACTTCACTAGTACTTTGTCGAGTGAGAAACTGAATCAAAGTCTCTCAGTCTTGTGAAGAGATACGGCTTTGATTTGTATTATGTAGCCGTCACTGCACAAACATTTACTTACGTATTAGTATTTCAAAGTTACCCGATATTACACATATATTCCACCCGTATTTCTAAACCAATCTATTCACTAACTGAATGCGGGTCCATTGAACGCCATTAACTAGGGTTGCCATGCAAAACAGCTTGATGATATTTGCTTAAGTCATTGTACTTATAATATGTAATTTACTTTGTTATTTACAAAAAAAAAATGTATCTAAGTAGCTTTATCAGTTGTCTAGTATCCATAGTACAACCTTCGGCTTACTTTGGGACTAGATGGCGATGTGTGGCACAGCGTGGCATGTCTTAGAGTACCCTGGTGCTAAGTAGATAGATAGACAGATATCCCTGGGTTAGGTCTGTTCCTGGGGTAGGGTCTAGGTTCCCTGATGCTAAGTAGATAGATAGATAGATATTCTTGCGCACCATACAATTCACTTGAAACTAGGTATAACAGACACTTGTTGCACAATTCAAGTTGATATAAGCGATCAAGTAATTAATTATTCCGTAAATCAGTTGTAAAAACGAATGTTTACAAGCGATGTAATTGTAGCAGCCCTACCATTGGCGCACGGCGTCGCCCGTGTGTGCTACGAAGAGCTAATGTTTGCTTTATTACACAAATAACCTTTTTTAAACTGTCATTTGTTTGGTTCACTTAAGCCGCGCGGACCTTGAGACAAAATATCGAAAGTGCTCTACAGGATGTCTCGTCGTTGCACAAGCGTGTTGTCGTGAATCACAAAGTGGCACTTGAATGAGTACTTTGTCAAGTGTAGCGTTCTAATTCATGGGTACTGAGTGGATCCGATGGCCGGTGAAGGTGACAATGGTATGTTGGTCGAATTCAGGATACTGTCACCAATCTTTAAAACGTCTTCGCAAGACGCAGGAGATATGGATAGAGCATTGGGGTGTAAGGGCGGCCTATCATTATTTCGCTCCAAGCCAACATCACCGGCCCGTGGTGCATCCTGCCGAATAATGCGGCGTCCCCGCGTGAATGTCACTCCAGAAATATTAATTTTACCGGAATAAAGTACCTTTACAGTACCCAGTATTTGTCAGCAGTTGCCCTGATCAGTATTTCTTTCGTTATAAATACATTTAAATTTCAAAAACACTAGCTACATAGATCAAACGTGAAAAGGTAACGAATATATTTTCCCAACTGACGTTCGTATGGATGTGGACGATTGTACGTTACTACTTGTAATATTACTATATTGCAGGTGCAGTCCACCACAGGATTTTCTATACGTATACTAAGCCCGACAATAAAATATATGACGTATCACATGAGCGACCTTTTCGCTCCAAGCCATCCTCGCCTGCCCGTGGTGCCGAACAATAAACGAGGCTCTGGCAAACCGACTCGTGGCGGTAAAACCATCACGATAGCTAAATACTACAGGCCGATGACGGGCAGCAGCGTCACCGGAGCAAGAAGCTACGCCCTGCGATCGCCAATCCGCCTGCCCAGCGTTGCGATTATGGTATCCTCCAGAAGTTTGCCCTAGATGGCGGACAACTGGAGAGGCCTATGTCCAGCAGTGGACTGCTATAAGCTGATGATGATAATGATGTATCACATGATACCGTTTCCAAATCAACCTGTATCGCGCCAGTCGGCCGGGGTCAGACGCCGCGACCTCTGCACTGTTTTTGTCTATGAAAGCAAGAAGCAATTTGCGAATTACAAAACCCTATGAGATTACGCGAGTGCCCGTAATGTGGACAGCGGATGGCCATTTTGTAATCCTGAGGCATGCGCGGTAAATGCCAACTTATTGAATTCGAATGGTTGTAGTGAAAAATAGAACTTGTGACCTCGGAGATTTAGTTATCTGTGAAGATGAATGCGTAAACGCATCAACTGTGTTCGTGCACAGTACACTGCAATCGTTGTTATTATACACCTTAATTTGTTCAACTTAATTGTTCTTACAAGAAGTGCCACGAATACGGTCGTGCCAAAAATTCATAGCTAGAAACTCTTTATTGTACCAGAATGAAACATGTACAGGAAAGAGGCATAAACAAATATATAGTGTAGGCGGTCTTATCCCCGAAAGCGATCTCTTCCAGACAACCTTCAGGTAGAGGATATATTATGCTGAAGAAAGGGGTAAAGTAGTGCAGAACTGATAAGTAAAATTAAGATAAATAATATTCATGTTGAGTTTTTCTGTCAATGTTTTTACATTACTTTTTACATTTTTACATTATTTTTTTACTTGACGATTCATAAGTGCTTATTTTAAGTCTATGTGAATAAAGGTATTTTGATTTGATTTAATTTGAATGAGTTACTAAGAAGCAGCTCCGGAGTTAGGTTTTATTTTATTAATTTCTTTCCTTGCCAGCCACGTCGCTCTCACTAGGAATGTCCGCAGCATAACTTGTATAATCAGATGCGCACGAGACTGATTGATTAAGTTATTCATGTAAGTCGGTAGTCGGCGCCGACGCACGCGCACACTGGTCGCGCCGCTTAATCGTGAATGTCAAGATAGCGGTACCCCGGCGCCCTTTAAAGTACTATATGTTTAGGATTAAATACAATATTTCCAATATTTCACACTTTCATACCACTAGTCAGCTATTCAAAAACACATGTCGTCTTAAATACACACACCAAAGGAGAATGACCAGAAATGTATGAAGCTTGGTCTAAATTTCCACCACTAACGAGGCCTATGTAATAAAATAGTCTACTAAATAGTGATTCATTATAACCAAACCGCAACAAAAATATGCTGTCAGTAAAAAGTTATGATTGATTGAAAAGTCACAATTTTTGACCTTCTTAAACGAGGATAACTTTAAAATCGTTCTGCCCTGTCTTTGCAGTGGTGGATATTTGGACCACTTTCAGTCATTTTCCTTTCAATACGACTAGTACGACTAAATTTCAATCGTTATTATACTCGTAACCTTGTAAGGCCCAATCTCCTCATATGATCCAACTCCCGTTGTTTTATCTATTGTGTGTGGAAGTTTCGGCTTCACAACTTTAAAACTGTATTTTTTACGAATGTATGAAATAGTAGAAATATTGTATTAAATCCTAAACATGTGATATTAAAAACCAGATGGGGTCCCACCATCTTAACGTTAACGCTTAATTTCCTCCGCAGATGCGCCAGAAATCAGCCAGCCGCAATTAAATATGCAAATATTTGTTGACAGGTAAACTCGGTAGCTCTACCCGTCATGACAAACGGATACGAAATGGGGACACTTACGGTACGGTTGGTTCGCAAGTTTATGAAATTATCTATGGAAAGGTCCTTTGGATCTTTATTTCTAGTTGTACTTTGCCGTGATGGCCGTGAGCTTGGGTAAGAGAGGTAGGGAATAGAGTAGCGAATCTTCGCTCGAATTGAGCCGCCCGTCCGGGGAAGGACCTACACCCTATAGAATACCGCAGCCAAATGACCTCCGGGTCGTGTTTCTGCTGGTGAGTAGGGTTTCCGGAGCTCGTGGAGGGTTAGGGTTGGGCCGACATGCCGGTGGCAACTGACAGGTAACTGACTGTTGTCATAGCGACTTTGACTTCTCTTTCGCTTTCCATCAGGCGTAGGGAAGCCATTATGTCGAGCCACTATAAAAAAAAAAATTAAAAAAAATATATGGCTGGTTTTCAAATTTAAAATCGCTCGGCTATGGAAAGGTCTCGGCGTTTCTCTACGAGATCCGAAATGGAGGTATTACCTGAAGTGATTCCATTTTGAACACATCTGACGAAGCGCTCCTAAATTATTAACGCAAATGTAGAGCGCTGCCCTCAGTCCAAGTGAAGTGACAACTTGCGCAAGATTGCTGACAAGTGCTGGATGCGAGAAGCCCACGATCAAACGGTTAACAGTAATTGGAGAGGCATATGTCCAGCTGTGCAGCGAGATAGCCTGATGATGATTATAAAACTCGGTGGATATAGTGAAAGAAGTGTTTTTAGTTCATGCATTCATTCATACGAGTAGGGCTATATGACAACCATCAGATCAGGCCAATGAACGATCGTTTTTTTCTTGACAGGCTCGGTGGCTCATTTGGTAGTGACCTCTGCCCTCTGAACCAAGGGTCGTGGGTTCAATTCCCGCACAGTACAAACATTTGTGTTCATGAACATGTCTGTGTGTTGTGTTGGTCTGGGTGTTTTCTGTGTATATAATTACAAAAAAAAATGTATCTAAGTAAGTTTATCAGTTGTCTAGTACCCATAGTACAAGCGTCGGCTTAGTTTGGGGCTAGGTGGCGCTGTGTGGTGTGTCAACAGGCACAAAAATGAAGAAATTTGAAGCGATTTTTTTTTAAATTAGATAGATATATATTTCTTGAACATTCCCACTGTGATTGTTATTGGCTATTCATGGTACAAGGGAAAATCCTTGAGCGGGTCGTATGTTTGGTGGACACTGTTAAGCACATTCTATTTCTATATCCCATTGACCCAGAATCACTAGCAACGCCAAAAGAATCGCTAATGCATGGTTGGCCCTTAAAGGCTTGAATTCGTCTATTGAAGGTTTCAATGTCGTAATGGGTAAGTGACTCTCTATATTGACGAATAAATGAAAGGATGATTATTAACAGAGTATCTCCATGGCTCATTTGGTGGTAACCTCCTTGTCAACCAAGGGTCGTGGGTTCGATCCCCACCTAGATTAAACATTCGTGTGATAAACATTTGTCTTTTCTCCGGGTTTTTATTTAATTATATATGATATCCTTTGTCACGTTTGTATGAATAATTGGAGAAGCTTGTGTTTTTTTTGGGGTGGCAAACAAGCCTACTGCCCGCCTGATGTTAAGCGGTTACCACAGCCTATGGACACCTGCGACACCAGGGGTATCACACGCGCGTTGCTTACCCTTTAAAAACCTCTTCCCAACCTTTTTAAAGGCCCCCATACTGTAGTCTCGGGGGAGAGCCTCGGCGGGGAGCTCATTCCAAAGCCTGAGTGTACGCGGCAAGGAGTTTCTGTTGAAACGTACCGTACGCGACCACCCAGTATGTCCGGCATAAGCAAGCATTTCTAATTGTTTACTTATTAAAAATCTAAGCAGGCACTAATAAAATCCAGTAATGTAATGGTGTGATAATATTTTCAGAAATAGGCTTACAAATAAAATTTAAATTGTATTGATTTCTACAGCTATTGTGTAATGTACTTATCATACATTTAGTGTGTGAAAAGAGATGCCTACTTTTACCTTAAGCACTATCGTAACACACATAAAATAAAAAGCCTTTATTGGGTTTTAGTTTGAAACAGCATAGGTTTGTGCAAGGTGCCTAATATTTATAACTGCTAACAAAATTAACTAACTACATGTTTTTACTTCGGCAAATGGTAATTACTCCTCAACTTGTCTTCCGACAAAGGCCTCTTCCGAAGATTGCCATTCTTTTCTGTCTTGAGCCACTCGAGTCCAGGTTGGACCCACATAGTCAAGCGCTATTATGGGACTGCCTACATTGATAGATTCCTAGACAAAAGTCACATGCCGCGAACCCCATCAATAAAGTCTCCAAAACCATTCGTCACCAGGAATTTAGACTCTAATGCAAGTCATTAACGGGCATTGCATAACTAAGAAAAATGGCGTCGCCGTGTTGTCGGCTACACTAAGTCTTTATAGCCGGGTCCACACAGGACGATCTAAAGTGGATTGGCGACCCCTCATCCCATGATTCTCGTGGAGCGTGGAACTTGCTAAACCCATCTGGTTTTTGAAACCTTTGCAATCATTTCCAACGTTCTTTTATTTTGTTGTCGTCTGAAAGAACTTTTCCTACTTCGTCTTTGACACACTTTATATGTGTTCCATCTTTCGTCTTTCTTTCTCTATCCTTTATATTCTATATTGCGATCGAAGCAATGCGTGATAAATTTTTTTATTCTGTCGCCTAATGGAATGCCAAGAGAAACCTAAGCTACCGCGGCAATGGACTATCTCAGCCTGTACACCAACTGATTATGAATCAGCCGAAGCCACATCACGGGTCCTACACCGAGTGTAACATTACCGCCGACTAGGTGAGTAAATCCTAACTAAATTTGTGAATAGCTTTTACCAGCTTAGGTAGATCCGGCCTAAACATTGTTCTTTAACATTTTTTTTCTCTGTAGCACAGGGCCCCTGGAGGAGTTATCTACAGTGCCTAATGGATAAAACGGCCCTCTGTGGGAATGTGTAGCCCTCTCTGAGGCGCCAATGAGTTTCGTGCTTAAATCGCTAACAAATAGATCGCGATCCGTTGATGCGCTTTAACCTATGCGCTTGAATCGCATGCGGGACGTCCCCACTGTACCAGCAAAGCGTTCTCCTGTCCCCCGCGATCGGACCGCGCTAGATCGTCCGGTGTGGACCCGGCTCACAACTAACGCGTAGGCTCATGCGTCGCGTCACCTGCAAAAAAGAAAGCTGGGACAAGGTCACGGACATGCCTCCATCGAAATTCCATAAATAGCTAAGACATGTGACGTTGTGGCTAACGGTATTGTGGCAAACATAATCTCGACGTAGAGTACTAATCGGTGTAGTCCCAAATTTGACTTCTATCAATAAAATAGTCCTTGTTTACCTAGTGGTAAAACTACCAATGAAGTAGTAATTATTTACTGGTAGAAAGTCTACTTGTCCGAAAACTTTTCATTCTATACATTTAGATAGAACTTTAATAGATGGATCATCATCATCATCAGCCTATCGCAGTCCATTGCTGGACATAGGCCTCTCCAGTAGTTCGCTACTTTGAGCAAACACATGGAGGTTATACCCATAATCGCCGCACTGGGTAGGCGGGCTGGCGATCGCAGTACGTAGTTTCTCGCTCCGGTGACGCTGCTGCCCGTCATCGGCCTGTTTTATTTAGCTACACCTTTAATCGTGATGGTTATACCGTCACCAGTCTTTTGCCAGAGCCACGTTTGTTGTTCAGCATGATGCACCACGGGCAGGTGAGGGTGGCTTGGAGCGTGATGATGATAGGCCGCTGTCTTACATCCCTTAATAATAATAAGTAGAGAAAAAACTACATTTTGGTACGCTTGCCTTTTTTTACTTCTAATGTTGCGATAGATTTCTAGGAGAGGACGAGAGAAGTTTCTAGGATCAGTCAGACAAAATCACAAGTAATCTTTTGAATTAAAAAATGTACCCATAACTTCAGAATGCTTCCTATCTAACGCGGTTCAAGAGGCGGCTTAAAACAAACATTTATTTCGGATAATTAGCGTGACAATTAAATGCGCATATCAAATCGTACGACATGACACGCCTTCGTTTGATCCATTTATCTGATCGTGTCATTTGAATATGGTATTTTTAGCGCGGCGGTCACTAGGAAATCCGCCTGCAGTCCGTGACAATTGTTATTACATTATTCCATTAATTTGTCATGTACATTTTAATTACGTTGCCAAGTATAGCCTCTAACTAGAGCATTCAGTCTCCTAACATTGTGGTTTTCAATTTTTTATAAATAATAACCCAAGAAATTCTTGTTTTTCAACCAAGACATGCCACGCTGGGCCACACACTGTGGCCACACATCGCCATCTAGCCCAAACTAAGCTGAAGTATGGGTACTAGACAACTGATAAACGTACTTTGATACTTTATTTCTGGCTGGCTCGGTGGCTCAATTGGTAGTGACCCCTACCTTCTGAACCAGGGTCGTGGGTTCGATTCCCACCCGGGGCAAACATTCGTGTGATGAACACTTGTGTTTGTTCCGTGTCTGGGTGTTTATAATTTGTATTTAAGTTATACTTATTTGTGGTACCTTCGTTGTTCTGATACCCATACCACAAGTGCTTAAGCTACTTACTTTGGGATTAGAGCAATGTATGTGATGTTGTCTGATATTTATTTATTATCAGTTATATAATAATACCCACAGTACCTACAAGCTTTGTCTTAGTTTGGGGCTAAATGGCGATGTATAGCCCAGCGTGGCATGTCTTGGGTGAAAAACACTCGTAAACACTGAATATTCATAAGTAATTTTTTCACGTATAAAATGATGTAAGTACCTAATATAACAAAACCACATGATAAAATGGATACTGAGTGACATAATTCATTCATACCCATAAATGACCTTAAACAATTTAATAAATTATATCATATGCACAACCAGTTTGAAAGGCTGGACGGTCACAGGTCATTGAACCGGACTCGAAGACCCTTGCGGTCACAATATATTCAGTTAAGCAATAGGTATAACTTTGAATGCTTAATTGCGAATATAAATGTTCGGTCTTCATGAGAAATGGCTATTGTAAAGAGAAGGCTATTCGATGTTCAAAAATCTTATTGCCTGTCAGAACTTAGTATAAGAGAGGTAAGGCATAGCGAATCTTCGCTCGAATTGAGCCGCCTACGGGTAAGGACCTCCACCCTATAGAATACCGCAGCCAAATGACCTACGGGTCGTGTTTCTGGCCAGTGAGTGGGGTTTCCGGAGCTCGTGGGGGGTTAGGGTTGGGCAGGCATGGCGGTGGCAACTGACCAGTTACTTGTCACAGTTACGTGTAAGGCGCAAGGAAACCATTATGTCGAGCTGCTACAAAAAAAAATTTACAGTACCTACTTCGTTGATCTAATGATTAATTTCAAGTTTAGCAAAACGTCGAAAGTCCCGTGTTCACGATTTCCGCTCCGTTAAGGACAACTGACTGACTCAAAAAATTATAGCAAACATTTTTTGCTGGATAATTAAGACATCCGGATATATCAACGCAAACAGGAGGGCGAGTGACAACATTGATTATATTATTATCAATCATTGTTGTTTTTTGTCATTGATTCGAATCGACTGATTGGAGCTTTTGTTTTCAATTGGACAATTGAAACTTTAATTAGCAATATCGATTGAACGGAAATGATTACATGTTACGTGGACTGACACGGGCTGATGATGATGATGATTGCATGTTTATTGAATACCTACCTGATATTTTTCCTGACATTAAGGTAAAAAAAAACGGCGTACAATGAGTCTTCTCCATAGCCGTTTATGTGCGGTAACGGAAATTAATAAAAATCACCGCTCGTAGGTGTCGTAAAAGTCAGTTAAGGGACTTTTTGAGACTTCATCTTCTCAGACGGTAGTAGAGCTACCGTACACTCGGTAAACAGCAGTGAAGTGACTATGATACGTTTGCGTTTCGCAACAGTTGGCGTATAGCCGGTATAATCCTACAGACTAGCATGGCGGTTTAAAATTGACAAGTGATCGTTTAGATAGATATTCTTTATTTCGCACCATACAATTCACTTAAAACTAGGTATAACAGACACTTGTTGCACAATTTAGGCGGCCTTATCGCTATAAGTGATCTCTTCCAGATAACCTTAGAGTAGAGGATAGGTGAAAAATAAAGGGGGTGAGGGTTTAGGTTACTTATGGTCATTGTTATCAGTTGTCTAGCACCCATAGTACAAGCTTCGGCTTAGTTTGGGGCTAGAAGATGATGTGTTTCCCAGCGTGGCATGTCTTGGGTTATTTATCTATTGTCACAGCGACTTGGGCCTCACTTTAGTTTTTTATCAGGACATGGGAAGCCAATATGCTGTGCTACTATAAATAAATAGAAAGATAAGTGCGTGTTAAATTCCAAAGACTTGTTTATAAGATGTATTTCGCCGTTAAAAAAAAATTATCTAAATAATAATTCAAAGGTGACTGATTGACTGACATTTATCAACGCACAGCCCAAACCACTGGACGGATCGGGCTGCAAATTGGCATGCAGGTAGATGTTATGATCCGCTAAGAAAGGATTTTGATCAATTCTACCCCCAAGGGGATAAAATAGGAGACGAAACTCTATTCCACGCGTACGAAGTCGCGGGTACAGCTAGTTGAGATAAAACTTTGCCGACTGTATAACAATATTACCAGCTATATTCCCACCCGGGACAAATATTCGTGTGATGAACACTTGTGTTTGTTCCGTGTCTGGGTGTTTATATTTGTATTTAAGTATTTATTTGTGGTACCTTCGTTGTTCTGATACCCAAAACACAAGTGCTTAAGCTAATTACTTTGGGATCGGAGCAATGTATGTGATGTTGTCTGATATTTATTTATTTATATAGTACTAGGCATGATGTCCTAGGCATGATGTACTAGGCATACTCTCTATGTTATGCATCTATTACAACAATGTTATAATTGTTGTAAAAACCGCACAACAGTTTCAACTTGAATGATAATCGTTTACATAACTGATCTCACATCTTTATGGCAATGTTCCTACACAATATGGTTTAGTTTGACGACAATACGGGTTACGTACACGATTGTTATCGGAAAAAATCGGAAGCTATGATAAAAACCGGTGTTCCGCCGCTGTGAGGTAATGTTACACGTTTCCTTATCGAGAGATGACATATAATAACATGTGTAGACATATAACTAGTTTCTGTGTACGTGGTAGCAAATTGAAATAGTCGTGTTGTATAATGAAATAGCATTTTTCTTTCTGTCTTTTACTCGTATATTAGTGACTTCCGGTGAAGTTCCGAATTCCGACCGCAGATAGGCCAATCTCCAAGAAGGCTAGCTCTCATAATACGATGAGAAGACAGTTTGAATAACTGGAGAGAGATTGACACGTGGAGCGCCATGACGGTCACCGGTGACCGACAAACAATAGTTTTTCTATTGTGTCTAGTTTCTCGGCAGTCAAAGACTTAAGTTCAGGACCAACAGCGCTTGAGTAGGATTTAAAGCGCTTTCCGATGCAAGGGGGTGACTCCACCAACTTACTAACTCCAGAGGACCTAAGAAGTTCGTCTTTGCATTGAATGCAGACAAAACTGTGCATACCGACCGACTGGATACAACTTAGGGACCTTCAAAAAGCGAGGCTACAATTTTCTCAAGGGCACCACACCTGTGACTCCCCTGGTTTTGCGGTGTCTATAAATGAGCTGAAATACCATCTTACTATCAGGTGACCTTCAGGCCCATTTGCCCCCCTCTGTCATCATAAAAAAACATCAAATCATTGACTGAAATCTTATATATATTTAGACAGTAGGTATTGTCGTTTGCATCGTTGCTGTATCTACATAGTACTGAAAAAATACATTACAATAGTTGACACAAATCGTGCGACATGAATAAATTAATAATAAATGAAACATTTGATATGACTTAATAGATCTTATCGTTATGATTGTCTCGTGCGGATGCTGACAACTTGCCACGCCTTTGTTTGTTTATGGGGTTTAACATACCTTTAATACTTATTATAATGGATCTGGCCATATTAGCCGCAGAATCGATAACCGTTGGGGTAAACGAGTTCTGGAGTGGAGACCGCGTATCGGCAAACGTAATGTAGGACGCCCTCAGGCCAGGTGGAGTGACGATTTACGCAGGACGGCTGGCAAGTACTGGATGCGAGAAGCCCAAAATCAACCTAAGTGGCGAACATTAGGAGAGGCCTATGTCCAGCAGTGGACTGACACGGGCTGATGATGATGATGATGATAATGGATCTTGTTTGCTATGCTTTAAATATCTTAACTTAATATTATAAAGCTGAAGAGTTTGTTTGTTTGAACGCGCTAATCTCAGGAACTGCTGGTCCGAATTTAAAAATTCTTTTTGTGTTTAATAGACCATTTATCGAGGAAGGCTTTAGGCTATATAACATCACGCTGCAACTATTAGGAGCGAAGAAATAAAGAAAAATGTAAAAAAAAAACGGTGAAAAAATAACTATTCCACGCGGACGAAGTCGCGAGCACAGCTAGTGTTTGATAAATGTTTTTGTGTACACCGCAAAAGCATTATAATTGTCTGTAGCCTATCGCATTTCGCTGCTGGACAAGAACAAGTGGAAAGTCCTATGCCTCTCTTTACATGCGGCTTGCTCATCGATTCTGTTATTATGTTCAGGTTACAAAAACTAGTAAAAAGTCAATTAACCAATACTGAAAGTTCTGATGGCTACTATCATCAATACTCAAGATATCAAATTGAAACTAAACATATTTTTATTAGTGTTATTAAACACATTCCATAAACAAACTGATTACATAAACCTTCCTTATTTATCGTTCCTGCATTCCAATACTGACTGCTTAACGTAATACTATTAAATTATATGGAAATGTAACACATAACTAATATTTATCCGTAAGCTTACCTACTTGCCGCGGTTTTCCTCAGCATGTAAGAAGTTAAAATGTCTGTAACGTAGAAACCCGAATGCAAAGGCAAGGTTAAAATAACCTAACCCCTTTTAAGTCATGCATAAGTTATGTCGGAAAATAATATCATTCTAATGCTTATTTAATAAAGGAGTGAGTCACGAATGTACCCAAAACTGGCGGAACATTCGCAAGTAGTTAGTAAGTAATAATTATTAGGCACAGTCGCGTAGAAAATTGTTTAAAGTAGGTACAGAGAATATGGCAAAATAAATAAAGTTAAATTTGAAATCAAGGGTTTCCTCTACTTGAAGGTTGTCTGGAAGAGATCGCTACAAGCGATAAGACCGCCTAAATTGTACTTTGGTTTCCTGTAATGTCTGTGTTTTGTGCAATAAAGAGTATCTATCTATCAAGGGGTAGAGTCATGTGGCTCGAATTCAATTAGCCTTATCATCAAGTACCGAACGAAGGCTGATTTTTAACTATACTATACCCAAGGGTTGTCTGTTAGAAATCGCTTATTTTATTTTTTTTAAGTCAATTAATGGAATGAGATGAATAGATATTTCCAAGTCTAGGTCTAAATCTAGATGCAATAAGAATTTATTATTATTATTGGTCCTAAGGATGTAAGGGAGCGAGGGAGGAATACCCGTGGTGACTGGCTCGGTGGCTCAATTGGTAGTGACCCCTGCCTTCTGAACCAAGGGTCGTGGGTTCGATTCCCACCCGGGACAAACATTCGTTTGATGAACACTTGTGTTTGTTCCGTGTCTGGGTGTTTATATTTGTATTTGTGGTACCTTCGTTGTTCTGATACCCATAACACAAGTGCTTAAGCTACTTACTTTGGGATCGGAGCAACGTATGTGATCTGATATTTATTTATTTATTTTATCCTGCCGAACAATAAACGAGGCTCTAGCAAACCGACTGGTGGTGGTAAAACCATCACGATAGAAGGCGTAGCTAAACATCACAGGCCGATAACGCGAACAACTGGAGAGGCCTATGTCTAGCAGTGGACTGCAATAGGCTGATGTTGATTACGATTGGACCTAAATAATTGCTCAGATACACACTCCATGCAATTTCGCCTAAACGCTTCCGAGCGCGCCAGTCCAGCCTCGCCCCACTTGCATATCATTAAACGACAATGCATTTCGCACTTACAATAATCGCCGGCCGCCTACGGACAATGCGCGACATTCACTGGCTATTACGTTTTCGCATAGCGTTTGTGCAAAGTTAGTTTTTCTTAGAACAGTTACGAATATTTTGTTCTTGTGAAATTGTAAATGACTCTCGTTTTTTTGAGTCTTAGTCAAGCGTAGACATTCTTTAATGGGGGACACGCAATGGACTTGAAACAGAATGGTTGACCTTTTGTTATACAATTTGGGAGGCGCTTCTTATCACTTTATATCTAGTCTTTCTAATATTATAAATACGAAAGTTTGTTTGGATGAATGTTTGTTACTCTTTCACATGAAAAGTACTGAATGGATTTGAATGAAAGTATAGCTCATACATCAAATTTACACATCGGCTATAATTTACAGAGATAGTATCATAGTAGCGATTCAAGGTGTATCAAGATGTATCACGATTGATTGGAGGTGTAGCTAAATACTACAGGCCGACGGGCAGCGTTACCGGCGCGGAGCGAGCCTGGCGATTGCCAACCTGCCTGCCCGGCGCGAGCGTGGCGATTATGGGTAAAGCCTCCTCATTATAGGTGTTTGCCCAAAGTGGCGAATAAGTGGAGAGGCCTATGTCCAGCGGTGGACTGCGATAGGCTGATGATGATGATCATCATAGTACCGTAAGTGTGTAGCCGATTTATCAACTGACCTATACAAAAGAAGAAGTTTTTTTTTATGATTCCCTATCATAGTACAAGCTTCGGCTTAGTTTGGGGCAAGATGGCGATGTGTGACCCAGCGTGGCATTTTAGTTGTTTATTTATTTACTCAACTCACTCAAAAAATGGGATGTAAGGGAGCGACCTCATCTTTTCGTTCCGAGCCATCCTCACCTGCCCGTGGTGCATCCTACCGAACAACAAACGAGGCTCTGACAAACCGACTGGTGGCGGTAAAACCATCACGATAGAAGGCGTAGCTAAATACCACAGGCCGATGACGGGCAGCAGCGTCACCGGAGCAAGAAGCTACGCCCTGCGATCACCAACTCGTCTGCCCAGCGTGGCGATTATGGATATATCCTCCAAAAGTTTTCCCTAGGTGAACAACTGGAGAGGCCTATGTCCAGCAGTGGACTGCAATAAGCTGATGATGATGACTCAAAAAAATAACAAAATTGAGCATCACCAAAGCCCATTCGTCTTCAGAGACCACTTGCGCAACCCATTCGTTGGAACACCTCACTGGTTCAATGTCACTTACGCAACATCCTCATTCGCTCCAGTTTAAACGGTTATTGTTATTTCGCATAAGAATTAGACGCATTGTTTGCGACGGAAGACACTCCCCGTTCGGCAGATGGCTTGTGTCAGTTAAGTTACCTAACTTGACTGCTCGGACGGTCGACTTTCATAATAAGTGACATACGACGTTATGTAGTCTTGAGCCGATGTGACGCAGTTATCTTAAACGGAGAGGATTGTTTTTTTAAGCAATGTATCGAAAAGTACACCTATATTTAAACGCAAACTTTCGTGTACTTAACTATGAGATGTAAGGGATCGACCCATTATTTTGCTCGCTCCAAGCCACCCTCACCTGCCCGTGGTGCATCCTGCTAAATAACGAACGAGGCTCTGGCAACCGACTGGTGGCGGTGTAACCGTCACGATTGAAGGCGCAGATAAATGCTACAGGCCGATGACGGGCAGCAGCCTCAACGGAGCGAGGAGCTACGCCCTGCTATCGCCAACCCGCCTACCCAGGGTGGTGATTATGTGTTGGTGTGATGGTTCGGCAACTTACTGCCCACTGGCGACACAGGGGCGTTTATTTATTTATTTAATCTTTATTGCACAAGGACACACTTAGACAGTACTACTTACTTAAGAAAAAAGGTCACGGATTGATCTCTTAAATGCTACTTTATTACCTAGGAAGAGTTGCTAGTTTAGTGGGTATACCCTCTCATTTCGGGAGGTGTGAGTTCCACACATCATGTCAACTCCTTCC